>JANAVB010039017.1:6312452-6856320 GCA_029216955.1 Iris pallida
ATACTGTTATACAGTCATGCCGTTTGGTCTTAAGAACGCAGGTATAACCTACCAACGGGCTATGAGTACTATCTTTCGAGATCATTTGCGAAAGACTGTCGAATGCTATGTTGACGATATTGCTGTCAAAAGTCGTCTAAAGGAATATCACATTTAAGATTTAAGAACTATTTCAATCTAATGCGCCAACATCTTTTCTTCGAAAAATCGAAGTGACTGTTCATTCATTCACTTTCTTTGACTTATCATTCATTTGGCATTTATTGTCTCTTATTTTAAATAATGAGAATTCATGTCCTCCACACCTCTGAATTTTGATTATTTACATCAGCAACTTGTCACGTCCTTATTACCTCTGATAAAGTTGTCTATTGAAATAACAATATTACTAAACTTTATATTCTGCCACGTCTATATTACCTCTGAGCAGATATAATGAATATTATCATTTTCTAAATCAAAAAATATATCATGTCCAGTACCTCTGAATATTTTTTCTATTCTATTACTTATATCTATAACAAAATATGCAACAAGTGATGGAACCACATAAAAAGTCTTCATTATTTCTTTTTGTAAGAAAAAAAAGAGCACATTGTAATAAAAGAAAGAGACAACAAAATTTGCTCATTTTACTCTAAAGGATAGGTGATAAGTTCTGCAATTTGTTTCTTCAGAACTTGAATTCTTTCGTCACGAGAACCTAGCACTCTCTGTCTAGCTTCAACTCTTCCTGATTCAGGATCAAAAGGTTGTAGAGCAGCTGTCTGGCATGTTAACTCTTCATTCTGAAGACATTCAAATTCTTCTTTTTGATGCTTCAGAGACTCCACTTGAGTAACAGCAGCTTGGTGTAACTGGTTTTCTTGTTCTAAGCTCTGCTTAACAGTTTGAAGTTCTGCTTGAAGCTGAGCAATTTTAGCCTCTAAATTAGCAGTCTTTTTCTCTTCCTCTGTAGCCTTAGTCTTGTGACTCTAGACAATAACAGCTGCATCAGAGATTTGGATGTCTAACTCGGAGGATTGTCTAGTGAAAGCCAACAAAAATGCTTCGAAATTGGCTTTACTAATTGCTACTTCTCGAGCTATAGTTTCATATTCCATGTCTACTAACTGCTCGATGTCTCCTCTCTTTATCTCCTTATAAGCTTTAATCGAGCTCTCCAACTCATCCAAAATATGTTTCAAAAATGTAGCATGAGCATCGTCTCCTTGGCTTTGAATACCTCCAATCAAAAATGTAGAGGGAGTTCTAATAGTGCTGAAAGGGACATCCGCTCTTTCCATCACTCTATAAACTAGGGGTTCCAGAGATGTAAAAAAGACTCTCGTAAAGGAGGCCACCACAAACTTGCTAGTTGCCATGGCTCCTGGAGTGGCTACTATGTCTGCAGGAATTTTCACAGTTTCAGCAGGTGGAGGCACTTCGTCTGGAGCACTAATATGAGAAGAGCTTCCCTCCCCTGCTACAGTTCCAGTAGGTTCTTCTGCAAATCACATATGTCATTTATGTTAGTCACATATAATGCTGAAGGCGCTACAATAAATTGATCATACTTAGAAATTTACCTGAGCTTGGTACATTACGAGGAGTCTCAACAGCTTTAACTGTCTCGGACTGAAGCTTCGACAGTCTCTGCAGACATGGTAGCCTGACTACTCCCTGCTCCTGATTCAGTCTGAGGTGGCAGAGTTACTGGAGTTTTATTTACTAATTCTGCTGCCACCCTAGACATCTCAGGCTGCTCAGTGATCGTGGGTCATTAATCTCAGGAGGATTGATATATTCCTCATCATTAACCGTATTCTCCTCGTCTTCAGCAGTTGAAGGATCTTCATCAACTGGGAGTTCTTGTGATTATGGTGCACTCACTAAAGTTTGTTTTTCTTTAGCGATGTTGTTCCAATCATCATCATAGGTTTCATCATCAAAATCGTAACCAGTCAATGCGTCAATCATTGCCTCTTCTGAATGAGTAGATACTTGAGATTGTGGATTATCTTGTGGAGGCAAATCCTGCTTTGGGGAGGAAGCTTTTGGACTCAGGGGAGTTGGAGATGGAATTGTTATCCCTGCTACAGCAAGTACATTGGCGGGAACATTTACTGTCATGATGGTAATAGGAGGCTGGACATCTGTTGAAGTAACCAATATAAAGAAGAGCAATTTAGATATATATCTTTGATAAAAATTAACATATAAGGATATGTCACAATTTCGATATTACCTTCTTGAGATGGTTCTTCTTCAGTAATTATCAATTTCCTTCTGACTTCTTTGGGTATTGATGCGTCTGGCTCTGTAGCAGCTCCAGTACGATCACTCTCTGTATCAATTAAAGAAGTAGAAGTTCCTCCCTCTATGATTTTCCCCGACTTCCGAATAGAAGAAGGATTGATATCCTTCTCCAGAGGAAGAACTAAGAAGCATCTGTTTTGATTGAGAATGAGTTGTTCTCGTAGTCACTGGTTCATTGATAACCAGTGACGTTCTTTTCTTCTTCTTCGGAGCCCTTGGAGAATTGGATGTATTATCTCGCTGAGGAGTGGTCGTCGTCTCCTTAGTCTTTCTTTTCTTCAAACCCTTAGCAGGGTATTTTTCTTTCCGCACCTTTATGGATATGTCTAGAGGATCTTGAACTTGATCAGTATAGTTCATTAAAATTAATGCCTCCAGAGGTACATCGGCAGGATCTTTGTCTTCTACATCCCGGAAAGACTGAAGAGTATGTTTTCCTTGTTTAAATCTCTTTTCAGTTGCGAAGCTGTGTGCAGGATGGAAGTTTTCAGCGAATGTGTTTGCTGAAGTATAGAAGTTTGCGTATGAATATAACATACGTGGGCCTTGTGGAAGATTATAAGGCATGGAAAAGATAGCTTTTGTGCCCCGGGCGTTGTAATAACTCCAAGCCCTAGCCCCATCAATGAGATAACCCTTGGCTTATAGGCAAGTGGTTGTATTACCTACATGAAGCTGATCATATTCGAACTGCCGTGCAAATCGACTCGGCAAGTACGGTTCCAAATAGCATTCTTCTTCGAATCTATAGACCAAGTGAGAGGGCCGGATCGCCTTAAGCCATGAAAAGATATTTGGGCTTAAACGGAGTGTTTCTTTAGTTAAGTCCATCATTTGTCGAGGCATAGTTTCATACCTTGGAGGAGTTTCAATACACTGAAAACTCCATCCTGATCTATGGTTCAAGGCAAATCTATACTCTGAAAGAGGCCAGTGAGCAGTAGAGAAGCGCCCGATGAAGTCTCCATCAATAGGTCCCATATCAGGGTTCATCAAACAAGGATGGTGTAGCAATAACCATCCGAACAAAGAAGTATATGGCATTTCAGTGCAGGGAAAATCCGACCGAGCATCCTTATCATGCAGCATAGTATACACAAAAGAACGCAGTCCTGCGTTTAGGCGGCAGGTCATGGCTGATAAGAGATCCATCTTGTATCCAAATATAGGACGTGTTGCAGCGAACAGGACACCCCGATGGAATCTGTCAACTGCACTGGCTCCTGAAACTATAAAATGTCGTAGCCATAAAGATAGAAAACCCGCTAGCTGGGTTTCTTGAGACATAGGTCTGTAACCCTGTTTAATGTAACTCTGGAGAATATCGCAAGCCTTAAACGGACCCGAGTCCTCAGCCAATGTGACATCTCCATGATTATGTTGTTCCATCAGATATTGCATCTCACTACTATCAAAGGGTTCAAAGAAACGAGAAGCACAGGCTTGACTGTCCAGTGGCTTGTCCTCCCGTACATGACCCAAGAATAGATATGCAATCAATTTGGTGATGTAGCAAGTACCCGCAGTGGCACTTTTGTAGTAGAGTGAGCAGATTTTGTAGTGACACAACAATTCTTGGAAAACTGTGATCATCTGGGGATTCTCCTCTGCCAGAGCATCCAATTCATCATTTGTGGGTACATATTCTTCATATAGATTATCACCCATTGGTAGGCGAGAGATATATTCTATCTCGTTGAGAGCAAATCCTATTTCTCCATGGGGAGTCATGATAGTCCCAGTGCTTTTATTATATCTCTCTATTGAAGCCAAGAACATATGAGGATTCGAACGAATGCCGTATACTGTAGTGCAGATGGCATTATAGAGACCCATATCAATGAGCTTGTCTTTGAATTCATCCAAAATCCATATAGACAAACTGCTCCAGTGCTTCATCTCTGGGTTTACCAGACCTATCATATGCATAGCACGGTCTGGATATCTTCCTTCAACTTTTGCAAATATATTTTCAAAAATAGGTATTCTGACCGGAAGGAGCAGGGAAGAATCCTCGGGAGGAATACAGCTCGGCCTTAAACCTCTTAAATGTGTACTATATTTTTCAGAAGTGCTTAAAAAAAGGTCCCTGTTCCTCGGACCCGATTTATAACAGATTTTGCCGACTCTCGCTTGCTGAAGAGGAGTCAGATCCATGACATCCTTCTAGGATAGCTGGCAAAAGCATATTGGGATAATGCCATAGACCTTGATATTTCTGTTAGGTATATGGCTTTGTTCTCCTTTAAGAAAGTTCTCATCTCTTTTCTTGCCTTAGGCTGGGAATTCTTCTTGATGGCATCCCCGAATAAAAAGGCAAGTTTCTTGTAGACTATAGTATCCAGGCTCTGAAGGGGTTCACCGTTCATTAAGTTCAATAGGGTTTGATTATCTTGATCTATGAGCAGAGTCCTTCGTGCTTCAGGACCGTCGTATTGAGGGAAAGTGACATGAGACAAATTCTTCCTGTACTCTGGGACATTGAATGTTGAAGCAAATCTTTCTGCATTTGGGTCCTTCCTAAGATTAACTAAAAAAAGATACATGAACAAAAAATAGAAGCAACAAAAGTGTACAACTTGTACAAATTATTGAGTTGCATAGACATTCTGAGTTGCGCCACGTAGTTGTGCGAAACTTAAGTTACGCAACATTCTGAGTTGTGCGACAACCCAAGTTGCGCCACATACTATGTTGCGCAAAACTTAATTTGCACAACATCTCAGGTTGCGCCATATACTGAGTTGCGCTTCAACTTAGTTTTGCATTATTTTTAATTGCACAAAAATACTAAGTTGCGCAAACAGCATGCACAACACGGTTCGTAAGAAAGAACAGTGTTCAAAAAAAAGCAACCACACCCTAAGAAGGGGTGGCACAAAATTTGTGATGCGCCACACTCTAAAAAGAGGGGCGCAAGTCAATCAGAGATGAAATCATCGTCCATAGGTCGAATTGGTTCGTCCTTAATCACCTTTCATTGCTGGGTTGGGTATCTCTCATCGAGAAGAGGGCGGCGCATATTATGGCGCACGGGTCAACGGAGCACGAGTCGAAGGGTCGGCGATGCCCTTCCCTTTGTCAGCAGCAGTCTTTTTGGGGGCCATGTCGTCGAGCAGATGGTCGGAAAAGAGGGTTGCAAGAGTTTAAGAAATTCTCTCAGAAGATTAAAAGTGAAAGTAAAGAATCACAGTGGATTAAACATGGATTATTTATAGCCAAAAGACGGAATCCTAACAGTCACCCCTAATTATGCATAAAAAATCGTAAATGGTCGCAACAGACTACGCGAGATAGGCGCAACTTGACTCAGTCAAAACTTTTATAATTCAAAGTATTTCAAAACTTTGAAATCTTCTTAAGTTTTGAAAATTTTGAAGGGGTCTTGTAGGGCCTAAAAATCAAGTTGTGCCATGTATTTACTACTCAACAATCAAGTTGCGCCCCAAAAATCAAGCTGCGCCACTGATATGAAGCTCAGAGATCAAACTGCACCACCAATTAGGTTGTGCCATATATCAGACTGTACCCAGTCATATTGTGCCAAAGTATACGTGGCGTCTGACATTTAATTGCCATCATTACCTGATAGCACTAACAACTGACAGCACAGTAAACGAAAAAATCTCTTTGAATCTCTCGAATTGTGCCGCTCGAGAAGATTTAATTGACAGCTGTCCTACACATCTTATGAGTTGCGCCTAGGCGCAATCTGAACAACTTCTTCTCAAAAGCTGCTACGTGCCTATGCATTAAGTTGCACTTAAGTGCAACCCAATCAGGCGCAGTCTAACTTGATGACTGAAGCTCGCGCAACCTGATGAGGTTGAGAAAACTTTCATTTCTAAAGAAGGATAATGTGGCGCACATGCCACTAATCTCTCAAAATGTATCTAATATTCTGTATACGACCACGCGTATCTCAATCACATGATGCCACGAGTCTAAATACAGTTAGTACACGATTGTTAACTGAATGAAAGTTGGTGCAACATTAGGTTGACGCAACCCAATGTAGCGTAATGCAGCCTCGTGCACATCAGAATTACTGCTAAAACAGTTATTTCCAGAACTCTATAAATAGAGTTTCCAATCATTGTTAAAGCATCACAGAGATCAAGAACTCTTGCAAAATTGTTGCTGCATTCTCCAGAGGCTCTAGTCTTCAAGTTTACATAGTCCAAGGGATAAAGTGATCGTCTTCTGATCAGATTCCTACAGTTGTACTTCCCCAGAAATTATTGTACTTTTATACTCTTTTTTTAAATGTTTGTAATAGAACAACTTTTTGTTTTTACAAACATAGGCGAGTCTCCAAATCCCACTCTCCGTCTAGAGCACCAATACCCTCCCGTCGCTACCTGTGTTGTGCATACCTACAATCACAAGCACCCTAGCCATATAGTAGAAAATAATATGAACAAATGTCGAAACAATGACAATCAGGGCGGATACCAAGGGCGGAACCCAGGAGCTCGTTGCCATAAATGTAATAACTTTGGATACCATACAAACGAATGCCATGTCTCTGAAGGTGGATGCTGGTACTGCAAAAAGATGGGCCATCTATGTACAAACTGCCTGACCAGAAGGCCGAACCCAATGACGCCTCAACAACAGCAACATCGTCCAGGAAACCAGGGTTTAGCGCCTTGAGCCCAACAACCCACACCACAAAACAGCCAAAACCGTCGCCGTAATACCCAGGGGCGCATCTATGCCATGACTCAAGATGAGGCATTTGCCTCTGATACATTCATGATAGGTATACTGCTTTTCAATAATAAACCTGCTCGGGTACTATTTGATTTATGTGCTACGTATAGTTTTATAGCGGCAAATTTCATTGATGAACACAAATTCTCTATGGCACCGCTAGGCCTCAAACTTAGTGTTAGCACCACATCGGGCACACAAATACCTGTAAACAATATATGTAGAGATGGCTGTATATGTATTAGTGGGAGGAAATTGACTTTAGATGCAATAGTTCTAGACTTTAAAGACTACGACATCATTCTGGGGATGGATTCGTTCGACGCTTACTCGGCCACCATTGACTGTGCAGGAAAGAAGGTCACCTTTCGTCTACCGGGGGAGCCTAAATTTTGCTACTCGTGTGGCAAAGCATTTATAGCCTGTATCACGATCTCGACAATTTCTCTCGAAAGTGCTGTATTCCGGATGCGAAGGCTACTTGGCATCTATTTGAAACATACGAAAGGATGGTGTAAATGCGGGTCAAATTGACGTTGTGCCAGAATTCCTATATGTGTTCCCAGAAGAGCTACCCGATATTTCACCTGATCAAGAAATAGAGTTCACAATCGACACCTTCTCCAACGCTCGATAAATTTCTAAGGCTCCGTACAGAATGGCACCTGCAGAATTAAAAGAATTCAAAGTAAAGTTACTAGAATTGCTCGATAAAGGGTTCATTCGTCCTAGCGTTTTGCCATGGGGCACGCCTATGCTGTTTGCCAAGAAAAAGGATGGGTCGATGCGGCTCTGCATCGACTATCGAGAATTAAATAAAGCCACCATCCGAAACAAATACCCTGCCTCGTATCGACGATTTGTTCGACCATCTCCAAGGTGCCACGGTGTTTTCGAACATTGGCCTTCGATCGGGCTATCACCAACTCAAGGTCAAGCTAAAGGACGTGCTTAAGTCTTCCTTCCACACTCGTTACAGCTATTACGAGTTATTGGTAATGATATTCGGCCTGACAAACGCCCATGCTGCCTTCATGGATCTAATGAACTGGGTATTCCATCTATTCTTTGACAAATTCGTAGTAGTCGATCATAGATGGCATCCTCGTCTACTCGAAGGACCGAGCACAATACGGAGCATCTGCAGACCGTGTAGGCCCCCTTCCCAACATCGTGCCCCATTTTCATCTACGTGCCCCATTTTCATCTACGGAGTGCATGAGAAAGGAACATTGTCGCTACCGATTCAGTCAAAACCGATAGATCGGGATCGATTGAATCGGTCGAACGGGAACGATTGAATTAAGATCCTTTTCTCGTTATAGAAAGGCTTCTTCGAAATCAAGTCCTATATTCAACGGGTTATGCCTCAAGGATAGACTCTGCGGCTGAGTCAAGAGAGACCTTCCGTTGCTATGCTTTTCATGCCACACTTTCTCTTTTCTTTTGGTTATCGTGAATGTTTTCGATAATTTTCATGGCTTGTATTTTCGAACTTCGCATTCATATCTGTCATGATCCGTACCTGCTTTTCGGATACGAGTACGTGTCCAAGTCCAGCCTACGCCACAGCATTGGCGGTAGTATGCAGTCTATGATAACAATGGACACAATTAAGTCATGACAAATAGATTAAATTTAATGTCTCAATAAATAATTTAAAGAAAGATCCACTACAACTTAAGAACAAACCCGCTAAAATAAATATAAAACAACTAGAACTAAAGTCCTCTAAGCTAACTAGCTAAGAATAACACGAAAGAGCATAAGGACGAAATCTGCTACTCCACATCAGTAGAAGCAACCGACAAATTGGTAACGTTAGTGTCACCAAGATACGCACCATAAACCTTGGGGCAAACCACGTCGTTTAAAGCTGAAAAACAGTTATCCAGTCAGGATTTGAGCAAGATCACTATAAACTATATTACACAATATAATATACAAGCATGAAGAATAGCGGTAAGAAAAAGATGAATATGACATGATACAAAAGGGACCACTATATCTTGGAAATAGTTTAAGAGTACAACTATGACATAGAACAGTTGAAGATATAACTAAGACACGAAAATAATATGAGAGAACGACTAATATAAGACAAAATACTAGACAATATGTCAACACGAATCAAGTCACGGGTACTATATATTTCAGAATACAAGTGTTTCGCATGTGGATGGGCTAGGATATCCGACGGTAGGTACTTTAGGTGCAACAACTGCTATCAACATTGACAATGGGAAAAACTTGTACATTGCGTAGACCATATGCATACTAGTTATATTTCCCCTCCCGACTCTCTCACAAGGAAACATGATCACTTTAACATTAACTTTAAACTTAAACATTGAACATAAAACATTGAACGGAAGCATTAAGTGAACATGTATGGTCATGGTAACAAGTATAACTCTCGTGCATTAATGGTATAAAAGATAAAACTAATAGTTTAAGGAAAGGAATTACATGCAGCATAAAATAAAGGCAACATAGGTCATAGTGATACTTGTCTTGATCCAAAAAAGGATGAAGTCGCGACTCAAGACGTCATAGACCGATCTAGCCCATCACATAATTGATCATAAGTTAGATTATATAAATCTCACTCTAAAAATCCTAGAAAGTGGCTAAAGATTTAGCATAACTAATCCTATTTAATTCGAAAAAAAATCATCTAAAATTCTAATTTAATCTAAAATAATTCTAAAATAAAGATTAACCATATGTTTTTGGTCCGAGAAAGTTATGACTTCTAATTTGGGAATCATAGCACGCAAATCGAGGCACATCGTTGACTAAGTAGTCAAATAACATGAACTCAATATTTGAGTACACATCCTAGCATATTTCAATGCCATAAGTGCACTAGAATCGACCGTGCCACAAAATCACGCTTTGATCAAAAGATATCGCCATTATGGCTTACCGTGACCAAATTGATGATTTGTCAGAAAAACTAAGTTCTATGAATTAATTAAAATAATATATGAACTTATTAACCTTTGAAAATGATATATGTTGTATATCTCTGTGTTAGCTTTTCGAAACTTCAAACAGTTCGTTATTCTGATTCTTGGTTGTCCCGGAATCTCGAAAATACTGAAACATGTCAAATTTCGGACAACTGACACTCCATGAATTTTCCAAAAATTTAGGTTTACAATTTATGAAAGTAAAATAGATATTCTGAAACAAAACCTTGATACGCTTCAAAAAAAATAGCACATGAAAATCTCTTCTGGTTTAGCGGCAATCGCTTCCCCAAGTTGGAGAACTCCTAGCTCAAACCTCTCTCTCTCCCCTAGATTTTTCCCTTAATACGGCAGGATTAATTAATTAGGGTTTACTGTATACCCTATATATATAAATTGAGCCGCATCTCAGTGGCAGCATAAAGGACACGCGCTGTCCATCCTACATCTCCTGCTCTGATCAAACGGCCCACAGTGTGGCCGGCTCCGAGTCGGCTTAAGAGCCGGCTGGTTTCCTATTCTGACTCGAAGACTGAGTCAGAACTCACCCCCACATCTACCAGTGCATGACAGCTGGGCCAACCCCCATGCAGCTGTTTAGCTTGTAGGTGGGCCCGGCCTAGCCGACTGGCTAATTAATTCAAAAAAAGGTTTTTATATTTACCAGAAAACAGTTTTAAACCCATTTCACTTAAAAAAAATCATAATAAATAATAAAAATTATTAGAAAATTACGAAAAAAATTCTAGAAAATATAAAGTAGCATATTGAATGCTCAAAAAATATTTGGGGTCAACTTTTGGTCTTAGGTTTTCTACAATAAATCCTAGAAGTCTTAGAAAATAGGTTTTTTTCCTGTATTTAATTATCTAAAAATAAACCAGAAAGCTTCTAAAATTCCTAGGAAAAATTAGAAAGTAGTTTTAAGGTTCTAGAGACTAAATAAAATATTTGGCCTCTAAAATGAGCCCATGTACCCTCACAAAAATTTGAAAAGCCTCTCAAAATAATAATACTGTAGTAAATATTTATCAAAAAATTACCCAAATTTTTAGAAACTTCAAAAATAGCTGAAATAACCTACATGGAATATATAAGTACCATAGAGACTATATATAACCAAATGTTAGTATATCGCACCGATAGACATAGGTTCATACCATTACGATCGTAAAAATTCAAATTTCAAAAAAAATCTCTTAGTATTATTTAATCAAATTAGAAGTTTTGGTAGAGGATGCTACAACCTACCTCCCTTAAAATACTTTTGTCCTAAAAAATCAAATACACAAGTTTATACATAAATATAGTAATATATGCAAGCAATCTTCTATCGCAATCTAATAACAATTCTTAAGGTAAGTCATGGGAGGGTCATTATTGAAAAGTAATTCAAATATAAGCTAAACTTAATAATATCTGAAGCTAACTAGGGTATACTAAGCATGTACCTTAATTAACAATTATAACTACAAAAGGCTTTAAGAAAATCTATACATGTTACCTTCGCCTTGGGGTCGTGCTACAGCCATAAATGCTTGTCCTTGTCCTTGATGTTGTGCTCATCCAAACTATTGGTGCTCGCTTGGCCTATGGGCTTGTAGAGGAGGGGCTAAGGGACAATCTTTTACCCTATGATCAAGTGATCCACAATGTCGGCAAATTCCTAGTCTCATCCTACATCCATCCTAATGATGTCCTGTCTTTTGACAAAAAGTACAACTGGTGGTCGATGGATTTTGTCTATGTTGGGGTTGTACTACTCTAGTTGCGGAGTGATGTTATTATTGCTGGGGTTGAAGTGCTTCCTGCTGAACATGGGGACGCTTCACCGGTCCTTATTTGCCATAAAAAAATCAAAGACAGGTATTATAGAACACTGAAATTGATTGCAAACTCGCTTCTAGAAAGAAAAGACTAGAAAGAAATCCTAGGAAACAATCTAAGTACAATTGTTTAGTTTTGATTCTGGGGGGTGACGGTAGAGGCTCGGAAAAGTGCTATCAACTCTGCCTTACTCCTTGGACTATCTGACGCAGTCTTTAGCTCTTGAAGAAATTGTTTTTTTGAAGGTTGCCAGCCTTTTGCAAGGGTATGGCACCCTGCTATATATAGTGGTATGTGTATTGAGCCGCATAGATGGTCTGTGGCCATGTAGCTAATTAGCACGTGAAGACCCGCTCTTTGGCCGCCATCTGTCAATTTGTTGGGGTTTTGTTACAGCAAATCTGGGCAGTTAGGACTTTGTCAGCCTGCCACATGACCTGTCATAGGAATTATTTTTGAGCCGCATGGATCTCTCAGTGTTCAACCGTGTGGGGCCGCATGAGACTCATGCGGCTTAAGTCACAGACTTCCTTAGCCCAAACATAGCTTAAGGGTTTAAGCCGCATAGATTCTGTATTTTGGCCGCATAAAGCTCATGCGACTTGGATCACAGTTACTCTTGGCCGTATAAAGTTTGAAGACTTTGGGGCCGCATATGTTTGAGCCATATAAGGTTCATGCGGCTTAGGTGACGCTCCTTCTGGCCGCATGAAAGCGTACGAACCCTGCTTTTGGGCGACGTCTCATGCTTTATCTTTTTGTGAAAGTGTCAGAGCTGTCATTTTTGTCATTTTTAACAGTATTTGTCAGTTTTATTAGACGAACTGATTCTCTTGGCCGTATATCTTCCTTCTGCAGCTGGTTGTCGATGGGCCGCATATGGCATTAAATCTGTCATATGGCTTTTCCTTTATGCGGACCTGTTTGGCCCAAAGTATATATAAGACAAATTGTGATCCGCATGAACTCCATATTTTCCAAGTTTCTACAAGACCCCCTTCAAAGTTTTCAAATTACAAATTTGGAATACTTTGAATAAGAAGCATGGATACGTCAAGCTGCAGGGAGTCTTCAAGTCGTAGAGAATTTTCGAGCCGCAGAGAGATCTTGAGCCGGAGGAAAATCCTGTGCCGCAGGGAAATCCATCAGCCTGCCAGCTGTCACCGCTGTATTTAATTTTTTTGATTCGATTATGGATCTTTTTTTTCGAGATAAAGCCGACGGTTACTAGGGATAAAGTCCCCAAACATCAACATTATCTTTAATGATCTCGAGAATCGAAGAGGCGCTCGACGGTTATTAGGGATAAAGTTACCAAACGTCGTCATTTTCTTAAATGATCTCGAGAACTGAAGAGGCACTTTTCAGCAACACTATAAATAGGGGTCATTCGGAGAGAGATTTTTCTTCTTCTCCTAAAACTTTATCATACTTTCTGCTATGGCTCCAAAGGCTTCCAAGTCGACTGGTACGGCGGCCAAAAGGAGGAGACTTGCCTCTCCGTCAAGAGCAGCAGACGCTCCTTTCATTCATTTCGATGTGCAATCCCCTTTCAAGAGTAAGGACAGTAAGAAGACGACGACTGAAATTTTGAATGGCCATATCGCATATTTCATGCACGGGCCTGTCATATACTGCCTCTGTGCTTTTAGCCTGGTCGATGCACGCCCTATCTCATTTGGACCGTATGTGTTCTGATAGGGCCGCATGGGCTGGGTCGCATAACCGTTGCTCATTCGAACTTGAACCGCATAAGTGCTTCAAGATTGATCCGCATGAACACTTTATGTCTGAGCCGCATAAGTGCCTCATGATCGAGCTGCATGAGCACTTTTATGATCGGGCCGCATGAACACTGTATGATTGGGCCGCATCGTGGCCTCATGTTGGAGCCGCATGAATATCTTATGACTGGATTGCATGGATATTTCATGACTGAGCCGCATAACTGAGCCACATAACTGAGCCGTATGAACACTCCATGACTGAGCCGCATAAGTGCTTCATGACTGAGCTGCAGGAGTTCTTTATGAAGTCGGCCTCATGACTTTGGGCCGCATGATTTCTGTTTTGGCTAGGCCGCATAACAGAGTTTGTTGTTTTGTTTTCTTTTTGGAGCTAAGCCCCTCCCCTTTTCATGTTTTTGTAGGGATCCGGCTGGCAAACTTCTCCAGGATCGGTGTCGACGATAGATGTTAGCCCAATGATTGCATCATATTTTTTAATATGGCTAATCAACTAAGTTTAACTTAATGATGTCACTAATATTCATTTACTCATTATCATGTTGCTACTTAAACTTAGCATTGTCCTAATTGTCCTATATCATATTGCCATGCTTGTATCATACTGCAACATATTTTGCTCGCCTAAGTATTTGTTGACATGCTGTAAGCATGATCTAACATGATCAAACTAGGACATAGGCAATGAAGAATTAATGATGGACCAAAGACGGTATCATACAAAGACGACGCCTTCATGTCTGCTCAAATATCAGAAGAAAGGCATCATCAAAGGGCTCTTGGTTTTTTTATTTGTTCCAAGTCTGTAATCTTCAATTTATTGAGTCTAGGAGAATATGTATGTTGAGTCGCACTGAGTCATCTCAACCCCAGACATATCTCTCCAAGCTCTACCATACAAATAGACCTATTTTTGAACCAAGCCCAAGCTCCACCAAGCCAAACAAAGCCCAAAGGCCCAAAAGCCATTCTGCCACCTAGGAGACAGAGTTCAAGCCGAACTCTGCCCCCACACAGAGTACGAGATAAACTCTGTCCCATGATTTCCAGGAACTGATTTTTAGGGCCTGCTTGGTACAAGCTGTCCAACGTTGAAAAATTTGAATTCTTGGGGCAGAATTCAGGCCGAACTCTGCCTCCCCAGAGTAGTATAAATAGAGCTTGAATTCTCTCATTTCGTATCATCTCTCACCTTCAAATATTCAAGCTTTCTAAGCTCTACTACTTCAGGCCTTATTCTTCCATATCTCCTAATCCATAACTCTCCTTAGCCCACGGTGCTCAGTGCGACATCAGCTAGAAGTTGTGTGCAAGAATGAAAGAAAAGGCACTTGGACAATTCCAAGTTTTGCCACCTGTAAATTTGTAAGAAGTTGGCGTGCTCTTCTGAGTAAAGGCACGTGGTTGTACACTATTTTATAAATAGTGGATTTCAATCCTGAGCTAGAGTTCTCAGGCCTGGACTAGTCCTCCATGAGAAAAATTAGGTTAAAACTGTTGTATTTGCGTATGCTCTACTGATCTTTATTTACTTTCATATTTTTCTCTGATTTATTTACTATCTTGATAGTAGTTTGTGGAGGTAACCTAGAGTTAACTTTTATTTGGTGATTATCGACACAAACTTTATTCACCCCCCTCTAGAGTTGCCTACACATTTTTTCAATTGGTATCAGAGCAAGGTCTCTATTGTTTGGCTTAACATCCTTAGAGTAGATCCTTGTTAATTTTTCTATGGAATCGTATTCCTCCCCCTCTGATAAAGAGGGTTTTACTTCTAGTAGCATAGACAATCATGTTTCTTCTAAATGCAAGAAATGCTGTAAGTGGAGAGTCATGGCTAACCAATCCTTAAAGTTTGCTAAGGCTTTTCATTCTACAAATGAAGAACTTTCAGAAAAGGTTATTCATTTAGAAGAATCTAATGAGTTTTGGAGAAATAAAAATAATAATTTATTATCTAGACTTGATTCTCAAAATTCATCTTGTATTTCTTTAAAGAGTTTGAATGATTCTTTAATTTTGAGAATCAAATCTCTTTTCTCATCAATAGAAGATCTTAAGAAGCAAGCACATGAGCTAAATCATTTGCATGATTCTTCTATTGACTCTTTAAGAAAACAAAATGATAATTTTGTTTCTAGAATTGCTTTATTTGAAAAAGAGAATTATGCTTTAAATGCTAAATTTGATTCTCTTACTTGTTTGTATAATGATTTGCTACCAGAAAATGATATTCTTAAGACCAAATCCATGCATGCTCACTCTAGAGATATTCATCATTCTAGTATGTCACATGTTCATAATCATGCTCATTCCGATACATGTGCACACACTAGTATTAGGTGCTTCTATTGCTCTCATATTGGATACATAAGTGTAACTTGTCCTACTCGTAGGAGTTTTTCTACTAATGTTAGAGTAAATAGTATATGGGTCCCTAAAGCTAATAAATATGGATCTAAGTTTATTTGGATACCAAAGTCTTCGCCTAATGTTGCAGGTGGAGCTTCTTGTATCGGGATATAGCACCGAGGAGCGTGTTGGTGGTTGCAAAGCTCAAAGGTCATCTTCCAAGCAATTGCACCAACACAAGTGTGGCCACTAGAGCCACTTTGGTAACATGCTAAACGATTCTCTTTAAATGGTTTATATTTGTTGAATCTAGCATGTTTCTCTTGATGTCTTGCTACTAGCTCACATTGACATTTTTTCAGTTGCCTTTTATATAAATCAATTTGAGATGTAATACTAGCATGCGTAGTTGATTTTCTTCTTATTTCTTTTATCTAGCATGGCTAGTCACTTAGCTTAAATGATTAGTTCACACTATGTCGTTTATCACTTATTTTCTATTAGTGTGACACATTTATATATGCATGCTCGCTATTCTTTGTCTTCATAAAGTATGCATATCACTCTAGTCCATAGGACCTTGGTTTTGATTTGAGTTTATATGATTTTAACTCTCCGTCTTTAAAAGTTTTGAGATAGTTACTTCTTGTCGATTTGTATTTAATATGTCGTATTTATCGTAATCGGTACTTGTGAATATATGTGTTTAGCACAAGCTTCTTATCACTTGACAAGTATACACTTATACTTCCTTTTTAACCCTGTGCTTACATAATATATTCATTATTGATTTTTATGTTTTATTTTTGATTAAACCTCTTATGAATCAATTATGTATTTGCCTAATAAATCCTATTTATACGTGCTTTTGAATTTGTGATAGTTTTTCAAACATTCATTAAGGATACATGACTATATTCATTAAATCTTTATTTACATGTAGATCATGTATTTATTATATTGATAACTATTTTTGTATAAATATCTTTATGTGGGCATATAAGTTAAGCTCAAGTTTTATATTATTTTGAAGAGTATCTATTCATACTTGTGCTTACCTCATACTTTAGCTATTGATTCTTTTGACCAAATTTTTGTTATCTCTTTTTGAATCAATTAGCTTCTTCCTTAAAGTCTTCTTTTGATAATTTCTTCTTACCTCTTTGGTGACTTTATGGATACATGTCTTCACTTGATTTTTGATCTTTTCATATATATATATATATATATATATATATATATATATATATATATATATATATATATATATATATATATATATATATATATATTTTATATATATATATATATATATATAAATATATAAATATATATATATATATATATATATATATATATATATATATATATATATATAGTTTTATCTATGTGATTCCAAATATTGATATTTATTTATTCAATACCTTTAAGTTGGAATGTTGAGAGAAAATGTTTATTAGTGTCTTGTTCATGACTTTTATGGAAGTTCTTTTAAGAATTGCTTAGTTTTGTGCTTTACCTTGTTGAAATCATCGTACTTATTTTGAGTATGAATCTTCTATATATTTATTTCCATAAGTGCTTTATGAAAATTTTTGTTTTGAAAATATTCTTAGCAAATTTTGATGATCATTCTTTGATTATTATTTGGGTATTTACATTTCTTATACTTAGAATTTTTGGATTTTGATGTTGTTTGATGATACTGCGTATATTCCTTTAAATCTAAGTTCTTAAAAGTAAAGAACATTTTGGGAACAAGCCGAAAGTGTCCTTCTGTCATACAAGTGTAAATAGCCTGAAGCGATACGGTGCACTAGTCTTCGGACTACCGCTAGCTGGGAACCAACCCCTACAGCTAACCCAAAGTGATCAATACTTTATAGACTTAAGATTTATTAAGGTCTACTTGCAACCATTATCTAGTTCTGGATCCACCCCTAAGTTCCAGAATACTTCATCATATCTAGCCCAATATTTTGAGCTATAAATATTTTATTATTGCCCAATGATTTTTTTGTAGCACATGAGAATGCATGTAATTGATATATCTACTTCTCATGTCTTTAGCTATCATGGGTTGAACTATTATGTTGAGATTTTTCATTTCTAGAGAATACAGTTTCATAATGGTTATAATTTTGTATTCTCTAGATCAATCTATTATTTCATTATCTTGGATTAATCTCAATATTTTTGGCAAAGAAATTTGCTCCATTATGTTTTCATGAACATCTTTTTTGTCCTTTACTTGATGAGAGTCTAATCCATTTACTTGCTATCTTATACTCTTATCCTTGCTTAACAAAGAGTATATAAATCATTTTGATCATTCAAAATGTGTTGCCCTTATTGTGAACTCTATGCTTAAGCATGTATATTTAGTGTTAGTGACTTAAAATCTAATGAGCACATTTATCCTCTTAATGGCTTACCTCATTAATCTTAATTAGTTATGTAGCTTGCTTATTTACGATGTATTGATTAAGCTACATAATTTTTGTTCACTTTCACTCATCTAGCTATCTTCTTGAATTTCAATCTATATGTGATATGCTAGTTTACAAAAACAAGATTTATGAATTTTCTTGATGAGATTTGATTCTATCTTAGATACATATGTTTGGTCTCTAAAATTAGTTTTACAATTTTTTTTGGTTTCCATTGAGGTTTGTTATTCATCGCTTTAACTTCCTTCCATACTAGTCATTGGTAAGCATCTCTTAAACTTCTCTCATCTTTTGAAGTCATGATTTTATCATATTATCATATTACATCTCTTTAGATTAAATTTGTAATAATTTAAATGAAATTGATTTTTTTCTACCGATTTGAAAGATTTTATTATAAATATGGATTTGGAATTTTCTCTTGATGAGATTCGTTGGATCATGTTTACTTTTTTTGATAAATGATCACAATGATTGAGTAGTCCTATATTATCTAATTATGTAGTTATCAATTTAATTTATTACTCTACTTTGATTACTCGTGGATTATCACATATGCTCTTTGCTATTTGAACTTCATTGGTTTCTCATTTAGTATTAGCAAGGTTGGATTATTACCCATTGATGGGTACATATGTGGTAAAACACACATAGTCAATGCAATGCAATAAATTGGTTGATCATTTCTTAATTAGATAATTATGGACATGATATTTGAGTTTTATTTTCTTGAGCTATATTTTGACTTTCATCATGATTGATTTAATTGAATTTCTTCCTTTTCATGATGACATTTTTCTTAAAAGGTAACATACATTGATCTATCATATTTCAATATGAGATTCTTCTATATAGGTTAGTGTATGTCATCTTTTGATTACATGTGCTAAAATGGAATATTATTTTGATTTGTCATCTTTAGTAGCTATTAAGTAGATATCTCTTCTTGACTAAAGTTGGCATTGTTCGTTTTTATGACATTTTTATAGCCTTATATGCATTGAGCAAGGGGGAGAAATCAATAGTTGATTTACCCCTAGATCTTGAAGTTATCATTTTTTGCTATAAGTGCTTTGGAACTAGATACGCATATTTTAAGGGGGAGCAAATAAATTGGTTTAATTCATTTATATCCTTTAATATGTCATATACCTAGTTCATCATTGACCCATATTTTTATCATTATTTATATATAAGTGATTGAGGTTATGGTAATGTTATTTTGTGAAAGGTTTATGAGAGTATATGCAATTGTTTTCATCATATTATCTCTCTCTTTTATATGAGTCATCTCATTAATATTAACTTTTGTTTCTTATCTTGTTGACTATTGTGCTTTCTTTGATTTGGCTTTCCTTTATGCTTAATTGATTTGGCTTTTCTTGTTGAGGATATACCCAAAATTCATGATTTTATCTATATTGGTAATAGTTTGAGGGGAGTATTCAAGTCGACTGAATTCTCTTTATCAAACATTTTTCTCCTTTACCTTCATGTTTATCTAAAGGGTATTCATATAGCATGATAAGGTAATTGAGTTCAAATGCATGAATTTTGGATAAGCAAATAGATTTGCAAATAATGAGATCATTTTATATCAATTGCTCTATTTTACGTTGATCACTCCTTTATTTTGTTCCACCATTTATCTGTGGACAATTGTGACTATCATAGTTTCATTGATCAATGTTTCAAGTTTATTTATTTCAATTGATATCAATTTTATATATTTTAATATCTCAATTAGGATCTTTCTTCTTTGATATCTATTATTTGCAATTATGTAATCCCTATTTTTTTACTGAAAGTTTTTCTTTCTCTTCTAAAACTAGAGCAATATGTCATATCATACTATGTTTTTGGATGTCTTTCTTGGATTTCATGTTGGTAAAATATCTATTGATTATTTTCAAATTCTTTTAGTTTTACCAACTATTTATGTTTTGACAAGCCATTTTCTATTTGGCAATATTTGGTATGTAGTTTCTATACTTGTCTTTACACACTTCTCCCATTGTTCCTCATTTAGTATATCTTGATCAGGATTGTCTATGCCTTCCTCCTTACTTATGCTTGAGTTCGGTTTATCTCTTATTATGGGAGAGCTTATTTTTTTGATCATTTTAAGGGGGGAGAAATAAGTTTAAGTTAGCACACAATACATGTTTATTAGTGATACATGCATCTATCGTATGTGTCTTAAACTTAACTGATTTGCCATAATCAAAAAGGAGGAGATTGTTGGCCCAATGATTACATCGTGTTTTTGAATATGGCTAATCAACTAAGTTTAACATAATGTTGTCACTAATATTCATTTACTCATTATCATGTTGCTACTTAAACTTAGCATTGTCCTAATTGTCCTATATCATATTGCTATGCTTGTATCATACTGCAACATATTTTGCTCTCCTAATATGTATTTGTAGACATGCAGTAAGCATGATCTAACATGATCAAACCAGGACATAGGCAATGAAGAATTAATGATAGACCAAAGACGGCGTCATACAAAGAGATTTCTCCGAACTGCCTAGCGACCTATCCGGCGTCATACAAAGAGATTTCCAGATCTGTTTATTTTTGGATGACCGCTTTCAAAGAAAAGACGTCTTCATGTCTGCTCAAATATCAGAAGAAAGGCGTCATCAAAGGGCTCTTGGTTTTTCTATTTGTTCCAAGTCTGTAATCTTTAATTTATTGAGTCTAGGAGAATGTGTACATTGAGTCGCACTGAGTCATCTCAACACCAGACATATCTCTCCAAGCTCTACCATACAAACAGACCTATTCCTGAACCAAGCCCACGCTCCACCAAGCCAAACAAAGCCCAAAGGCCCAAAAGCCATTCTGCCACCTTGGAGGCAGAGTTCGGGTCGAACTCTGCCTCCATACAGAGTTTGGGCCGAACTCTGTCCCCTGATTTCCAGGAACTAATTTTTAGGGCCTGTTTGGTACAAGCTGTCCAACGTTCAAAAATTTGAATTCTTGGGACAGAATTAGGGCCGAACTCTGCCTCCCCAGAGTAGTATAAATAGAGCTTGAATTCTCTTATTTCATATCATCTCACACCTTCAAATATTCAAGCTTTCTCAGTTCTACTACTTCAAGCCTTATTCTTCCATATCTCCTAAGCCACAACTCTCCTTAGCCCAAGGTGCTCAGTGTGATATCAGCTAGAAGTTGTGTGCAAAAGTGAAAGAAAAGTCACTTGGACAATTCCAAGTTTCGCTACCTGCGAATCTGTAAGAAGTTGGCATGCTCTTCTGAGTAAAGGCACGTGGTTGTATACTATTTCACAATTAGTGGATTTCAATCCTGAGCTAGAGTTCTCAGGCCTGGACTAGTCCTCCACGAGGGAAACCAGGTTAAAACTGTTGTGTTTGCGTATGCTCTACCGATCTTTATTTACTTTCGCATTTCTCTCTGATTTATTTACTATCTTGATAGTTGTTTGTGTAGGTAATATAGAGTTAACTTTTATTTGGTGATTATCGACACAAACTCTATTCACCCTCCCTCTAGAGTTGCCTACACATTTTTTCAATAGAGTGAAAATACACCATTCTGACGCCTACATCAGACAGCACAAAACTCCTCATGCTTCGGAAGAGTTTTTCCTACGCCTTTTTGGCATACACATCAAACAACTCAGGGCTCTTCCTGCTTCGAAAGAGCTTTCCTCAGGTGGTAGGATGGGCCTTTATACCTCAGAGAGTTCGACGGTGGTCAAGCGTCGTTATGAATGTCCTGCCTTTATGGCCCTCCAAGTAGGCAAAACCACCATCAGGGATGATGTTTTGAAGGTATGGTCCTTTGAGGGAGCGGGGCTAAGGCATCCACCATACGGAGGGGAGGATAGAATGCTATATTTGCCCTCCTCTAGGAAGCTCCTTGGGGATTCAACAGCTTTGTTTGCTTCTCAGCAATAAAACATGACTTCCTTCGAGGGCCACGAAACTGCTTGAAGACGAAGTGCTGTCGAATCGAACAATGTATTGCCAGATTTTCCTTTCTTTATTTTCTGCTGTCAATGTAGTCCTATGAATGTAACTGATCTTGAATAAGCAGAGTATCTTCACTCCATTTTATTTGCGGTATTTTATGGTGCTTGTACTAGAGGGCCTAATACAGCATTTGTGTTTGATAAAGAACATCCCACTGGGAGGTTTTTTTTTGGACCTATTGCCCCTTTGTGCATCTGGAAATATGAGCAAATAGATTTAAATGAGATTTTGTCGACCTACTACTCTTTGGTGCACCGATGGTGCGAATAATAGATTAGGATAACTTTTATGGACTTATTACCCTTTTTGTGTACTGGCGATGCGAAGTACTGATAATAAGTGGAGAGGAAATCGACATATTTACTTAGAGGTAATGAGGATATGGTAAATATGGGTCAAAACAGAGCCTTCCTACTTAGAAGTAATGAGGACATGGTAGGAGTAGGCATAATAGGGTACACAGAACAACTCAGAGGTGTTATCAACGTGGAAGTTCTATGCATTGGGTGATTTGTTTGTGATGGATAGAAAAATAACTCAGAGGTAATATGGACGTGGTTGTTTTTCTGTTGGGGAATTTTGTGGACCTATTACCCTTTTTGTGCACTGATGGTGCGAGTAATAGATTGGGACAAGTTTTATGGACCTACTACCCGTTTGCGTGCTGGTGGTGCGGGTAATAGATTTTGAGGCAAACTCTGGAGCAGAAAAGCATTTAATGTGGAGGTTCATAGTTATGCTAGGAGATGAGATATGAATCCATTTGGAGCAGTCAGAGAGTAAGTTCAGTGGTACCTGAGAGTACATAACTCAACAATCTGGGAGATTCGAGGTCAGAGTGTAAGTTTAGCAATACCGGAGGGTATATAACTCAACAATCTGGAAGATAGTTAGAAGATGTCGTTTAGACATAGTATTTCTTGAGACACTTGCCGTTGATGGGCATCATAAGCAAGTCTCCATTTTGTTGTGCTAGACGGTACGCACCGTTGGAGAATACGGTCTCGATGATGAACGGACCCTCCCATTTAGGCTAGAATTTGTCAGGGGTATTGTGAGTCATGGCCATTGGTCTACGAATGGTCAAGACAAGATCGTCGACTTGGAATATTCTCTGTTTGACCTTCTTGTTGAAAGCCCGAGAGATGTGCGCTCGGTAGAACTCTATGCTTTGTTGAGCTTATAAACGCTTCTAATCTAATGCTTCCAACTCTTGTAGCCGTCGGTGGAAGTTATCGTCCGACGTTAACCGGTAAGTAAGGACCACTCGAAGTGAGGGGATCTGAGTCCCCAATGGGAGGACTGCCTCGCTTCCGTAAACCATAGCGAACGGTATATATCCTGTAGCCGTCCGAATTGTCGTACGATACACCCATAAGCACTCGCCAAGCTTTTCATTCCAGTCGCAGTTTGTTTGCAGACACGAACTTTTTGAGGAGCTTGATTATGGTTTTGTTGAAAGCTTCAGGCAGACCGTTGGACGATGGGTTATATGCTGTCGAGGCTATGTTCTGAATCTGATTCTTGTCCCAAAATTGATAGAAAGCGTGGCTTGCGAACTGTAGACCATTATCGTGAATAATCCTTCGGGGCAGTCCAAAACGGTAGATGACGTGATAGTTTTATGAAGCTAATCACGTTCAATGTCTTAATCTCTGCCAACAGAACAGCTTCCGCCCATTTGGAGAAGTAATCGGTGATTACAAGTATGAACCGATGCCCTCTAGATGATAGCAGGGTGATTGGCCCAATGATGTCCATTCCCCATGCATCAAATGGCCAAGAAGCCACTGTCGGATACAAGAATTCAGATGGCAGATGCATGAAATCTGCATGAATCTGGCAAGCCTTGCAATTCTTTGCATAATCAAATGCATCTGCTACCATTGTGGGCCAGTAATAACCCATCCGGCGAAGACGATCTTGCAATTTCGGGCCAGGTTGGTGAGTCCCACAAGTGCCGTCATGAGCTTCACGTAAGGCTTCTTTGGCTTCTGCATTTGACAGGCATCTTAATAGTATCCCATTGTAGGATCGTCGATATAACATTTTTGTCTCAGTATCGTAGAAGAATCTGAGGGAGCAGTCTTCTGATTGAAGTTGCTTCCTTCACATTCTCTGGCAGAATTCTATAGACTGTAAAGTCGATGAGCGGGCGTCTCCAGTCTTGTATGTCGTTGGTTATTTGGATGGAGTAACTCATACCCAGTTGAAGATTGTTCCTGGGACAGACCAGTTTATGGCCTATTATGTCGACTAGATGATGAGTGTCATTTGGAAGCGCCAAGGAAGCGGCGAGACCTGCTAAGGCATCGGCTTCTGATATTTTGGAGCCTAGGAACGTGCTCTATAAAGAACCCCTCCAAGGTTGTAATGATGGCAATTGTTGTCTGATAATAGGAAATCATATCCTCGTTATGAACTTCGTATGAACCTCGAATCTGGTTAATAACCAACTGCGAGTCACCATATGCTTCCAGGTACCTGATCCCCACTTCTTTTGCGAGTTGGAGCCCGATGACTAAAGCGTTATATTCGGCTACGTTGTTTGAACAGGGTTCTGTAAGAGAATACGCTCGATTGACTACTAGTCCAGATGGAGAAATTAATACCACCCCGACTCCAGCGACGATATCACCTTGTGGCCCCGTTCTTGAAGCACCGTCGAAGAACATTCACCAAATAGCGTCGTACGAAGTCATGTTCGAGGTGACGACTTCATCGGGAATTTCTTCATAAATTCTGGCTATTTCTGAGCCTAGATGGACTGCTAAGAAGTCAGCCAGGGCTTGACCTTTGATAGCCTTCTGCGGGACAAAAACTATGTTGTATGGAGATAATAGTATCGCCCAGGTGGCTAGACGAGAACTGAGTGCGCCTGGCTTGGTCATGAGAACCCTGAGAGGATTAACTCGTGAAACAACATGGATGGTCTGCCCTGTCACATAGTATCGTATTTTCTGAATGGCGAACACTAGGGTAAGGCACTCCTTCTCCAATGCGGTGTACCTATGTTCCGGTCCTACCATCATCCGTCTGAGATAGTAAATAGCTTGTTCAGGTCCCGCGTCATTATTTTGTGCTAACAGAGCACCGAGGGAGTGTTCTATCGCCCGTACATAGAGCAGGAAGGGCTTTCCGGCGACCGGGTCTACCAGAACTGGCGGATTCATCAGGTACTCCTTAATATCATCGAAGGCACGCTGGCATTTCTCGTTCCATACAAAAGAGACACCTTTCCTCATGAGTTGAGTGAAGGGTTGACATCGCCCTGAAAGGTTAGATATAAACCTCATGATATATGCTAGTCTTCCCTGAAGGCCACAGAGTTCGCGGAGATTCCTTGGTGGATTCATCTCCAGGATTGCTTTTGTTTTGCCGGGATCTATGTGAATGCCCCGAGAAGTAATGACAAAGCCTAAGAACTTTCCACAGGACACCCCCAAGAAAGACTTGGTGGGATTCATCTTCAGGTTGTGTGCTCGTATGAGGTCGAACACTGTCCTCAAATTATGTAAGTGATCGTCATTAGAGCGGCTCTTGATGGCGATGTCATCAACATAACAATCTACCGTCTTGCGCAAATGATCTCTGAAGATGACACTCATAGCCCGTTGATATGTAGCATCGACGTTCTTTAGGCCAAAGGGCATGACCGTATAACAATATACGCCGATCGACATTCGGAATGATGTAAGCTTTTCGTCATTATGAGACATTTTGATTTGATTGTATCCTGAAAAGCTATCCATAAAGGACATGCGCTCGAAGCCACACATATTATCGATCATTATTTCAGTGATTGGAAGAGGGAAATTCATCCTTGGGGCAATGCCGCATTCAGATTGTAGAAATCGATACAAATTTGGATCTTTTATTCTTCTTGATGACCGGTATTACGTTGGCTACCCAGTCTGGATGCTGCTCTTCACGAATGAAACCGCTAGCTATAAGCTTTTTTACTTTTGCTTCAATAGAATTCATGATGTCCGGACGAAACCGACGCTGCTGTTGTTTGACTGGTTTTGCGTCCGAATAAATGTTGAGCTTATGGAGTACAATCTCGGGGTTTAGCCCTGGCATGTCTTCATAGCTCCAGGCAAAGACGTCGATGTATTCTCTGACAAGTTGTAACAACGACTCTTGCTCGTCGTCTGTCAGACTTTTACTGACGAAGATTGGCTTTAGAGAGGATTCATCGTCGAGGTTAACTTGCATAACCTCATCTTCAGTGGGAGGATCACAAAGTTCAAAGAATTTCTTCCATTGTGCATCTAGTTGCTGGACCCACGGCTCTAACTCAAGTGGTTCGAGTAGGTCTTCGTCTTCCTCTTCGATATCAGCGGATCTCATATTGGCAGATAATGTATGTCTGAATATATCTCCAATACTTCTATCGGAGTCGTAAATGGGTGACTCAGACGAATAAAAATGCCACTCGCATTCTTCATCAGAACTTTCGGGCGTTGTTGGTGGAGTAACATACCCGAGGCCGCGTCTGGATTTGTGATAATGATCCTGAGGTTTCTCTGCCGGTGCCGGCGGCTGTAGAGGCAATCGTCGACCACTGCCATGATTTATACCCGGGTTAGCCTCTATGTCGTACCCCTGCTTTTGCATGAAGTATTTGGCTTGAGGACTATACAAGTAGAGCGGTAGTCTTTCAGCGTCGGGTCCGAGATCGGACTCTTGTGGCGTGAAAGATTGAGGACCTTTTTTTCGGCCAAAGATGATTGTGTGATCCTATCCTCTTCTGTCTGGGACCGGGAAGTAAGCACCTTTTATGGGAGCAAGTCGATTTGGGACATGGACGGTTGTCACCCGTGTGTCCAGGCTAACGTCTAGACAGTCCCGTACGGCATACGTTAGATTAGGCTTATCATATTCAGAATAGTCTAACGGCAGCCTCTTACTAATGAAATAAGGAATTTTATCCACAAGGATTACATCATCAGGAGAGGGGCTATCTACCTGTGTAACCAAGTATTTGGCGAATTCTTCGTCCTCCTTGGCTAACCCGTGCGAGCTTAGAGGTCGGGATGCTGTCTTAGGCAGCTTGACCACCAAGGGTTTCGCTTGAGGTATTGACTTGCCTGAGAGTGTTGGATCGACACTTGGCTGCTGGCTCGTCTTGGGAAGACGGATGACAACTGGCTCAGCAAGGGACTTTGTGTCTTCCGGTCGCCTTTGAGTAGATTTTGGCAATCGGATTACCATTGGTGTTACAAAGGGCCTTGTATCTTCCTGTTGCCTTTGATTGTATTTCGGCATTCGGATCACCATTGGCCTTATGACAGGTTTTGGCTCCTAGCTAGATCTCGGGCGACGGATGACCATTGGTCCCAACTGCATAGGTATGGCAGGAGAACCGAGCACCTCTTTATGCAAGGTTGCGACAAGGGGTGCGGCCTTGCCCAGTTTGCGGGTTTGGAGATGAATTTTCGAGGGTTCTTCTGGCCCTGTGATAGCTTCCATCTCGTCAGTTATATGTTTCCTGGATTCGTCATATAGACAAGCCTCCGAAGAGTAATAAGATTCAACCCCTTTGAAGGGATCAATGTCGCCGAATTCAGTTTTCACAGAATCTTGCTTACTGACATACTTGAAACACTGGAGAATGGTGGATGGCACGATCATATAGTCATGTATCCATGGACATCTCACGAGGATGTTATAGGAGGTGTCTGCATCTATGATGTAGCAGGTAACTTCCGTCTACAGGTTACCAATCTGGCATTTTAACCGAATCTTCCCTAGGGGATAGCTCATTCCTGAGTTAAAATCGCTAATGGCAGTATTGGTTGCTGCTAGCCGATGCATAGGGATGCCAAGAAGTTGGAGCAAGCTTTTCAGGATAATGCTTATTGACGAGCCAGGGTCGATATGCATCCGATCTACCTTGATGTCGCCTATGTATCCAGTGTAGTACAAGGGGCGATCATGCATATTAGACTTGATCAACATGTCCTGAGGAGTAAATATGATGTTGGGTTTGCATCTGTGCTATCGCCGCCCTGTAGATCTACTTGTGGGTCTTTTCCTGGAGGCTTGACTTGAGCTAAGTAGGTGTCAGCATTTTGGAGTGCCTTGCTTAATGCGACACGAAGATCCTTGGAGAGCCTTAGGAGCTCGTATAACAACAACTTTGCAGGTGTATTAGCCAATTGTGCTAATATGTCAAAGTTGTAAGGTCTCTCCAGTCCCTGAGGTACATCATTACGGAGTAGCCTGTCGAAGCGGATTTCCTTTGTCTTGGACTTATCCGCCAGTGGAGGCTGAGATGGCCTTGGAACATCATAGGGAGGCAACGTTGCCGGTTGAGGATCTTCGGTTGAACTATCCCGTGTGGGCTGGACTTGTCCTCCAGATCGGGTAACAATGGCAACAGCATCCTCAGCCTCGGCTGAAATTGTATGACAGGATCTAGACTTCCTGCCATTTTTTTTGCTGGTAGGAGATGACACCTCCTGGATAACTTTGGGCACCAAGTCTGGATGCACCCACATGATCTCTCCTCGCGATGTGGTGGGAGGTACCAATCAAGATG
The DNA here is from genome assembly GCA_029216955.1 of Iris pallida. Classification (NCBI taxonomy): domain Eukaryota; kingdom Viridiplantae; phylum Streptophyta; class Magnoliopsida; order Asparagales; family Iridaceae; genus Iris; species Iris pallida. The sequence goes on from JANAVB010039017.1 coordinate 6,341,376, forward strand.
TTTGGCTCCGGATGGGTGGAAGATTAGTAACCTCCATCGTTGCCCGAGGAACAGGTATGACCCCGTCTGGAGTGCTTGTTGGAGGAAAGTCGCCAAACTGAATAGACACCATGTTTGCCGCCACGGTAACCTCTTCAAAGTATATCGACAAAGCTTTAAAGTCGATAAGACTCTGAATGTACCGCTTCAATTGGAAGCAATCATGAGTGGCATGATGGACATAGCGGTGGAAGTGACAATACTTTAGGTCCTCCATTTTTGCTGCTCGGGGCTCGCACCTTAGTGGAGGGAGCTGGATCCTACCCCCTTGCAAGAGCATATCGAAGATAGGTTTGACATGACTATCTTTAAATGAGTAATTAACCTTGGGCCACGGACCATCCGGCTATTTTTGTTCGGGTTTCTGAGTCGCATCAGCAACCATAGCCTGTTTGCCCTTATTGGTCCGGTTGGTGGTGGCGCCACTATTGTTGTTGCTGGGGGTGGAACTAGGACGTCTGCCTTTATCCTCTCCATCTGGGATGTGTAATCCTAACTGGCGACCTTTTTTCAATTTTGCGTCTGCATTGGTAGTGCTTATGATGAAGGTCGTCCAATCCTGAACTGATCGTCACCCATTCAGAGGATAATTGCAGGAAGCAGCTTCTTCTGGCAGATTTCAATCAAGGAGCTCTCAGGATTGCCTTGGGACAATCTTATTACGGTTTGGCTAAACTGCTCGATATAGTTCCTTGTTAGCTCCCTTTCTTCCAGAACGACGTCCATGAGAGACGACATCGCTATATCATGCCCCACTTCGTAGAATCTTTTCAGGAATATGTGTTTGAAGCCGTCAAAAAAATGGATGCAGTTGTCGAAAAGGTTGTGGTACCAGCCGAACGCGATCCCCTCCAATGCTCTGATGAATAATTGCGTGAGGATGGCGTCACTATACGACAAGTGGTCGGTTGTGACCTCAAAGTAAGTCATGTACTGACTAGCAGAGGTCTTTCCGTCATAAGAATCGATATAGAACGGCTTGTACCGTGGTGGAAAAGGCACATCTCTCCATGCAACGGGATATGGTTGGCGTATTCTGAGGTCCCGAGAGGAGTCTCGAGCAATAAACATTGCCCGAAGCTCCTGGACTTCCCTCCTTGCCTCATTGGCTTCATCTGCAGCTGAAGGAACGGATGCTCCTAAGGGATCATCACCAAAGGAGGGGAGGTCGTGTTGGAGTTTGCATTGACTGCGGGTCCCAAGCTTGTTTGTTTAGGCGTCCTTGTCGGTTGGGGTGGCAAGGCTGCTTTAATTTCATCCACGGACTTGACCAAGGACATGAGCATGGCTTCGAGTACTTCTAGACGTTGTTGATCAGAAGGCGCTTCATGATCGTCATCGTCCATAAAGACTGTCCGCACGTGGGTAGAGGTGGAAGGGACCGTAGCAGAGGTGCTCTTTGTGTCATACCCGCGTATCGAGAAATCATCGGAGAATGTCGGAATGTCTTCCTCCTTGAACTCGGAAGGGGTGCTACACCCTGTGCAGGAAGCCGCATTATCTTGGTGAGGGTGGTGATCCTCAGGGAAATCCAATTGCACAGTTCTGGGGAACCTCTACCCCTGTATGTGCTCTTGTACACCGGGTTGTTGCATATATTGAGGGGACTGCCACCCCCAGCTTCATCTACTCTGAAGGAGGCCGAAGGTGCACCCCCGGGTGCCGGAAGCTTCTTTTTGGATCGAGTGCCTAAATAGACACCCCCTGTGGTTGTCGATGGGAACCCCCCAAATGAGGGTCTTCTTGCCATACTGGCAGAGATGGCCGGGCTGGAAGAGCATGTCTTCTTTTCTCCCTTGCCAGGAGGAACCTTTTGAGTTTAATTACAGGAGGCGAAAGGAAACTCCTCGTCCCCTGAAATTTGTACTTATTTCTTGAGTTGTTGTCGGGCAGGTGCTGGCTGCTGTAGTCGTCGAAAAACTGACTGCCGACCTTCAGGTGCTACTGATTTGTCGTAGCAGCAGTTGATGATGACTCGGGTGTAAGGACGTCCCGAGAGGGACTCATTACATGCCAATGCTGCCACCTTACGTTTGTGAGTAATCACCTCATACAAGTCGGTAGTAAGCTGTTTTACCTTTGTACCAAACTTATGGACTTGTGAATCCCGAGTGCATGGGTACTTAGGTATCGTGTTTGCTCCCTGATCCGTGGCTAGTAACAGCACTTGCTCTGGATCGTTGGAGGGAGACTTTAAAGACCTACCCTATCCGTTAGCTCTGGAGGACTGGACGCGGGTGGTTCTGTACAACTTTTTATCAGGAGCCAGTGTAACAGTTAACGGGACCCGCTGACAGTCAGTAACTTGGAAAGTTGACTCGGCTTATTCTGCCCGCACTGCCCTAGACTTTTTTGACTTAGCGCCCGAAGGTGCATAGTAAAAAGAGTCCAGATTGATAAATTTCATATTCTCAATGGGCCTCATGGAGTCGAGCTCGCATGAGAGACGGTTGAACATCGAGCTTCTGATAGGGCCGTATGAGGCATCCTATCTGAGGTCAGGATTGGTTGTCGCATGGTCTGTCTTCCTGCGGCCAAAGCTGGCTGCCGCATAGGCCATCTTCCTGCAGCCAGAGTTGGCTGCCGCATGAGTTGTCTTCCTGCGGCCAGAGTTGGCTGTCCCATGAGTCGTCTGCCTACGGCCAGAGTTGGCTGGCACATGGATAGACTGCCCATCTCTCTTATGCGGCTTCTTCTTCGTCCGCATGGATTTCCCTTGTGCCCCCAAAAATTTAGCATCGTAGTATTTTTCTCTGCTGGATTTAGGGGCAGTGGGGTCCTCTGCGGTCGGAAGCAAAGCCGCATGAGAGCTTTGGTCACCGTCTTGGGCTGTAGAAGGAGCTTCTTCGAGAACTTGGTCGGGGGCAACAGTTTTGTGTGCCGACGTCCTGCGAGTCCTCTTTGGGTTGGCTCGCTTCTGTGACGGGCTGGCGTTTCCTTCAGAGAGCAATTCTTCGAAGGCTTGTTGGTCAAAATGAACCACAAGCATCTGTTGTATAGAGCCAAGCTTGAACGCGTCAGATTACGTCACCAAATTCTCATCAGAAGAGAAGGACGTCCCCAGCAGAGTCGCCATCGTGTTTGCCATAAAAAAATCAAAGACATGTATTACATAATACTGAAATTGGTTGCAAACTCGCTTGTACAAAGAAAAGCCTAGAAAGAAATCCTAGGAAACAATCTAAGTACAATTGTTCAGTTTTGATTATGGGGGGTGACGGTAGAGCCTCGAAAAAGTGCTATCAACTCTGCCTTACTCCTTGGTCTATCTGACACAGTCTTTAGCTCTTAAAGAAATTGCTTTTTTGAAGGTTACCAGCCTTTTATAGGTGTGTGGCACCCTGCTAAATATAGTGGTATGTGTGTTGAGCCGCCCGCATAGATGGCCTGTGGCCACGTTGCTAATTAGCACGTGAAGACCCGCTCTTTGGCCGCCATCTGTCAATTTGTTGGGATTTTGTTACAGTAAATCTGGGCAGTTAGGACTTGGTCAGCCTGCCATGTGTCCTGTCGCAGGAATCATTTTTGAACCGTATGGATCTCTCAGTGTTCGATCATGTGGGGCCGCACTCATGTGGCTTAAGTCGCAGACTTTCTTAGCCCAGACATAGCTTAAGGGTTTAAGCCGCATAGATTCTGTATTTTGGCCGTATAAAGCTCATGCGACTTAGATCACAGTTACTCTTGGCCACATGAAGTTCGAAGACTTTGGGGTCGCATATGTTTGAGCCGCATAAGGTTCATGCGGCTTAGGTGACGCTCCTTTTGGCCATATAAAAGCGTACGAACCCTGCTTTTGGGTGACGTCTCATGCATTATCTTTTTGTCAAAGTGTCAGAGCTGTCATTTTTTTCAGTATTTGTCAATTTTATCAGACGAACTGATTCTCTTGGCCGCATATCTTTCTTCTACAGCTGGTTGTCGACGAGCCGCATATGGCATTAAATCTGTCATGCGGCTTTTCCTTTATGCGGACCTGTTCGGCCCAAAGTATATATGCGGCAAATTGTGATACATATGAACCCTATATTTTCTATGCTTCTACAGTCCTGAGCTACCTCCAGTTGAATCACAGGCCCTTTTGGGTATTAGGTCCAGATCCACTTCTATTCTCTGTGTCTCCACTAAGATTCCCGCAAATGTCATGGTACCCAAGCAAATGTGAACTCTAATCTCCTTAGCCAAGCCTTGTTGGAATCTCCATGCTCGATCCTCTAGGTCTCTAACCATATACTCTGCGAAACGTCTCAATCAGCCATACTCTGCTGCGTACTCATCCACTGATAAACTACCATGCTCTAAGTTCGGGAACTGCTTCTCCAGAACGCCTTTGGCTACTGCAGGAAATAATTTTCTCTTAAAGAGGTCCTTGAACTGATCCTAGGTCAGGTCTGGATTTGCTATCTTGGGCTCATTCCTAAACCACATGTTAGCAATATTGTGAAGCTGCAACCTAACAGCCTCAATCTTTAAATCCTCCGAGAGTCGGAAAACCCTCATAATCTGTTTGATGTCGTCGAACCATTCGTCGGCATAGAAAATTCCCTCGGTCCCTTGAACTCCTACAGGTTCATCTTTTTAAAGTCCCAGATGTTTGTCTCTCTCAGATGAGCGAGCTACTGTGGCTGCTGAGCAACCTTCTCCACGGATGTCAAGGCTACTTGTTGAGCATGCTCTATGCTTGCCTACATTACCTCTATCTGCTGCCTTTGGGCCTCTGTGCCTTCATCATGCCTCTAATGAGCTCGTATAGAGGTGCCTCATTAGCCGGCACGCCTCCTTGAGTTGGATTTGTTGGAGAAGGAGGAGGAAGTCTCGCAGATGCAGCTAATACAGCCTCCTGATATGCGAAAGGTTGCTGGTGGTTGTCGTTTGCTATGGCATTGCAAGCTCTAGTCCTGGATGCCATTCTAAAAATAGAGGGAAAACAATAAGGACACAAGTACTATGGTCTGATATTAACTACTAGATATGCACTGTGATTAAGAAATCATTGATAACTGAAAAGGAACGTAAAGGACATGGTTAGAACGGTAGATGCAAACATATCGAAGAAATCATGGATGAAATCAAGCATCATGCATAAGAGATATGATGATGGAAGACTCATTGGGTTGGGAATCCTATTATGGATGATATAACTCTCCTAAAAGTTATTCTAAATCATATCTTCAACTCTATTCGCATGCTCATAGCTAGTACTAAGTTGAAGTACTAACCATGAGTTCGCAACCTTACGCGAACCTGACCTGCATTGGCCACCATAAAAACTTGTCACGACCTTTACCCATTTTTCGAATATGAGTACATGTCCAAGCCCAGCGTACGCCGCAGCATCGACAGCAGTACGTTATTTATGATAACAATGGTCCACAACAAGTACGCAGTTCACAAATATCATCACAACTAAGTCATGACAAATAGATTAAACTTAAAGTCTCAATAAATAATTTAAAGCAAGATCCACTACAACTCAAACTAGTCTCAGGAACTGTGAAACCCGTAATATCAGATAATTATTTATACAATTTATTTAGCTAATTAATTATTAGTTGTTAATTTAGGAAATTGCATTTTTAGAAAAATTATTAAAACTGGAAATTTTATCAAAATATGTAATTTTCTAATAAATTAATATTAGGTTAAAATTATTACTTTTAAAGAATATAAAATTTTGGATTTTTGTTTGTCAGCCAGACCCGAACCCAATTGGAACCATAAAATATTTTTTTAAGTGTAAAATGTTAAATTATGATAATTATATTTAGTTGTCATTTTTTTGTCATTGATTAGAAGCCCAAATTGTTGGCCCAAAACCCAAACCCATGGATTATTGGTTCATTTTGGTTTACACTCATTATAAATGAGTTTAATTTTCTTAAAAACAAAAATTTGATTTTTTTGCTTTCCATTTACTCAGCCAAAACAAAATGTTAATCACTCTCATTACTCATTCAACAGAAAGGAAAATAACTCTTTCCTTTCATCTTTCCAAACGTGCGACCCCTTGGGTTCCAAACCGTCGCCGTCGCTGCCATCACTCCAGCGAACCCTTGCCCTCCTGTAACCCCTACACTCCTGCCTATTTAAAACCTTTCCATCACCACCTCCATCATCCCTACCACTCTTTCCAAACCGTGCCCTAGCCATCAACCCTAGCCGGAGCTATTTCAGTGACGTCCGCCGCCGATCCCGGCAGCCCCGACCCGCGCGACCCTCGGCCTCCCAGCGCGGCACCCTCTCCGCGCGGCCGAGCTCCCCGCCGGCTCCTCCAGCCGTTCGCCGCACCCCCGCAGCCGCCCCGGCGGCCTCCTTCGCCCGGCGCACCTCCGGTCCGACCCCCTTTGTCGCGCCCCTTTCCAACACTTCTTCGGCTCTCCGCGGTTGACCCCTGTCCCTGATTTGTTGTCCAGCACTTCTGTGTGCGTGGCGCTGTCCCTAGGAGCCGTTTCCGTGAGTTTCTGACGTGATTTCGGTTCTGTTCCGCAGTTCCGCGTGTTTCGAGTCCGAGGCATCACTTCGGATTTCATCGATTTCGGTAACTTCTGGATAGCCCATAGTTTTCTCTTGGTCTGTGATGATTTTGGTCCACCGATTCCTTCGGGAATTCGGAATTTTGGGTTCTTGGTTAGTTTCTGTTGGTTTTGCTTCGGAAGTAATTCTGTGATTATAGATATTATTTTGGGTTAGAACCTGGTTCTGTGATTTTTCTCAAAATTTCTGAGAACCCTACGGAAAGGGTTCTGTGAGTTTCCGATATTATTTCTGGAATTCCGATATCATTTCGAGATTTCGAATTTATTTCGGAAAATAGTTTTGTGGATATATTTGGGTATCCCTGGTTTGGGATTTATTTTGCAGGAAAAATCGGCACGTTTCCCAGTTTTGGGTTATCCCAAAAATAGAGGGAATGCTGCCGAAATTTCTATAAAATTTAATTATATAGTTTTAAAATTATTTTTGAAAAATATAAAATTTGGAAATATTTTGGGCGACGACCGTATTAGTCAGTGGGCCCTGGCTAAGTGCAAACAAAACCGGTTTCGTCCGGACGTTGAGGCATTAGCTATAAAATGACGATTGGACCAGTTCTGAGACTCAATAATATTTTATATTTTAATTAGAATTATTTATATTTAATTTTGTAGGCAGTTTACAGGACTAACAAATTTTCTCTTATTTTAATTCTTGGGAATGTAAAGGCATAAGCCTATTTATTTATTCTAGTTGTGAAATTGTAATAGCTTAGGTTTTATTTTATTTTCTTTTATTTCTCTGGATGATTTTGATTGTGGGATAGTAAAAATAAAAATGATAATTATTTATTATATTTTAAAAAGATTATAATAATAAATGTTTTGTCACTTAGCAATTAAGTTGTAAATTTTAAAATAGAAATTCATGTATTTCTCATTAAAAAGAAAAAAATTAGTTTTATATTTATATAGTTATGAAATACCAAGTTTTTCCAAATAACTTGATAAATACAAGTTTTTTCCGAAAATCAAATATAAATTGAATGTTTTAAATGTCAACGCACTAGTAAGCGCTTTTGTTGTATTAGTTAAAACAAGATTAAAACTTGACTAGAAAACAACTAGATATTGCAACTAGTGTGGCAGTTCTGAATAGTTTGGTTCTGAGACAGATTTCCGAATGTAGGGTTTCGAAGAAGTTTTTGACCATCAACCCCGAAGTACCAACTCTTCAGTTCGATCAATTTTAAGGCAAGTACATTTATGTTGATTACAATTATTTAATAATCACTTCACTACAATTTTAAACCACTGTTCAAACACGAACTCTTTCGGGAGTATTGACTGTACTGTTGGGGACTGGGGGAGTAGTGTAATGTTTATGACCACATCCAAACTAGTATAACAACTGTGCTAGCTTACTCCTCACACACACGGAGATAAGCCATATCGTATCAATAGGATACAACTGTACAACCCAAGCCGGTCATATACATTGCCTATTCACATCACAATACTGTAACTATTGCAAAACTGTTTATCTTCAAAACTGTTTAAAAGTGCATGATTTTATTGTTAAATTAATTGTCAAGATTAGCATAAATTGTACTTTGCTCCTTTCCTGACTGGATAACCGTAGGTTCTGCTGACGACCCGGAGCTGCTAATTAACAGTTATTATGATCCTAATCTGTACCCGGCGGTACTACCAGCTGATGATGATGTAGTGGCGTCTCCATAGATTCTGCTTTAGTCTTTGAGAGTTTAGTTTGATCTTTGTTAATTTTTAGTTTATGGATCTTTTGTATCAGAACAAGTTTTAAGTTATCGATTAAATAAAAGTTGTGGCAATCTTAGTATTTGTTGTTGATTTACCTACATATGGATTACAGCTTACTGCCGTCGTCTCATCAACGGTGCAGGCTGGGCATGATCCGATTCGACCCAAGTATTTGGGGACCGGGTCGTGACATGTTTTTAGTGGTGGCCCATGCAGGTTAAATCAACAACATAGGAAAACCTATCTAGAGACAATTAGAACACTAGAATATTTGTCACAATAATAGGTCCGAATTATATATAAATATTTTTGTTTGATTATAGATTAGTAGGCTACCTTGCTTATGTTTATATCCTAAACCTTCCAGAGAATGACCACTGATAATACCAATCCTGCTGGCGATGGGGTATCTTCACCCTATCATACCCCACCTCCCCAATCAAGTCCGGATCCGACACCTCGGCAGCTGGCCGACCGTCCCCATAATACAACGGCGGATCCATCATCTTCCTGGACGGAGATGCAGCCCCCTGTGGTTTCGCCCACTCCAGCTGCTCCACCGGTGCCTGTGGACCCCACCGACCTTATAGGTCTGCTAAGAGGAGTGCTAGAAGCCCAGAGAACTCAAGCTGAAGCTCATCGCGAGCAGACGGCCATTATGAGAGAAGGCATAGAGAATGCCCATAGCGTGGCAATGGCTGCACTGGAAAGAGGAGAAGCAGTTCAACAGGAACCAAGACCTGCCAAGGTAAACATAAATTTAAGGATTAATTTATGTAATATTAAGGCCATTTAATTAATGGGAATCATATTGCCAAGGTGGACGATATTGAGAGTTTCAAGAAGCAGAACCCTCGACCCTTCAAGGAAACCGAGGGAATCGTCTATGCTGATGAATGGCTCGATAGTATGGAGTGTCTCCTAAGCGTCGCTCGACTTCCAGAAGACCTCAAGGCTGAAGCAGTGGGACTCCAACTGCAAAATATAGCAAGCACCTGGTATCGGAATGAACCCCGACTCCAGGATAGGCAGATTGACTGGGACACCTTCAAGAGGTTGTTCAAGAGGAAGTTCTTCCCAACATCAGAGTTGCGGGAGATGGTGAGGAAATTTCAGAACCTGAAGCAAAAAAATATGACTGTTGGTGAATATGCGGCAGAATTCAGCCAACTCAGCCATTTTGCCAAGAATCTGGTGGCTGACCCTGATGATCGTGCTGAAAGGTTCAGATATGGGCTAAGAGAAGAGATCCGCACCCATGTGATCTCAGGCGGTGCTAAGACTTATGAGAAGATCCTGGAGCGAGCACAAGATATAGAAAAGAGTCAACCTGCTCGTTTGAAGAGGGATTATCCTGGAACTAATAACTTCCATGGTAATCAGAAGAAGCCTAATAACAACAACAACAACAGCAACAACAACCGTCCTCCCTATCAGCAGGCGAGGAACAATGATAAAGCCCCTCAGAGGCAGATTCCTGTCTGCGAATTCTGTAAGAGGCCAGGACATCAGTCGAATATCTGCAGGAAGAGGCTAGGACAATGTCTGATCTGTGGGTCTACCACCCACCATGTGAGGGACTGCCTTTTGTCGGTCCATCGAACTGGAGGAACTCAGCAGAAAGGACCCCTGCCCACTCAGCAACAACAATTTGGACAGCATCAACAAAAGACTGGGCGAGCTTTTGCCCTAGCAGCAGAGGAACAAGTGCCAGAGCAGGAACCTACAGCTGATGTCATTGCAGGTTTCATTTATGTGCATTCCTATCCTGCCTTAGCTTTATTTGATTCAGGTGCATCACATAGTTTTATATCCACAAAATTCATCTCTGCACACCACATAGATACGGGTTTTAGTAAGAAGATATGTAGAGTCATGACCGGTGGTAGACCCCTACATATCACTGAGACGTGTAATTGCCTATCACCATATCAGGCCACCAATTCATAGCACCTTTGCTTGTGATGCCCTTACCCAATTATGATATAGTCCTAGGGATGGACTGGTTGAGTAAACAGCATGCGCTGATAGACTGTCACAGAGGATGTGTAGTCTTCAGCCCACCTGGAGAGCCGGAATTTGAAATCTCTCAAACTCTGAAGGATATGGAGTATATTACCTACACCTCTATCACAGAAGAATCCGGACCTCCCCATCCTATCATAGCAGAATTTATGGATGTCTTCTCTGATAGTCTTCCCGGGTTATCCCCAGACCGAGACATAGAGTTCACCATTGACCTAGTCCCCGGCTCTTTCCCTATTTCTAAGGGATGCTACAGAGTCAACCCGAAGGAGGCCAAGGAGATGAAAGATCAGATCAATGAACTAAAGGCTTTAGGATTTATCCGAGATGGAGCTTCACCCTGGGGAGCACCTGTCTTGTTTGTTCCCAAGAAGGACGGAACTATGAGGATGTGCATCGATTATCGGGCGCTGAACAATATCACCATGAAGAATAAGTACCCTCTGCCCCGGATCGATGACCTGTTTGACCAACTTAGTGGAGCCAAGGTGTTCTCGAAGATTGACCTCAGATCCGGCTACCATCAGATCAAGGTCAGGAAGGAGGACATTCCCAAGACGGCGTTCAACACCAAGTATGGGCAGTTTGAATTCTTGGTCATGCCGTTTGGACTGACAAATGCTCCTGCTGTTTTCATGAACCTTATGAACAAGGTTTTCCATGAATACCTAGATCAGTTTGTCGTTGTCTTCATCGATGACATTCTGATCTATTCGAAGACTGAAGAAGAGCATGAGGAGCACCTCAGAAAAGTTCTGGGAACTTTGAGGAAAGAGAAGTTATATGGTAAGCTATCCAAATGTGAATTCTTTCTAGACAAGGTGGATTTTCTTGGCCATGTTGTCACAGGAGAAAGAATTTCGGTGGATGCTAAGAAGATAGCTGTTGTGGAGAAGTGGTCTACCCCAAGCTCAGTTGCTGAGATCAGAAGTTTCTTAGGCTTGGCTGGCTACTACCGGAAGTTTGTGAAGGATTTTGCCAGAATTGCTGAACCAATGACGAAGCTTACTCGGAAGAATGAAGAGTTCATCTGGACGGAAGATTGCCAGGCGGTATTTGAGGAGCTGAAGAAGAGGCTTACCACTGCACCAATCCTGGCGCTACCCGCAGGAACTGGTGGTTTCTCAATCTACAGTGATGCCTCTGGAAAAGGACTGGGTTGCGTTCTTCAACAAAATAGAAAAGTGATTGCTTACGCATCTAGGCAATTACGGAACCATGAGAAGAATTATCCCACACATGACCTGGAGCTTGCTGCAGTCATCTTTGCATTAAAGCTATGGAAGCACTATCTGTATGGAGAGAGAGTGGAGATATACACAGACCACAAAAGTCTGAAGTATGTTTTCACTCAGAAGGAGTTGAACATGAGGCAAAGAAGATGGCTGGAACTAATGAAGGACTTTGACATCGACTTGCAATACCACCCGGGTAAGGCTAATATGGTCGCTGATGCACTTAGTCGATACCCAGTGGCGATGTTCTTGACCAAGGAGCGGCATCTGCTAGAGGATATCGAGAAGCTTGGACTGGAGATCATATTGCCTGGAGATAGAAGGATGGAGCTGGATGCTGATTCAGTACTGATGAAGTTACAAGTGAGCTCGTATCTGATGGACAAGATCAAGGAGACACAATTTCAAGACGAGGCACTTTACAAGCAGAGAGATCAAGTATTGGCGGGAATACTTGATGGTTTTTCAATCGCCAGTGATGGAGCTCTGAAGAATGGTACGAGGCTTTGCGTACCATCTGGCGAACTGAAGAATGAGCTGATGAAGGAAGCACACCAGTCGCAGTATTCCATACATCCTGGAGCTAATAAGATGCATCGGGATATGCGTACCATCTTTTGGTGGTATGGAATGAAGAAAGATGTATCCAGATTTGTGGCTAGATGCTTGATTTGCCAACAAGTGAAGGCTAGCAGACAGAGACCCGCAGGACTTCTACAGCCGCTGGACATTTCGGAGTGGAAGTGGGAGCATATAACAATGGACTTTGTGTCAGGATTGCCTCGATCTCAAGGAGGAAAGGACGCTATTTGGGTTATTGTGGACCGACTGACTAAGTCGGCACACTTTATTCCTTTCAAGGTTGGTTTATCCATCGAGAAGTTGGCGGCACTGTACATGCGGCACATCTACCGGATTCATGGAGTACCGATAAGTATTGTATCTGACAGAGATACTAGATTTACCTCACATTTTTGGAAGAGTTTGCATGACAGCTTGGGAACAAAATTGAAGTTCAGCACAGCTTATCATCCCCAAACTGACGGACAATCTGAGAGGACCATCCAGACGCTAGAAGACATGCTGAGATCTTGCGTCTTGGAATTTGGAGGGTCTTGGGAGGATCACTTGCATTTAGTAGAATTCTTCTACAACAACAGTTACCAAGCTAGCATTGGTATGACCCCATTTGAAGCACTCTATGGACGTCGTTGCCGTACTCCACTTGCATGGGACGACGTAGGAGAAAGAGTACTACTGGGGCCAGAGATGGTGACTGACGCAGCAGAGAAAGTGAAGGTAATTAGAGACAAGCTAAGGATCGCCCAAGACAGGCAGAAGCATTGGACAGATAGCAGTCGTCGACCACTGGAATTTGAAGAAGGAGATAGTATCTTTGTGAAGATTTCTCCTACCAGAGGAACTATCCGATTTGGCAGAGCTGGAAAGCTGAGTCCCAGATACATCGGACCATTTGAAGTTTTGAGCCGAATTGGTGAAGTGGCGTATCGGTTAGCTCTACCAGCTAATCTTGAGGGCGTGCACAACGTCTTCCACGTTTCGCAGCTCAGACACTACATCCCGGATCCGAGTCACATCTTGGACCACTCGGAGCTGGAGATTGGACCGAGTCTTACAGTACCAGAGAAGCCAGTGGCGATTTTGGACAGAGGCAAGAAGAGGACCAGGACTTCAGTGACTCCTATAGTCAGAATTATGTGGAGGCACGATTCCCCAGTTGAGTCTACCTGGGAGCGAGAGGATGAGATGCGGGAGCAATACCCGTATTTGTTTGAAACCTGAGGTAATTCCTAACCTTATCCTTTAAATTCCGAGGACGAAATTTCTTAAGGAGGGAAGGTTGTGAAACCCGTAATATCAGATAATTATTTATATAATTTATTTAGCCAATTAATTATTAGTTGTTAATTTAGGAAATTGCATTTTTAGAAAAATTATTAAAACTGGAAATTTTATCAAAATATGTAATTTTCTAATAAATTAATATTAGGTTAAAATTATTATTTTTAAAGAATATAAAATTTTGGATTTTTGTTTGTCAGCCAGACCCGAACCCAATTGGAACCATAAAATATTTTTCTAAGTGTAAAATGTTAAATTATGATAATTATATTTAGTTGTCATTTTTTTGTCATTGATTAGAAGCCTAAATTGTTGGCCCAAAACCCAAACCCATGGATTATTGGTTCATTTTGGTTTACACACATTATAAATGAGTTTGATTTTCTTAAAAACAAAATTTTGATTTTTTTGCTTTCCATTTACTCAGCCAAAACAAAATGTTAATCACTCTCATTACTCATTCAACAGAAAGGAAAATAACTCTTTCCTTTCATCTTTCCAAACGTGCGACCCCTTGGGTTCCAAACCGCCGCCGTCGCTGCCATCACTCCGGCGAACCCTTGCTCTCATGTAACCCCTACACTCCTGCCTATTTAAACCCTCTCCATCACCACCTCCATCATCCCTACCACTCTTCCCAAACCGTACCCTAGCCATCAACCCTAGCCGGAGCTATTTCGGTGACGTCCGCCGTCGATCCCGGCAGCCCCGACCCGCACGACCCCCGGCCTCCCAGCGCGGCACCCTCCCCGTGCGGCCGAGCTCCCCGCCGGCTCCTCCAGCCGTTCGCCGCACCCCCGCAGCCGCCCCGCCGGCCTCCTTCGCGCGGCGCACCTCCGGCCCGACCCCCTTTGCCGCGCCCCTTTCCAGCACTTCCCCGGCTCTCCGCGGTTGACCCCTGTCCCTGATTTACTGTCCAGCACTTCTGTGTGCGAGGCGCTGTCCCGAGGAGCCGTTCCCGTGAGTTTCTGACGTGATTTCGGTTCTGTTTCGCGGTTCCGCGTGTTTCGAGTCCGAGGCAGCACTTCGGATTCCATCGATTTCGGTAACTTCTGGATAGCCCATAGTTTTCTCTTGGTCTGTGATGATTTTGGTCCACCGATTCCTTCGGGAATTCGGAATTTTGGGTTCTTGGTTAGTTTTTGTTGGTTTTGCTTCGGAAGTAATTCTGTGATTATAGATATTATTTTGGGTTAGAACCTGGTTCTGTGATTTTTTTCGAAATTTCCGAGAACCCTTCGGAAAGGGTTCTGTGAGTTTCCGATATTATTTCTGGAATTTCGATATCATTTCGAGATTTCGAATTTATTTCGGAAAATAGTTTTGTGGATATATTTGGGTATCCCTGGTTTGGGATTTATTTTGCAGGAAAAATTGGCACGTTTCCCAGTTTTGGGTTATCCCAAAAATAGAGGGAATGCTGCCGAAATTTCTATAAAATTTAATTATATAGTTTTAAAATGATTTTCGAAAAACATAAAATTTGGAAATATTTTGGGCGACGACCGTATTGGTCAGTGGGCCCTGGCTAAGTGCAAACGAAACCGGTTTCGTCCGGACGTTGAGGCATTAGCTATAAAATGACGATTGGACCAGTTCTGAGACTCAATAATATTTTATATTTTAATTAGAATTATTTATATTTAATTTTGTAGGCAGTTTACAGGACTAACAAATTTTCTCTTATTTTAATTCTTGGGAATGTAAAGGCATAAGCCTATTTATTTATTCTGGTTGTGAAATTGTAATAGCTTAGGTTTTATTTTATTTTCTTTTATTTCTCTGGATGATTTTGATTGTGGGATAGTAGAAATAAAAATGATAATTATTTATTATATTTTAAAAAGATTATAATAATAAATGTTTTGTCACTTAGCAATTAAGTTGTAAATTTTAAAATAGAAATTCATGTATTTCTCATTAAAAAGAAAAATTTTAGTTTTATATTTATATAGTTATGAAATACCAAGTTTTTCCAAATAACTTGATAAATACAAGTTTTTCCCGAAAATCAAATATAAATTGAATGTTCTAAATGTCAATGCACTAGTAAGCGCTTTTGTTGTATTAGTTAAAACAAGATTAAAACTTGACTAGGAAACAACTAGATATTGCAACTAGTGTGGCAGTTCTGAATAGTTTGGTTCTGAGACAGATTTCCGAATGTAGGGTTTCGAGGAAGTTTTTGACCATCAACCCCGAAGTACCAACTCTTCAGTTCGATCAATTTTAAGGCAAGTACATTTATGTTGATTACAATTATTTAATAATCACTTCAGTGCAATTTTAAACCACTGTTCAAACACGAACTCTTTCGGGAGTATTGACTGTACTGTTGGGGACTGGGGGAGTAGTGTAATGTTTATGACCACATCCAAACTAGTATAACAACTGTGCTAGCTTACTCCTCACACACACGGAGATAAGCCATATCGTATCAATAGGATACAACTGTACAACCCAAGCCGGTCATATACATTGCCTATTCACATCACAATACTGTAACTATTGCAAAACTGTTTATCTTCAAAACTGTTTAAAAGTGCATGATTTTATTGTTAAATTAATTGTCAAGATTAGCATAAATTGTACTTTGCTCCTTTCCTGACTGGATAACCGTAGGTTCTGCTGACGACCCGGAGCTGCTGATTAACAGTTATTATGATCCTGATCTGTACCCGGCGGTACTACCAGCTGATGATGATGTAGTGGCGTCTCCATAGATTCTGCTTTAGTCTTAGAGAGTTTAGTTTGATTTTTGTTAATTTTCAGTTTATGGATCTTTTGTATCAGAACAAGTTTTAAGTTATCGATTAAATAAAAGTTGTGGCAATCTTAGTATTTGTTGTTGATTTACCTGCATATGGATTACAGCTTACTGCCGCCGTCTCATCAACGGTGCAGGCTGGGCATGATCCGATTCGACCCAAATATTTGGGGACCGAGTCGTGACAGGAACAAACCTGCTAAAATAAATATAAAACAATTAGAACTAAAGTTCTCTAAGCTTACTAGCTAAGAATAACACAAAAGATAAGGACGAAATATGCTACTCCGTATTAGTAGAAGCAACAGGAAAATAGGTAACATCAGTGTCATCAAAATACGCACCATAAACCTCGAGGCAAACCAGGTCGTTTAAAGCTGAAAAACAGTTATCCAGTCAGGATTGGATCAAGATCACCATAAACTGCATTACACAGTATAATATACAAGCACAAAGAATAATGGTAAGGAAAAGACGAATATGACATGATAGAAAAGTAACCACTATATCTTGGAAACAATTTAAGAGTACAACTATGACATAGAACAGTTGAAGATATAACTAAGACACGAAAACAATATGAGAGAACGACTAATATAAGACAAACTACTAGACAATATGTCAACATGAATCAAGTCACGTGTACTGTGTGTTTCAGAATACAAGTGTTCCACATTTGGCCGGGTTAGAACATTCGACGGTCGGTACGTGAGGTGCAACAACTGCTATCAAATTGACATTGGAAAAAACTTGTACATTGCGTACACCACATGCATACTAGTTGTATTTCCCTTCCGACTCTCTCACAAGTAACATGATCATTTTAACATTAACTTTAAACTTAAATATTGAACATAAAATATTAAACGAAAGTATTGAGTGAACATGTATGGTCATGGTAACAAATATAACTCTCGTGCATCAAAGGTATAAAAAATAAAACTAACAGTTTAAGGAAAGAAATAACATGCAACATAAAATAAAGGCAACATAGGTCATAGTGATACTTGCCTTGCTCCGAAAAAGGATGAAGTCGTGACTCAAGATATCGTAGACCGATCTATCCCGTCATATAAATGATCATAAGTTAGATTAGGAAAATCATACTCTAAAAACCATAAAAAGTGGCTAAAGGTTTAGCATAACTAATCCTATTTAATTCTGAAATAAATCATCTAAAATCCTAATCTAATCTAATATAATTCTAAAATAAAAACTAGTCCAAAACGCGAAAATCTCTTTTGACGATTTCGTCCAAAAAATTGGTCAAAGGGGTTGACCGCTCGTTTTGGACTGAAACCGTCAAAAGTGGGGGTGTTATACATTCATGTAAACTTGTGGGATGCACCTTAAATAAGCATAAAATAAGTAGGGTGCCACGCAATATTTCTCATTAATTAATTAGGGTTTACTCTATAGCCTATATATATAAATTGAGCCGCAGCTCAGTGGCGACTTGAAGGGACATGTGGTGGCCATCCTATAGCTCCCACTTTGATCGAGCGGCCCACAGTGTGGCCGGCTCCGAGCCGGCTAAGGAGCTGGCTTGGTTCCTATTCTGACTCGGAGACAGAGTCAGAACTCACCTCGACTTCTACCAGTGCATGACAAGCTGGGCCCGCCCCCACACAGCTATTTGGCTGGCAGGTGGGCCCGGCCTGGCCAACTTGGTAATTGATTTGGAAAAAGGTTTTCATATTTACCAGAAAACAGTTTTAAATCTATTTCACTAAAGAAAAATTATAATAAATAATAAAATTATGAAAAAAATTATGAAAAAAATTCCAGAAAATATAATGTAGCATATTGAACCCTAAAAAAATATTTTGGGTCAACTTTTGGGCTTACGTTTTCTACAATAAATCCTAGAAGTCCCAGAAAATAGGTTTTTTCTATATTTAATTATCTAAAAATAGACCATAAAGTTCCTAAAATTCCTAGGAAAATCTAAAAAGTAGTTTTAAGGTTCTAGAGACTAAATAAAATATTTGGCCTCTAAAACGAGCCATGTACCCTCACAAAATTCTAAAAGCCTCTCAAAATAATAATACTATAGTAAATATTTATCTAAAAATTACCAAAATTTACGAAAAATTCAAAAATAAGTAAAATAACCTACTTGGGATATTTAAGTACCATAGAGACCATATATAACCAAATGTTAGTATATCGCACTGATAGACTTAGGTTCATACCATTACGATCGCAAAAATTTAATTCCCACAAAATATCTAATATTATTTAATCAAATTTGAAGTAGTGGTAGCGGATGCTACAGTATCGAAACTCCTTGAATGGCACAGTATTCTAATCGGTTGCTTGTATGATTTTAGGTGATCGCGTAGGCGACATCTACGCATGGCCTACCAGTCCCTCGCCTCAAGTAAAAACTAAGACGAGTGGCTGACCTCCTTTCCCTCGACCCTCTGGTTTAAAATCAAATATGAAACACAAAATGCATGCTTGTATCCATAGTGTAGAATCAATAAATTATGGCACGATTCTTCATGAAACACTTGCTATATAACTGCTATACATGAAACTGATCTTTCTTATGCCATATTTACTTAGTCCTACGCAAAATAAGGATTGAATTGATTAACGAGTATCACAACAATAACAGTAAGTGCATAAAATGGCTATGTTTCAAAGAAGAATATTACGGTCATCGGACAACTTGTACATAAGGTGTAGTTTCTTCGAACGGATGCCTAGGCCAAGGAACTGATTCATCTTAGGAGGAACGAGTATAGAAAGTGCCCGCAGGACTGGCGCGGGTGATTCGGAAACTTTCGCATAGGGCTCACTATCCGTCGTGAAAGAGTAGCCGTCTAACCCAGCTATAGTCCATGATGGCTTCACTACAAAAAAAATATTTTTTTGGGACCCCAAAAATCCGTCTTAAAAAGACCCAAATCAGTCCTAAATTGTGATTTGGGACGAATTTTAGGACGGTAAGTGACAGTGCTATTAGGGTGGCGTGACAAAAAGTTTTAGGACCAAAAATGCCGTCCTAATTTGGTTTTAGGGTCGAAAAATGCAACCGTACCAAAAGAGTTTGAATTATTACATGTTTACGACGGTTTACAAAACCGTCCCAAAATAAAAGAGTTTGTGACGAGTAACACCCGTCCTAAACAAATTTGCCAGCGTTACAAAAGAATGTCGTTTTTATCTAGGACAATTACATAACTGTCCCAAAAGTAACACTTATGAAATTAATGTCTGTATTTTTCAGCTATAAAACATACAATTTAAATACACATAAATTCATACAAGCTTACATTATCAAGCTTGTCCTCAGATGTATCTCTAGGCATCAAAGCTCCAATACCAAAAAACCTTAACAACATCAAGCATTCTTTACCATTAAGTAGAAGACAACAAAATTCATATATAACTATATATGTTCAATTGATAAACAACCAAAAGTTTAACATTAAGCATCCTTAACCACCATTTCCAAAATAAATCCAAAACACTACATCACCCACAGCAGCAGTTACAAAATGAACCCATTGTCTCCACCATTACATACAAAATGCTGAACCCATTAAGCATCCTTTTCCAAAATAAATCCCAAACACTATACATCACCCATAATTCAGTTACAAAATGAACCCATTGTCTCCACCATTACACCATGTTTTTAGTATATCCAACATGTACCCAAAAATTAAGCCAAACTTTTTATCATCACAAGATCGTCGCCCATCATTTTAGCATATCCAGAATGCTTTTGAAGGACCTGCAAATGAAGATATGCCAATATATTAGCAACCTGCTAACTATACACGAACAACCAGGAAAAAAAAGACAAGTTCTTCCAAATTGTACAGACTAGACCACATTAGTTTGTGAAGGTTTAAACAAATTGTACAAACCTACTAACCGTTCTTCCAAACTGTTCGGACCTGCGTACAAAAAAGTTGGAAAAAAAACAATGTACAGAAAAAGCTTCAAGTGACAAAGGGAGCTTCAAGTGAAAAAGGAAGTTTAAGTGAAGACGGGAAAAATTAGGAAACATTTTAAATGGGAAGTACAGTTATTCTAGCAAGAATTACAGTAACAAGCTAGAAAAAACCAATGTAAAAGTTAAAATCAATAGACTGACACCACAAGGTGGTTTCGAGAGCAAGCCATTAAGGATGTCTCTTCCTCAGAAGGATAAATGACTTCCCAACCAGGGTTTTGCCTTAGGACGACATCTCTCAGTACTACCCATGGCCTTCACTGATTGGCCAATTACAACTAGGGGTAGTTGTAATCAAGTGCATGTAATATATGTATAAGGGTAGGGTCGGATACTATGTTCAGTCGCGCTTCAATAATTTAATAAGATACTGACTGTTGATGTATTCAAAAAAATGGTAAAATCAAAACATCACCTACTTGGTATCAATATGAATCTTAATATGAGGTTGGCTCGAACAACACAAGTTCTAATGCCTAAGAGTGGTTGTCAGGTGTTTCGAAAGCTTAATTGCTTTCGTTCAGTTATCTGATCAAACGGATAACTCAGTGTATCCAATACAACGATCTAGAACAGGGTTGATCCTATTATATCGAGAATTTTGAGAAGATACCAACTATGACCGAGTTCATAAGGTACCTTGAGGAAGATACACATCAGTATTAACCTGACGTGTGCCGAGCAGAGTCTGATCCAACATCAGGATAATGAAGGGTCCGATTTGATTTCCCAATGTCCACCCAATACTCGGTTATCAGTAAAACCAATTACCATACCGAGTATCCTCTGATACTTGTCGAATATCATATGACGTCAATCCTGGTTTGGATACTAACGTTGTACTACTTCCTGTGTATACTTGTACCTATATAGGGATTGGTACCAGGGGCTGGCACCATTCGTGTGTATATAAGAGTGTCGAAAATGAGGTAGTCACTCGGTCACTGGGCATAACTCACAAGATTTTGTTCACTCATGTCCCTGTTCTGTCACTATTCTCTCCAAAAGTATAAGCTGACTGGGCATACAAAGTGCAAACAATTGCAACTGCAACTGGTACCCCTTAAATAAAGTTACAACAGCACCTAAATTACTGTATCATAGTGTGATTGAACCCAGGAAATGCAGTGAACCTACATGAATTTGCAGTGGACGGGATCAAGGTGGACAGATGCAAGCTAACCTGGGGTTAGGATACCAAGATATCCCACACACAGGTTCAATGTTCTGAACTTGAAGTTCATTCTCCAAAATAAAGTTCAATGACTAAACTTGAAGTTTCAATTGTCTGAAATGAAGGTACAGATCGGAATATCAAAACAGGGAACTAAACTCCTTAGTTCAGAAGGACTGTTTATAATGAGATAATGACCTGAACAAAATAATAGACTGATATATATAGGTGATATGGACATTTAGAGACTGAATATAACTGTATAGTGTAAATCTGAGACTGAATATTTAGTCCCATAATTTGAACTTAAAACAAAACAATGGATACCCATCTAACATACTCTAAAATTCAGTGTAAAAAATAACTTGGCAATATGTAAAAAATATCACTGGTTTCGAAGTTTCTAGGGAAAAGGACACAGTAAAAACAGAAGCTAAAATTCAGTTCCGATACTGATACCGAGATTATGCAAAATTCAGACTATGCAAAATTCTATCCAAAAAATCAGTCCAGAAAAGAAACCAATGTAATAAATACAAATTTTAACTTGAAAGAAAGGAAATGGAGAACCAAACATAAATTACAGCCACGAAAGAAAACCAAACATAAGAATCACAGAGAAAAACCAATGTAATAAGTTGATAGTTGGCAAATTACCTGGACGATGTACTGGATTGTTGAGAAAGTAGTTGAGCATTCAGGAACATGGCCACAACTTCATCTTTGAGCTCAGTCCTAAGCTCACTCTTGACCGCCTCAAGCTCTTTCTTGCGCCGGGCCTCTTGCTTCTCACACTCTTTCCTTAAAGCGTCAGTCTCTTCTCTCAACTTCTTCGCATATTCTCGTAACTTTTCACCATCTTCTCGTAGTTGTACAATCTCAGCATTTGTTGCTTGTTGAATCTCAGCCTGATGAGCTGCTAAGGATGTTGATCCTTTACCGCTTACACCTACTCCTCGGCCTAAAACTCGGCCATGCCCATCTTGTCCGATCACTTCCCTGTAAACATTATTCAATTGCTCCTCGTTATCTCGTTCTTCAGCTGGTAGCTCTTCAATTCTCCTTTCTAACATTTTCTATAGCATGCAAGGAGGTTTGTGTTAAATTTCTCTAATTTGCAATAGACATTTTGTTAAAAAAAACTCATTACAAATATGAATTTTATATACCTCTGTTCCAGCAGCCCCGTCTTCTTCATTATAACTGCCATCTTTTTCTCTAGTGGCTCTCCACATGTTGACAAGGTCAACAGGCTTGTTTTCTAGTCTCCTCTGATGTGTATGCATGTTCCAAAGTAAGAAAAAATTTATACATTATCAACTGAAAATATATGACAATTATCTTACCGAAAAACACAATACTAACCTTTCTCTTTATTTCTGGAAAGGATCTTCTACCAGTTCTAGGGAGAGCACAAAGTTTTCCGCGATTAACTTGATTCTTCTCCGAAACTTTCTAAAAAACATTTGGACAACATGCAGTAAATTGAAATAAAGGGTTTGCCACTAGCATGAATATGGATGTAAGTTATTTGTTAGTCGATTTATACCTGTATGTTACCCAAGCCCCAATATGCCACTAGAGTAGGCCATTGACTAGGCTCCACCCGGGGCGGCACATTTGCTAGGCGCTCTTCATCGGTCTCAAACTTTGTATAGAAGTCTTTTTTCACTCGATGCTTGAAGGCCTTCCAGGAAATTCCCATTTTCTTAAAGCAAATAGCTTTAAAAGCATCGGTTGCATTTGTGTTTTCCTTAAAAAAACATGATATCTAAGTTATCAATATAAGTAGCCATTATCAATAGCAAAAATATGTGAACAACAGGTGATGGTAAAGCATTCAAACATGATATCCGAGGTTATACTTCCAAACAACCACAAGAACAGCAAGATATAAATTAGTTGAATCATCCCAAACCAAAAACAAGTAACCACTTCAACATCTTCATTCTAACATTAAAAGAATATAAACAAAATATTGTACTTGAAATGACAGTTTCAATCAACACTTCTAGACCACAGCTGCTTCAATCGATTTGTTTTTACTCTTGATGGTGAATTATAGTGCTATGATCTATAGCTTACAATACAGACCTTGAGTGTTACTGACTACAAAGTCAATGCCAATGTGTCTATAGGTTTAGCAAGATAGACAATAGGGGGTTCACTATCAAGTAGGATAATAGTAAAAATAAAGATAGTAATCCATGAAAATACAGATAAAGAGACGGGGAAAGTTACCTTAACCGACGCCCAGACCATTTCTAGTTTATCCTTATCAGCCTTACGCCAAGATAACATTGTTAACGGAAACTATTCGCCATTTCGGGAAAGGTTACCAAGATGAGACATCAAATGGTGCCCATGTTCTCCAACTGGTTGGCAATCTTCATCCCACTCTATGATTTTTTTTACTCCATTATCCCATTTTTTCCATGGCTTAGCAGCTCCTCTATGTTGCCTAATGGAAGGTCCACTCTCTATCGTACCTTATCAGAAACAAAAGGGAAAGACTCATAAATATACTACTTAAAAACCAGAACCATTAATAGCTCACAATTTACATTATAAATTTCAATACAAAACTTACCCTTCGGTATTTTCTCAGAATTCTCTACTGGCTCATTATCTAAAGGCTCATCATCGCTCTCTTGAAAAATTTGATGTCTTGATATAGGAATGCGCAAGACATCCTCCATAAAAGAGGGTTCTAATCGTGGCTCTAATGTCCTCTCACCCATTGCTATGACATGTTCCATATTCTTTGCAATACGCGATGACCTACGCGTAGGACTGTTGTATGCAGCCTGAAAATACATAATCAATGTAGCAGTATATAGGTAGGTGTTGTCAAGATAGTCCAACACAATGAAGAACCAAACCACCATAGCAGGATACCCGAGTATCAGAAGAAGTATCATTTGCTACATGTGTTGTATTAGATATAAGAAAATTAGATTCAATATGTATATAAAGAAAAGGAAAAATGGTCATCCTCGACGAAATTTGAGGATCAAATATCCAGAATTGTCAAGATAGTCCAACACACTAAAAAGACATAGAAGGAAGTTCAAATAAGAATAAAAATCTATGCAAGGAAAAGCTGAAACCATAGTAAAATACTCTTCCTCTACAATTTGATCCCAGTTGAAGCTAGGCATCAGATCGAAGCTGAACGTGGGTCTGCATGAGCTAAATAACATCCATGGTGCGGCTCAACCAGCTCTACCAATGAAGAACCAAACCATCATAGCAGGATACCCGAGTATCAGAAGAAGTATCATTTGCTACATGTGTTGTATTAGATATAAGAAAATTAGATTCAATATGTATATAAAGAAAAGGAAAAATGGTCATCCTCGACGAAATTTGAGGATCAAATATCCAGAATTGTCAAGATAGTCCAACACACTAAAAAGACATAGAAGGAAGTTCAAATAAGAATAAAAATCTATGCAAGGAAAAGCTGAAACCATAGTAAAATACTCTTCCTCTACAATTTGATCCCAGTTGAAGCTAGGCATCAGATCGAAGCTGACCGTGGGTTTGCATGAGCTCAATAACATCCATGATGCGGCTTAACCAGCTCTACCAATGAAGAACCAAACCACCATAGCAGGATACCCGAGTATCAGAAGAAGTATCATTTGCTACATGTGTTGTATTAGATATAAGAAAATTAGATTCAATATGTATATAAAGAAAAGGAAAAATGGTCATCCTCGACAAAATTTGAGGATCAAATATCCAGAATTGTCAAGATAGTCCAACACACTAAAAAGACATAGAAGGAAGTTCAAATAAGAATAAAAATCTATGCAAGGAAAAGCTGAAACCATAGTAAAATACTCTTCCTCTACAATTTGATCCCAGTTGAAGCTAGGCATCAGATCGAAGCTGACCGTAGGTCTGCATGAGCTCAATAACATCCATGATGCGGCTCAACCAGCTCTACCAATGAAGAACCAAACCACCATAGCAGGATACCCGAGTATCAGAAGAAGTATCATTTGCTACATGTGTTGTATTAGATATAAGAAAATTAGATTCAATATGTATATAAAGAAAAGGAAAAATGGTCATCCTCGACAAAATTTGAGGATCAAATATCCAGAATTGTCAAGATAGTCCAACACACTAAAAAGACATAGAAGGAAGTTCAAATAAGAAACAAAATCTATGCAAGGAAAAGCTCAAACCATAGTAAAATACTCTTCCTCTACAATTTGATCCAAGTTGAAGCTAGGCATCAGATCGAAGCTCACCGTGGATCTGCATGAGCTCAATAACATCCATGATGCGGCTCAACCAGCTCTACCAATGAAGAACCAAACCACCATAGCAGGATACCCGAGTATCAGAAGAAGTATCAATTGCACAGTGGCGTATCAGAAGAAATTTAAGTGCACACTGGTGTATTAGAGCGTATCAGAGCTCACTAGACATTGGCAACACAAGCATTGGCAGAGGGTCAAGACCAGCATCAATGGAGGATCAAGACTCGAGGACCCCGGATGTTGCTTTTCTCATCATTTGCTACATGTGTTGTATTAGATCAAGATAGTCCAACACACTAAAAAGACATATAAGGAAGTTCAAATCAGAATAAAAATCTATGCAAGGAAGCTCAAACCATAGTAAAATACTCTTCCTCTATAATTTGATCCCAGTTGAAGCAAGGCATCAGATCGAAGCTCACCGTGGGTCTGCAAGAGCTCAATAACATCCACGATGCGGCTCAACCAGCTCTACCAATGAAGAACCAAACCACCATAGCAGGATACCCGAGTATCAGAAGAAGTATCATTTGCACAGTGGCGTATCAGAAGAAATTTAAGTGCACACTGGTGTATTAGAGCGTATCAGAGCTCACTAGACATTGGCAACGCAAGCATTGGCAGAGGGTCAAGACCAGCATCAATGGAGGATCAAGACTCGAGGACCCCGGATGTTACTTTTCTCATCATTTGCTACATGTGTTGTATTAGATCAAGATAGTCCAACACACTAAAAAGACATAGAAGGAAGTTCAAATCAGAATAATAATCTATACAAGGAAGCTCAAACCATAGTAAAATACTCTTCCTCTACAATTTGATCCCAGTTGAAGATAGGCATCAGATCGAAGCTCACCGTGGGTCTGCAAGAGCTCAATAACATCCACGATACGGCTCAACCAGCTCTACCAATGAAGAACCAAACCACCATAGCAGGATACCCGAGTATCAGAAGAAGTATCAATTGCACAGTGGCGTATCAGAAGAAATTTAAGTGCACACTGGTGTATTAGAGCGTATCAGAGCTCACTAGACATTGGCAACGCAAGCATTGACAGAGGGTCAAGACCAGCATCAATGGAGGATCAAGACTCGAGGACCCCGGATGTTGCTTTTCTCATCATTTGCAACCATAGTAGTAAGCTGTACACTAGAACAGTAAAAAAATCGCTTATGATCAAATTTTTAACCTTTTTCATTTTAGGGACAGAAGAGTCATCATTGTTTGCAACCTGCAACATAAGAAAAATAGTGAGATATTCCAATGAATGAAGACAGAAAACACAAGACTTGATATCCAATTTATTACCTTCTTCTTTTTAGGGTCGGAAGGTTCTTCATTATGGTTGCTATCTTCCTCGCTAAGCAAGTCATCACCGACGGGGATATACTCATCATCTATTTCACTTGCGCTCTTTTTCCCATCTTACTCGAACTTGTTCGAGTAACCATCTTCGAATTCATTACAAGCTTTGAAGCTTGTTGCAAATTTAAAGCATCCATTTTCATTTTATTTCTAGTAATATTTTCCAATTTTTGCCTCTCATATCCCGACATAAACCCAGGCTTAATAAACTTCTTCTTTTGTGGGGACATTTTTCCTAATAGAAGTTAAAAATTGCAATATGCAGGGTTATCCCGTGATTGGTCATTACAAACCTACACTATCAACTCAAATACAAATTGCAGTCTCGTATAAGTAGCATGATGAATTAAAGGGATACAGAAGCCAGAATAGTAGAGCCACTAAATAATTTGATGGTACTTTACAATTTGGATGCTTTATCACAGAACATGTAGAAGCCACTAAATAATATATGTTTATACAGAACATGTAGAAGCCACTAAATAGTAGAGCCACTAAATAATATATGTTTATCACAGAACATGTTTATCATACAACATGTAGAAGCAAGTATATGACAAGATGAATGAAGTATAGTATAGCTTCTACAACCGCTTTCCTGTAAACATTTTTTCTAATAGAAATTGAGAATGAATGAAGTAAAGAAAATAAGCAAAATTAATCAACATTCACTGAAATAAGCAAAATTCATCAACGTTCAATCACAGTAGATAAAACAACCAACAACTTGAAAGGATATAAAATAGCTAAGAGATACAAGTTTGTAATTTGATATCCATCACCAATAGTTGCAAATCAAGCTACAAACTTGCTACTCATGACCACTGTCATCATGGTCATCATCACCATCACAAATATTTGTGTCAACCACCAAGCCCTCTACTCCTTGCCTAACCCAAGATCCATTATGAGCTTCATCCAGATGTTGCATGCTATAAGGTTCCACTCTATTAGCTTCTAAATCTTCTACTATTGTTGAGTACTTGTCAAATGCGTCTCGCGGCGACATCTGAACAACAACATGCCAATCTGACTCTAGAGGGTCTTGAACATACCAAACTTGTTCTGCTTGGGATGCTAAGATATAAGGTTCATCAATCACCCTATTCTCTTTGTATAACAAATGATTGAAGTTCACCAGAGTAAAATTAAACTCATCCACTTTCTGGCCCACTCATGGATTAACCCAGTTGCACTTAAATAAAACATACTTCATGCCATTCAAATATTTTATCTCAATAATGTCTATCAGTTGTCCGTAGAATATAACATCCCCTGTAAGAGGATTTCTATCTTTCCGACTAGAATAACTCATTTGTTCTGCTTTTAGAAGGACTCCACTATTCTGAGTTTTTCTACGAAGATCAATTTTTTTTGTTCGAAATCTAAAACCATTAACAATGTAAGAATTGAATTTCAAAGCATCCTTAAGAGGGCCTGAAGCTAAGCTTCTGATCTCCTCTGATATTTGTACGTCTGGTAAACCTTTCACCTATATTAAAAAACATTAAATAAGTTTAATAATGATATTTTACTGCAAGTGGTCAAAAATATTAAATGTTCATTAAAAGATACATCTACTTACATGCTCCTTAAACCAAGTGACAAAGTGTTCATTATGAAGGCGACTAATAAGGTGTCTTTGTGAAGCTTGTGGATATTTTGACCCAAGTTCAGCAAGGTGTTTCCTGTGTAAAGATGTAGAAATTTATTTCAATTACATAACTAAACGAGAGGATATAACTCATGGTATTAGTCAAGACAAACTTACTCAATGAATGGTGCTACTGCCTCCGTGTTGGCAAGCACATATCGATGAGCTTGTATTTGCATAATTGGATCAAGTCGAAAGTGCACTGCTTTACCTACAACGCGACCAGATTTCTTTCCTCCATCATCATTTCTTCTTGGCCGCTTCATTTTGGTTTTCGTACTATTGTCCAAATACCTTGAGCAGAAAGTCATACATTCTTCTAACAATACTGATTTAGCAATAGAAGCCTCTAGATGAGCATGATTCCGCACATAAAGTTTTAAGGTGTGCAAATATCTTTCCATGGGATACATCCAACGATACAATACTGCTCCAGCAATTTGTAACTCATCCACTAAATGCATAGGCAAGTGTTCCATTATATCGAAAAACCCAGGTGGAAAAATCTTCTCAAGACTACAAAGCGTAAGTGCCATACGATCTTGAAAAATTTTCAAGTCTGTAATACTATTTACACTTGAACACAACACCACAAAGCAGTTGCTTAATTCAATTAAGGATTTAACAACATGCTTTGGTAAGACCCTTCGAATAGCTATAGGAAGTAACTGTTGCATTAAAATATGATTGTCATGACCCTTAAGACCCCAGATACTTCGCTCTTCTGTGTGCACGCATCGAGATATATTAGATGAATAACCATCAGGGACTTTTACATCTCGCAACACTTTCAAGAAAATGTCCTTTTCTTTGTTGCTCATTGTGAACTCAGCTGGAGGCAAGTACTCTAGAGTTCTTCCCCGTGGTTGAGGATGTAGCTCTGATCGAATTTTCATATCTCTGAGATCTTTTCGAGCCTTTATATTATCTTTTGTTTTGCCTTTAATACCTAGCAAAGTAAAAATGACATTATCACATACATTTTTTTCAATATGCATAACATCTAGATTGTGGCGAATCATATTGTGTTCCCAATATTGTAGTTCAAAAAAGATGCTCTTCTTCTTCCAACCTAATCTTGTTTTTGGCAGACTGTGTTTTTTTGCTCTCTCTTTTTCTTCTTCTTCCATCTTCCTCTTTGTAAAGAGGTCCTCCTTCTTATATTCAGTTAAAACATTGAGATCATTCAACTGCTTTAACACTTCTGTTCCAGATAATGTCAAAGTTGGTGGCCTCATTTCTAATTTGCCATTAAAAGTTACCCTCTCCTTTCAAAACTTATGGCACCCCGGTAAGAATCTACGATGACCCCAGTAACAATACTTGCCACCATTTGTCAATCGGGTAGCTTGATGATCCCTATTACAACAAGGACAAGCAAATTCACCTTTTGTGCTCCATTCTGACAACATAGCATATGCAGGAAAGTCGTTAATTGTCCACAACAGTGCTACATTTAGTTGAAATAACTGTTTGGTTGATGCATCATAAGTAGAAACACCAACCTCCCAAAGTTCTTTCAACTCCTCTACTAACGGTTGCAGATAAACGTCAATCTTATCACCTTGACCTTTTGGTCCATCAATAAGAATAGACAAAATTAAGTTAGGTTGCTTCATGCACAACCACGGGGGTAAGTTGTAAGGGACGACTACAACAGGCCAGGTACTGTGAGCAACACTCATATTACCAAACGGATTAAATCCATCGGTAATTAACCCAAGTCTAACATTACGACTGTCTCTGGCAAAGGATGGATTATTATCATCAAAAGCCTTCCAAGCAAGAGAATCTGCCGGATGCCTCATTACACCATCCTCTACTCGCTTCTCAGCATGCCATTTCATAAGCGAAGCTGTATGCGATGACCAAAACAATCGTTGCAGTCTTGGTATTAAAGGAAAATATCGAACCTTTTTCTGAGAAACTTTAGTACCCTGGTCAACCGGAGGAAGATTACCCTCGTTGGCATGATCAACTTTATATCTAGAAGCCCTATAAATCTCACATTTATCGAGATTCTCAGTTTCATTTCGAAACAACATACAACTATTAGGACAGGCATCCCATGTTTTGTAAGTGAACCCCAAGTCAGTAGTTAGCTTACTGGCTTGATAGTATGATTTGGGAATCTTGGCACACGGAAACACCTTTTTTAAGAAGACCAACAGCATTGTGAAAGAACGATTTGTCCATCCATTAAGTTGCTTCAGGTGTAAAAGTTGGACAACAAATGATAGCTCAGTGACACCCTTAGGACAACTCTCGTACAAATCGCTTTCTGCTTCATTTAGAAGTTTGAAGTATTTCGGCATGCATTCATCGGACCGCAAGTTTTCTTCTACCATGGGCTCTTCCTCGCAACCCATATTTTCTATCATGCATGAGAATCCCATTCCCTCTCGTACCATTGTTGTCATATTAGCACATTCATTTAATCCAGCATCACTTTCATCAACTGACATATCATCTCCAATATTATCGGTGTTATTACCCAAACCACCCAATAACTCCCCATGATATATCCAATCCATATAACTCCTTTCAAATCCATACATCTCTATATGAACCTCCACAGTCTGTCGATTGTGATAAACACGATTTACACATCTACTACATGGGCAATAAATATGGACCGTATCAGCATTCTTAGTTCTATATGCAAATTTAAGAAATGCTTCGACCCCATCCTTGTATGCCTTTGAATTCCAATCATGTGATCCAATCCAACGCTTATCCATATCAATTTCCAAAAGACAATTATCACCTAGCACCATCCAAAATATATATTCAGAACAATAGTTGTATCTTTATTGTTTCAAGAATTCAATTCGAAATTTCTATTTGAGGCAAATGGAGGCAAAAAGCTTGAGGCAGCAGCTATATAACTTTCTAATAATTAAAATACAGAGGCAAATTAGAGTTAAAATCATATAACTTGAGGCAGCAACTATAGCTTGAGGTAGCAACTATATAAGTCTTATCCATTTCAGTTTCCAAAAAATATATACTTTCTAACAAATTAGAGTTAAAATTCTTATGCAATATATCAAGCAAAGACAAATTTAATAATAGAGCAAACACTTATTGGTAGCCATGTACTAATGTGCCCAAGAAGAAGAAATAATAAGCATATAGATAACCAATTGATTATGACAATTACTAGCTAGAAAAAGGAAATTAATATACCAAGGTTGATTATGACTTACTGACATGGAACTAACACATGGCACAAATAACCAATTTCAACTGAAAAGCTCAAGCATGATTCACAAATGTCGATTTTTAACTAACTAAAATCTACAAAGAACATAGCCAGGTTCAAATTCATCTCTATTTATAATATGTTTAACATCAATCCAGAATGGGCATGCAAATGTGTCCCAATTTTTAAAAAAAAACCCATTTTTTACAAATAATCACAGTAATTCCTACATGAACGCATAATCACAATAATTTGACAAATTAAAATCTACAAACAACATAGCCAGGTTCAAACTCATGTTCCTATCCATGCAAAAGTGTCCCAATTTTTCACAAGAAAACCCAATTTTTCACAAATCATCACAATAATTCCTACATGAACGCATAATCGCAATAATTTGACAAATTAAAATTTACAAAGAACATAGCCAGGTTCAAACTCATGTTCCTGTCCATGCAAATGTGTCTAGACCTGTCAAGTCAGCCGGGCCGGCCCGACACTGAATTTGGGTGGGCCGGGCTCGGGCCTCTTCGACCCATGAACTATAGCGGGCCGGGCCGGGCCGGGCCAAGGGTGAAAAATCTCAGCCCAGTCCGGCACGTGACCCACGACATGAAGACTGGCTGGCATGTACCCACAAAAAAAGCCAAACTAAGCATGTAACCACAAACAACACAGTCACCGTTCACCGCCCGTCATGAAGACTGGCTGGCATGTACCCACAAAAAAAGCCAAACTAAGCACAGCACAGCAAAAAGCAAAGCCAAGCAAACCCAAGCCAAGCAAAGCACAAATTGCTTGGCCAAAGCCAAGCACAGCACAAATTGCTTGTGCTAAAGCCAAGCATAACACACATTGACAAACAAATGATAAGCAGTGTTTGGGGTTCGGGCCGGGCCGGGCTGGGATGGGCCGGCCCGGCCCAATTGACAGGTCTAAATGTGGCCTAATTTTTCACAAAAAAATCTATTTTTTCACAAATAATCACAAATTAATGACAATGTGCACATATTGTGGTGTTCTAACATATTTTTGCCACCAAATAATTTTCTTAATAAACTGATATACTTCATAAACCGAAATCTTCCCAAAAGAAAAACAATCACCTAAATAACTGATGCTTAAAACTAAGACAAAAATATGCAGCCGGGAACAGTGTCACATGTAAATAATTATGAAAAATTGGTACATAATCCTAAAAAAAATCTTGGTAAATAATCCTGTATAAACAGTGTCACATGTAATTAAATTCGAGCAAAAAATTGGTAAATAACTCTTATTAGAAATGTCAGTACGTTTGATGTATATGAGAAGACCACAAGGATACTAAGCACCATTAACTAGAGATGGTCGCAACCACTGCCAGTTAGTTTAACAAAAGTTTCATCCTTTCAAGTGTCTTGTATTTGTGCAGAACTAACATTGTCCAAGATGTATGTAAAACAAATGGCATAAGTCTAACAAGGTTTAATGGTAATCTGTGATTCAGGACCGTACAACTCATTTCGTAACCATTCCCACTGAGTCTCCCCCAATATAGTTCCATCACTAGACAGTGGGTCACTGTGATATCTAGTATCCAAGAGAATAACCCGTAAGGTACACCCAGTTATTTGCTACAGACACACACACATATATACACACATATACACACATATCCAAGAGAATAACCTGTAAGGCACAAATATATATATACACACATGTTTTACACATTGAAATCTGCAGAAGTCAGGGAAAAAGTATGAGTTGCATAGGATAATAAAAAAAAAGAAGTGATGGGTGCCTCAAAATTGTCAATCTTGATGATATGTGCAAACCATTCTCCACTGCCAGAGAACAAAGTAGCAATGATGAACAGTATCACTAGAGTATGACTGAACAATAATTGTAATTGATAAATAGTGATGACAGAAGTCAATTCATGTATATGGACAAGTAATCAATTTCAAGCAAATGTTGATAAAAAAATTGGTAAATAATCTAGGACAAAATAACATGCAGCCATGTAAACTGTGTACAACACTCATATTTCTAGCAAAAATTTGAGTAAAGTATAAAACACTCAAATCTCAAGCAAATAATCTAGGACAAAATTACATGCAGCCGTGTAAACAGTGTGAAACACTCAAATTTTAAGCAAAATTTCAGTAAACAGTGTAAAACCCTCAAATTTTAAGCAAATAATCTACGACAAAATTACATGCAGCCGTGTAAATAGTGTGAAACACTCAAATTTTAAGCAAAATTTCAGTAAACAGTGTACAACCCTCAAAATTTAAGCAAATAATCTACGACAAAATTACATGCAGGCGTGTAAACAGTGTGAAATACTCAAATTTTAAGCAAAGTTTCAGTAAACAGTGTAAAACCCTAAAATTTTAAGCAAATAATCTATGACAAAATTACATGCAGCCGTGTAAACAGTGTGAAACACTCAAATTTTAAGCAAAATTTCAGTAAACAGTATAAAACCCTCAAATTTTAAGCAAATAATCTATGACAAAATTACATGCAGCCGTGTAAACAGTGTGAAACACTCAAATTTTAACCAAAATTTCAGTAAACAGTGTACAACCCTCAAATTTTAAGCAAACAACCAACGACAAAATTACATGCAGCCGTGTAAACAGTATAAAACACTGAAATTTCAAGGAAAAATTAAGTAAACGGTATAAATAGTGCAAACAATCTAGGACAAAATAACATGCATCCAAATATTAGGGAAAGACTAAAACATTTTGGTAAAAAATTCTAAAGATTGGGGGAAGTATACCAAGCCGCAGCAATGGAGCACCTAGGGTTGGAAGATCGGACAGAGAGAGAGAGAGCAATGGTCGGGGAGAGAGAGAGAGCAGCAACACTGGAGCACCAGGTCGGAACAATGGTCGGAGAGAAAAAAGAGCAGCAACACTGCATCACCTAGGTCGGAGAGAGAGAGAGGAAGGAGAAAGTTCTATCGCCATTTTTGATCGGAAAGAGAGAGGAAGAGAAGGTTTTTTGATCGGAAAGAGAGAGAAGTCCTATCGACTATAGGAAATAGGTTTTGGGATGGACGGTCTGGATTAATCCATCCGATCAAATGGCTACGATGGAAACACGTGGAGGTAATCTTTCCTTCCATATAATTTGGCAATTAGCCGCCACACGTGTGGTATTCCCGCCAACATATTTGGGACGAAAATATGTATTATTTGGAACAGAAATTTTCATCAGTCCCAAATAGTGATCCATTTTCACAATCTGTCCCAAAAAAAAGCAACATTTTGTTACTAAAAATATAGCCGTCCCTAGAATTATACTTTTAGGACTTTTTAGACTAGTGTTCCTTATAGTGTCGTCCCAAAAAGACACTTTTTTTGTAGTGCTTGACATTGCCAATGACCTTCACACACATTCACTGCTTGAACTATTACTCGTGACACAAGATGAATATGGACAGTTGCTCAATTTATAAGATTTTTATATGCTTGTCTCTTAACATGTTAACATGCAAATCGATCAGGATGGTTAGAAAGATCACCAAATAGCTAACATGTTTTATAAAACTACTTGAACAAATTAAGAGCTTAGGTTTTAAATTAGCCACTCGTTAGTACATGTGATCGTACAGACACTCGCTCTCTACAGGTGCTACAAACTATGAGTAATGTGCCAACTAGCCAAATACGACGTTCATATTTTGAAGCTTTGATCGCGTATCAGAGACACTCGTTGAACAAACTTTTGAAGACTCTCTGCTACAGTGGAAAAAGATGTCTCGACTTCCCTCCATCCCAGGTGGCTAGAATACTTTTATTGTAAATTGAGGGAAATAATGTAAGGAACGACTATATCATCAGCGTTCATTTTGTAATCGAGTCATGTTGTAAGCCCATGCGGTATGATTGTAATAGAGTCTTGTAATATGATGTCTATTATCAATAAAATGCAAAATTTCTCTGTCTTAAGGTGTGTTGTTCAATTTTTTTGTATACTCTCTTAGATATTGCATTTCGGATAACCTTATGACTATGCCTTATGCGATCTCAACCTAGGTTCATACGGCATCGTGCCCGAGGGCTTCGAAATCGAACATGACATAATGGTATCACACCACGGGTTTACATCTTTGGCCTCCAGTCTCGAGTTTCTAGTCTGAATCGTTAACATCATGTCGATGAAATGAGTTGTTCCATACGGTGAACCCAGGACATTTTGTGAAACTAATGAGAGTTGTCTTTTATTCCAGAAGTTGTGAAACCTCCGACAGAGGACGAGGCGAGCGCTTCTAGCAGCTGAAGTAGTTACGAAGCCGAGCCTTCTGTCAACCCGATGGGAAGGATGCCTTCTGAAGTCGAGCCTTCTAGCAATCCTATGGAGCGAATGCTGCATATGCTCAAAATAGAGCAGAGGCAGGCCACAGCATTCCAACAAGAAAGTGAGAAGTTGTACCTACAGTCCGAAAGACGACAGGCCCAATTTGAAGCCTAGTTCAAAGTGCAATTCAAGATGTAGCAAGGTTAACTTAATACGCTATGGTAGTTAGTAAAAATGGTCATGACCAATTGGAATTCTACAATCCGTACTGTCGAACCTGTGACACGACCCACTGAAGTCGCACCCAGGGAGCCTTCGCCTCAGTTTGCACCGCCAGAGAATAACACTTTCGACATCACCAACTTCAAAAAGGCATTTTACACATCCTTCTCTGGCGCAGAAGACCCGTCCCTCGCAATCGACTAGCTGGAAGAGATCGAAGATAATTTTGAGCTCCTCGGCACGATGAAGCCAAGCAAGTTGCTTGCGCTCATCTTCAACTTTGGTTGAACGCGTTCGATTGGTGGGCTGTACAAAATCAAGCGATCCATTATGATGACTCTACCGCGTCGATCTCTTGGGCTATATTTTGCAAAGACTTTGAAGTCGAGTATCTGCCAACGGTAATCCATCAGGCGAAAGAAAATGAGTTCATACAGCTGAAATAGGAAAATATGACAGTACGTCAGTATGCTGCAGAATTCAACATACTGGTCCAATTTGCTGGTGTCTATCAGCCAACAGCAGTGAATCGAGCACGAAGATTCAAAGTAGGCCTGAGGCCTTCCATTTCTGTTAATGTGACTGTGCTCGATTATCAAACAATGGACGAGTCACTCAACCATGTCGTCCACCTCGAGCCTCAATATCCTACAGTCGCTACCGGTACTGTGCATACTTATAATCATAAGCGCCATGGTAACTAGGGAAGGAATCGAAAATACTATAATTTTTGCCACAAGAAAGGGCACCTGGTGACTGAATGTCGAATAAAAAATAGAGCATGCCATAAGTGCGATCATGTAGGCCACTTCGTACGTGACTGTCCAGAAGATGGGCCGAACCAACGCCCTCCGCAACCACAAAACCAGCAGATTCGAGGCCAGGCACCTCGAGCTCCTCCAAGCTCACAAGCAAATGGCCAAGACCGTCGTCCCAATGCCTAAGGGCGAGTCTATGCCATGACCCGCAATAAAGCATTCGCATCTGATATAGTCGTGACATGTATACTGCTTTTTAATATAAAAAAATTGCTCGTGTACTGTTTGATTCAGGTGCTACGCATAGTTTCGTATCGGCAGACTTTACCGTCGAGCACAAATTTCCTATGACCCCGCTAGAACTCGATCTTATTATAAATGTATCGTCGGGCACATCACTACTTACATAATTAGGCTGCAGAGATGGCATCATCTGTATCGGTGATAAACAGGTATATCTCGATGTGATAGTACTTGACATTAAGGACTACAACATTATACTAGAAATGGATTGGCTTAGTGCTTGCAATGCCAACATTGACTGCGTAGGAAAGACGGTCACCTTCTGCATACCTGGAGTGCCAGAATTCTGTTATTCGTGTAGTGAAGCATCGTCGACCTGCATGGTGATCTCGGTAATATCTACTCGAAGGATACTGCATTCTGGATATGAAGTCTATTTATCATCCGTTCGACACATGCGATAGGATGGTGCAAACATAAATCAGATCGATGTTGTAGTAGAATTCTCTGACGTATTTTCGGACGAGCTGTCCGGCATGCCACCTGATCGAGAGATCAAGTTCACCATCGACACATTTTTTGACACCCGACTGATCTTCAAAGACCCATACAGAATGGCCCCTACAGAGCTAAAGGAACTCAAAGTCCAGTTGCAAGAACTGCTCGACAAGGCATTCATACGGCCTAGTGTCTCGCCATAGGGAGCACTCGTATTATTTGTCAAGTAGAAGGAAGGCTCAATACGTCTTTGCATCAACTACCGAGAGCTGAACAAGGCCACCCTCTGGAACAAATATCCATTATCTCGCATAGATGACCTATTCGATCAGTTACAGGGAGCCTCGATATTTTCTAAAATTGATCTTCGATCGGGTTACCATCAACTCAAGATCGAGCCGGACGATGTGTCAAAGTTAGCTTTCCGCACTCGATACAGCCATTACGAGTTCCTGATAATATCGTTCGGCCTAACGAATGCCCCTGCTGCCTTCATGGATCTAATAAATCGGGTATTTTGACCCTTTTTTGACAAGTTTATAGCAGTCTTCATCGACGATATACTCGTCTACTCGAAGGATAAGCGGCAACACGTTGAGTACCTATGGACCGTGCTTCAGACTCTTCATGAAAATTAGCTATATACGAAGAAGAGCAAGTGTAAATTCTGGCTGAGTACCGTATCATTCCTTGGATACATCATTTCTACTGAAGGCATTTTCGTCAATCCGAAGAACGTTGAAGACATTGTTGATTAGAAATAGCCTGCATCAATCGGCAAGATTTGAAGCTTCCTTTGCTTGGCAGTATACTACAGATGATTCATGAAGGACTTCGTGAAGATTGTATCACCTCTGACTTGCCTCACTCAGAAAGGTTTGCGTTTGAATGGTCAGACAGCTATGAAGCTTCCTTCCAGGATTTAAAGCAATGGCTCATCTCGGTCCCGATACTCGCACTTCCAGAAGGGACTGAGGGATTTTAGATTTTCAATGATGCTTCCGGTCAGGGTTTGGGGTGTGCATTAATACAACGGAACAAGGTAATATCTTTTGCTTCCCGACAGCTAAAGTCATACGAGAAAAACTACCCCACTCATGACCTGGAGTTAGCGACGATTATGTTCGCGTTAAAATTATGGTGACACTACCTTTATGGTATGGCATACAAGATTTACACGAATCATAACAGCCTCAAATATCTATTCATTCAGAAGGAGATGAACTTGCGACAGAGGCGTTGACTTGAACTAGTCAAAGATTACGACTTGACTATTGACTATACGCCATGGAAACTGTTGTGGAAGATGTGCTGAGTCGAAATACACTGCCACATTATCCATCGACAGCAGATTGTTATAGGACCTAGAAGAGATGGGCATCGACCTTCGGATTTGATTCAGGGGTGTGCAGTTGGTCCAGTTGGAGCTAGAGCCGAGCTTACGAGAAAAGATTAAGATTGCTCAGAAGGACTATCTATACCTGAAAAAGATGCAAGAGCTAATCTCAACGGGTAGGAGGACAGACTTTATGGAAGATGAAATCGGCAAGCTTCGAGTGAAGTGTAGGCTATACATTCTGGATGATTCAGAACTTAGAAAGGAAATATTAACAGAAGTGCACTATACGAAGTACTCCTTGCATCCAGGTAGCACCAAGATGTATATGGATCTTCACATGACCTTCTGGTGGCATGGAATGAAGAGAGATATGGCACTCTTTATGTCGTATTGCATGGCTGTCAGCGGGTGATAGCTGAGCATCAGAGGCCGGGCGGGAAGTTACAGAACTTGGCAATTCCAGAATGAAAATAGGAGCACGTGTGCATGGATTTTATTATTGGTCTGCCAAAGACATCATGGAAAAATGATACCATCTAGGTCATCGTCGATCGACTAATCAAGTCAATGCATTTTATTTCCATCAAAGTTACTTGGAGCGTCGATCGCCTAGCTCAGATTTATCTTGATGAGATAGTGCGGCTGTATAGAGTTATGGTATCCATCGTCTTTGATCGGCATGCACAATTTCTATTTTACTTTTGGAGTAGCCTTCAGTCGGCTCTTGGTACCAAGTTGAATTTTAGTTCGTCTTACCATCCACAGACCGACGGCCAAACGGAGAGTATGAATCAAATTCTCGAAGACATGCTACGGCTCTGCATAATTAACTTCAGTCGGCCCTTGGCGCCATATGAAGCCTTATACAGATGAAAGTGTAGATCACCCATTTTCTGGGACGAAGTCGGGGAGCGGCAGATTCTCGGCCCGGAGCTGGTGGAACAGACCGTACAGAGATTTTGGCTCATTCGAAAAAGATTAAAGATCGCACGGAGTTAGCAGAAAAGCTACACGGACATCCATCGTCGACCCTTCGAGTTTTTAGAAGGCGATCACGTGTTTCTTATAGTGACGCCCGTGCGAGGAGTTACCCGGTTTGGTGCAAAGGAAAAGCTGAGACCAAAATTTGTTGGGCCTTTCGAAATACTCAAGCGAGTTGCACCAGTGGCCTACCAAATTACCCTACCGTCAGTGCTAGTAGATGTGCACAATGTCTTCAATGTCTCTCGATTGCAGAAGTATGTGTATGATCCAAGCCATGTGGTAGATTTTGGTTAGCTGGAGTTGAAGGCCAACTTATCATAAGTTGAAGTATCGGTCCAAATCTTAGTTCGTAAGGATAAACTGCTTCAAAATCGAACGATCCCTCTCGTCCGCATGCTCTGGAATAATCATTCGATCGAGGAATCGACCTGGGAGCTTGAATAGGAAATGAAGGAGAACTTTTCTTTATTGTTCTCTTAGAGGTAGGTTATATTCTTAAGTTTCAAGGATGAAATTTTTTCTTAGTTGATTATGGTGTAGTGCCCCGTCCCTACATCATGCCCGATTTCTGTCCATGGGGTGTACGAGAAAGTAATATTATCGCTACCGATTCAGTCGAAACTGATAAATCAGGATCGATTGAATTGGTCGAATGGGAAGGATTAAATTAAGATCCTTTTCTCGTTACAGAAAGGCTTCTTCAAAATCAAGTCCCATATTCAGTGGGTTGCGCCTCGAGGATAGACTCTATAGCTGAGTCGGAAGAGACCTCACGTTGCTCTGCTTTTTATGTCGAACTTGCTCTTTGGCTTTAGTTTTCGTGAATGCATTAATGTTTTCGATAGTTTTCATGGCTTGCATTTTCGAACTTCGCATTTCTACCGAAACTTGTTGAATAACACAGTATTCTAGTCTGTTGCTTGTGCGATTTCAGGTGATCACGTAGGCGACATCTAAGTGCGACCAACCAGTCTCTCGCCTCAAGTAAAGACAAAGGCAAGTGGCTGATCTCCTTCCCCTTGACCCTATGGTTTCAAATCAAATATGAAACACAAAATGCATGCTTGTATTTATAGTATAGAATCAATAAATTGTGGCACGATTCTTCATGAAACACTTGCTATACATAAAACTGATATATGCTTTCTTATGCCACATTTACTTAGTCCTATGCAAAATAAGAATTGAATCAATTAACGAGTATCGCAACGATAAGGCTAAGTACATAAAATGGCTAAGTTTCAAAAAAGAATATTACGGTCATTAGACAACTTGTGCACAAGGTGTAGTTTTTTCGAACAGTTACCTAGCCAAGGAACCGATTCGGCCCGGGAGGAACGAATATAGCAAGTGCCAGCAGGACTGACGTGGGTGATTCGAGAACTTTTGCATAGGCTCGCTACCCACCGTGAAAGGGTCGCCGTCTAACCTAGCTATAGTCCATGATGGCTTGACATTGCTAGTGACCTTCATAGCCATTCACTGCTTGAACTAATACTCATGACACGGGATAAATATGGATAGC
This sequence comes from Iris pallida, assembly GCA_029216955.1. Lineage (NCBI taxonomy): Eukaryota > Viridiplantae > Streptophyta > Magnoliopsida > Asparagales > Iridaceae > Iris > Iris pallida. Next base: position 6,383,074 of record JANAVB010039017.1, read on the forward strand.
TGATCAATGTATAAGATTTTTATATGCTTGCCTCTTAACATGTTAATATGCAAATCGATCAGGATAGTTAGAAAGATTACCAAATAGCTAACATATTTTATAAAACTGCTTGAACAAATTGAGAGCTTCGGTTTTAAATTAGCCACTCATCAGTACATGTGATCGTACAAACCCTCGCTCTCTATTGGTGCTACGAACTAGGAGGAATGCGCCAACTAGCCAAAGGCGACGTTCATATTTTGAAGCTTCGATCGCGCATTGGAGACTCTCGCTGAACAAACTTTTGAAGACTCTCTGCTACAGTACACGAAGATGTCTCGACTTTCCTCCAACCCAGGTGGCTGAAATACTTTTATTGTAAATTGAGGGATGTAATATATGGAACGACCATCTCATCGGCATTCATTTTGTAATCGAGTCATGTTGTAAGCCCGTACGGCATGATTATAATAGAGTCTTGTAATATAATATCTATTATCAATAAAATACAATATTTCTCTGTCTCAATGTGTGTTATTCAATTTCTCTGCGTACTCTCTTAGATGTTGTGTTTCAGATAACCTTATGACTATGTCCCGTGCAATCGCAACCTAGGTTCGTACGGCATTCACACAGGAGACGACTATCGATTCTTCGAAATTGGGGCATGATAGACCGTACTCCAAACCGTTCGAGAAAATCAGTTGTATGCGAAGAGGAGAAAATATAAGTTTTGGCTAAATAGTGTATCATTTTTTGGGCAGAACATCTCCGCTGGAGGCATTTCAGTTGATCCAAAGAAAGTTGAGGTAGTCGTTGATTGGAAGCGGCCCGCATCAGTCAATGAAATTCGAAGCTTCCTCGGTTTGGCGCGATACTATAGATGCTTTGTGAAAGACTTTACGAAGATTGCATCGCCCTTAACATGCCTCACCCAAAAGGGAGTCGCATTTGTATGGTTAAACGACTGTGAAGCTTCGTTCCAAGAGCTAAAATAGCGATTCGTTTCGGCTCCGATACTCGCTCTTCCTGAATGGACCGAGGGATTTCAAATCTTCAGTGATGCTTCTAGCCAGGGCTTGGGGTGTATGCTTATGCAGCAGGATAAGGTGATACCTTTTCTTTTTTGACCGTTGAAGCCGCATGATAAGAACTATCCCACATACGACCTAGAATTAACGGCAATTGTGTTCACATTGAAGCTATGGCGTCATTATCTTTATGGAGTGGCGTGCAAGATTTATACGGATCACAAGAGCCTCAAGTATTTCTTCACCTAGAAAGAACTAAATTTGTGGCAAAGGCGATGGCTGGAAATGATTAAAGACTACGACTTGTCGATCGACTACACGTCGGACAAGGAAAATGTTGTGGCAGATGCGCTGAGTCGGAAATACATAGCTTCACTATCCATCAACAGTCGACTGCTGCACAACTTAGAAGGAATGGGCATAAAACTCTGAGTTCGATTCGTGGTCGCACAGCTAGCGCATCTGCGACTAGAATCGAGCCTATTGGAAAAGATTAAGTCTGCTCAAAAGGATGATCCAACTTAGAGAATATGCGAAAGCTGATATCAATAGAAAAGGTGCCTGACTTTGCAGAGGACGAGTCAGGAACGTTGCGAGTAAAGGGCAGGCTATACTACCAGAATAAGTCGTTTTAGCGACGCCTAAAGACGTCGCTAAAACAACAATTTTCGTCGCTAAAAATATTTAGCGACGAAATTACCGACGTTTTGGGCTGGTCGCAGAAATGTAAGTCGCTGATCTTCAAAACGTCGCCAAACGTCGCAAGTATCGACGTGTACTGACGTATATATACGTCGGTATATTATCGACGTCTACCGTCGTGTCGTCGTTGTATTAGCGACGTGTTTGACGTCGCTACGCGTCGGTAACTTTACCGACGATTACCGTCGTGTCGTCGGTGGTTTAGTGACGTGTTCAAAGTCGCTATACGTCGGTAAAATCCTAGGAATTCTTGGGATGATTACCGACGTGCACCGACGTTTACCGACGTCCTCCGACGTATAAAAACGTCGGTAAACGTCGGTAACCTAGAAAATATTGCAGATTTACCGACATTTACCGACGCAAACTTACGTCGGTGGACGTCGGTAAATGTCGCTAAATCAACAAAAAAATAAAATAAATAAAATACAGAATGTCCATTTCTTCCTGCAGTTTAAAAAGATAACCATTTCTCACTGTAGAATAGGATCCAAACAATCACAGAATGTCCATTTCTCGTTGTACACAGGTTTTAGTTCCTATAACCAAGTCTACAACAATCACACAATGTCCAGTTCTCAGAATGTCCATTTCTTACTGTAAACAGATTTCAGTCCCTCTAACCAAGTCTACAACAATATCACTTCACAATACGATGCATTGTCGACTACTTTCCGACGATACTAATCGGAAATGGTATATAATAATCCAACACGGCCGAAACCTATCGGATATGACCGATACCAAATCGATAAGGCCAATATGAATCCTAGCTATACGGCCGATACATATCGGATAGGACGATACCAATTCGCTAAGACCAATACCAACCGATACGGCCCATACCAAAACGATAGATCGATACTAATCCGATACGGTCAATACTTATAAGTACCTACGATCCAGGAGGTTGATCCGCTAGTACATCCATGTATGATCAACAAAGTAACGATCCATTTCAATTTGGATATGAAAATCGGTATCGTAAGACAAACTAAACATAATCAGTTCTATTTCACATGCTTAATTGCCAAGTATGGGAACGAATGGCTCAGAACACAACCCAAAATTTATTCTAGCATACATTAGTGCGAATCATCTATGTTCTATACATATGGTGTAGTATATGTTCTTATCGTATCTAGTATTTGAAGGATATAACAAAATCAAGATGAACTCACATAATGTAATACTAAGACATCATCTACTACTATATAAGATATAATGATAGGTTGTTGTATCATCATTGCCGAGGGATGAGGGTCGGAGGACGTCGGTAAACGTCGATAAACGTCGCTAAATCTGCAAAAGAAATAAAAAATAAAATACAGAATATCCATTTCTCTCTGCAATTTAAAAAGATAACCATTTTTCACTGTAGAATAGGATCCAAACAATCACAGAATATCCATTTCTCGTTGTACACAGGTTTCAGTCCCTATAACCAAGTCTACAACAATCACACAATGTCCAGTTCTCAGAATGTCTATTTCACATGCTGTAGGAGCCAAGTATGGGAACGAATGGCTCAGAACACAACCTAAAATTCATTCTAGCATACATTAGTGTGAATCATCTATGTTCTGTACATATGGTGTAGTATATGTTCTTATCGTATCTAGCATCTGAAGAATGTAACAGAATCAAGATGAACTCACATAATGTAATACTAAGACATCATCTACTACTATATAAGATATAGTGATAGGTTGTCGTATCATCATTGCCGAGGGATGAGGGTCGGTGGACAAATACCGCTCGAGTGAGCCAAAGGCATGCAGCCACTTCCCTCCCTCCATTCACCCTCTCCCTCTCTCATGCTATCAACGTCACAACTTTTCCACCTCAAGTTCTGATCAAGCATCTTCCTTCTCCTCTCCTCCACCATAGCTCTGGACCCATCTGCTCCTCCCTACTTCCCTTTTTCTTATTTGACTCTCTCAGCCACATATGATATCCACCTCAAGTGTAGAGTCGGGGGAGAAGAAGTGGGCAAGAAGAGGAGGGGGAAGCAGCACAGCCGACGGCATGACCCGGAGGAAGTACAGAGGTTTTCTTTAAATCCGTAGGAGAACTATAAGGATATATCTTTTCACAACATGTCACCTTGTCAAAGATCCTTAATGTGAATATCATGTTACCGCGGTGTCGGAAGACTAACATGTCATAATTTTCTAAGCTGTGTGTTTTGACATAATCCGCCAAACTCTTTCCTGCTATATAGTAATGCAAGATTACTACATAGGAGGAAAGAGTTGGGAGGATTATGTCAAAATATGCGGCTTAAAGAATTATGACATGTTAGTCTTCCGACACTGCGGTAACATGATATTCACATTAAGGGTCTTTGACAAGGTGACATGTTGTGAAAAGATATATCCTTATAGTTCTCCTACGGATTTGAAGAAAACATCTGTACTTCCTCCGGGTCATGCCGCCGGCTGTGCTGCTTCCCCCTCCTCTTCCTGCCCACTTCTTCTCCCCCGACTCTACACTTGAGGTGGATATCATATGTGGCTGAGAGAGTCAAATAAGAAGAAGGGAAGTAGGGAGGAGCAGATGGGTCCAGAGCCATGGTGGAGGAGAGGAGAAGGAAGATGCTTGATCAGCATTATCTTCCGGATTGTCCTCATCAAGGCATAACGGGCTGCTCAGCGTGCCCAGCTTCTTCAACTTCTCGCTGGCTGCAGAGTCAAAATGGGAACGGGTCCTCTTTGTCGGCCCGGAGCTCTGACTCGCACTCGTCGCCGCGCTATCGGTTTTCTCTCCTCCTTTGACGCAGGTCATAAGAAAAGAAATTTTGTACCTCTTTTTCACATAAACATCATTGTCGCCTTGTACTCGAGCCTCCTCGTCTGTAACGCTATCCAACTTCTCGGTGCCTACATTGTCACTCAAATCTCCCCTTCGACTCGTATCGTCCTCTTCTTCGCCTGTCTTTTTGCTCCATGTCTTGCAATTATCTGCTATCACCGCCGACTCATTCGACTCCTTTTCCGAATCTTCCTCCTCCTTCTCCTTCTCCTCGGAGTCATCGGAGAAAGAATCGAATGAGTCGGCGGTGATAGCAGATGATTGCAAGATAGGGAGCAAAAAGACAGGCGAAGAAGAGGACGATACGAGTCGAATGGGAGATTCGAGTGACAATGTAGGCACCGAGAAGTTGGATAGCGTCACAGACGAGGAGGCTCGAGTACAAGGCGGCAATAATGTTTATGTGAAGAAGAGGTACGAAATTTCTTTTCTTATGACCCGCGTCAGAGGAGAAGAGAAAATCGGTAGCGCGGCGACGAGTCCGAGTCAGAGCTCCGGGCCGGCAAAGAGGACCCGGTCATATTTCGACTCTCCAGCCAGCGAGAAGTTGAAGAAGCTGGGCACGCTGGGCAGTCCATTATGCCTTGATGAGGATGGTCCAGAAGACAATGCTGATTCAGTTTTGTCTTCCTTAGATGGTATTGATTCTGTAGATCCATGTATAAAAGAGAAAGAGATTGGGAGTAGTGTGGACCCGGAGGGAAATGAGAGATTGGAAGCTGGGTCAATATCCAAGAAGCGAAAGAGAGTCGAGGATTCTGATAGGTTGTCGTATCATCATTGCCGAGGGATGGAGGTCGGAGGACAGTCAACTTTATCTACGGCTACATAGTTTCTGCCTCGCCAGTCGAATGGCTGCAGGGACTATGTCCTGATCACCATGTCGTACCGTATATTAATATAAATGAAGCTGGAGGCAAAATACAAAAACCAAAATACAAAATACAGAATCCAATCCCTGGGTTCGCCGAAAATACGAAACACAGTTCTAATTCATATGTATTTTAAGTGTGAGAACGGATGGCTCAGAACACAACCCAAGATTCATTCTAGCATACATTAGTGTGAATCATCTATGTTCTGTACATATGGTGTAGTATGTGTTCTTATCGTATCTAGTATCTGAAGAATGTAACAGAATCAAGATGAACTCACATAATGTAATACTAAGACATCATCTACTACTATATAAGATATAGTGATAGGTTGTCGTATCATCATTGCCAAGGGATGAGGGTCGGATGACAGTCAACTTTATCTACGGCTACATAGTTTCTGCCTCGCCAGTCGAATGGCTGCAGGGACTATGTCCTGATCACCATGTCGTACCGTAGATTAATGCAAATGGAGCTGGAGCTGGAGCTGGAGCCAAAATACAGAAACCAAAATACAAAATACAGAATCCAAAATACAAAATATAAAATACAAAATACAAAATACAAAATACAAAATATAGAAACCAAAATACAAAATACAGAAACCAAAGTACAAAATACAGAATCCAATCCCTGGGTTCGCCGAAAATACAAAACACAGTTCTAATTCATATGTATTTTAAGTGTGAGAACGGATGGCTCAGAACACAACCCAACCGGAGAGGATACTCTGAGAGATCCATCTGAGTAGGACGTATACTCTTAGAGATCACCTTTACAAGAATGATATCAGTAGTGGGATTGAGTGTTGGAGTAGATATTATCAGGGTATACGTCCTACTCAGATGGGTCTCTCACCGTTACTATTTTTTTTTGACAGCATGGTGGATGTGCTCCGTCAACAGATTCTTGCTCCGAGCCAGGAGCTCAAGTAGACATCCTTCGTGTAGAGCTCGAGTGAGAGGTTCCTGATAGCATGGTGGTCTCCTTTGTTAAAGTATCCGTGCTCGTCCCACAACCAATATGGGATGAGCACGGATACTTTGACAAAGGAGACCACCATGCTGTCAGGAACCTCTTACTCGAGCTCTACACGAAGGATGTCCACTTGAGCTCCAGGGCAAAGTTTTGGCTCGGAGCAAGAATCTGTTGAGGGAACACATCCACCATGCCGTCAGAAAAAAATAGTAATGGTGAGAGACCCATCTGAGTAGGACGTATACACTGATAATATCTCCTCCAACACTCAATCCCACTACTGATATCATTCTTGTAAAGGTGATCTCTCAGAGTATATGTTCTACTCAGATGGATCTCTTAGAGTATCCTCTCTGGATGGTTGTCGTATCATCATTGCCGAGGGATGAGGGTCGGAGGACAGTCAACTTTATCTATGGATACATAGTTTCTGCCTCGCCAGTCGAATGGCTGCAGGAACTGTGTCCTGATCACCATGTCGTAGTCCAATAAAATTCAGAGATTGACATAGTACTAATTCATATATGTAGTCCAATACAAATAGTCTAATACAAAAACAACCCAATACAAATAGTCCAATAGAAATAAGTACTAATAGCTAATAAGAACCACGCAGCTCACGCAAATGCTCAGTGATACGATCACGCAACCACCTCAAAAAAGCGAGATCTTTGGCGTGAGGAGAGATGTCGTCCCTTGCAAGTGTTGCACGAATAGAACTCCCGGTCTTACTAGCTACCGGTGCTGGATGAATAGAACTCCCGGTCTCACTAGCAACCGGTGCCACTTTCTCCTAAACTGTAGGAGGAGCCACCTCAGCATTTATTGTTTCCCTTAAACGACGTGCCGCTCCTCGGGTCATGGGTGCCATCTGGTAAGATCGATAGTCACAAATAATATAATTGTAACATAAGCAAGCTAACCAAAGGAACCATCATGTAATTTGAGTACATTTTCGAAAGCAGATAAAGTATAAAAATTCAATTTTTTGCCAAGTGTGGGAACGGATGGCTCAGAACACAACCCAAGATTCATTCTAGCATATATTAGTGTGAATCATCTATGTTCTGTACATATGGTATAGTATATGTTCTTATCGTATATAGTATCTGAAGAATGTAACAGAATCAAGATGAACTCACATAATGTAATACTAAGACATCATCTACTACTATATAAGATATAGTGATAGGTTGTCGTATCATCATTGCCAAGGGATGAGGGTCGGATGACAGTCAACTTTATCTACGGCTACATAGTTTCTGCCTCGCCAGTCGAATGGCTGCAGGGACTATGTCCTGATCACCATGTCGTACCGTAGATTAATGTAAATGGAGCTGGAGCTGGAGCCAAAATACAGTTGGTACTAACCTCAATAGAACAAACACTCTCACAGCTCAAAATACTAACACATGCTCACGCCTTACTCTTGTGACACTCCCTTTCAAACACAAACACACACCTATATGTTTCCTTACACATGTTGCCATGTTACCTGTAAAAATAGGAAACCCTTGTTGTCTAAAATAAGACACAATTCTACAAAGAGAACCATACTGTAGAACTCACACTTTAAGACAATAGATGAAGGAAGACTTGTATGGAGGATCGTCTACTTTATTCATGGAGTTGTCATAGGGTGTTGAGCGATGTCATTTTATTCTTTTCTTCTTCTTCTTGGGATTTTTGAGTATTGGATCTTGAGACATATATAGCTAGAACTTACGAAGAATGGAGTACCATACTTCAACAAATAGATGTTGACTAATTGGTTCATATACTTCAACAATAAAGAGAACTAGGGGTTTAGTAAAATTTTATTAATCTTCCTATACTCCAGTGATAGTTCATGGTTTGCGCATAGTTCCAGATGTAGGACGGATATAGAAGGCTTTTATATAATGACAACTTATATTAACTAACATTTCCTTTCTCTTTTACTTCTTGTTGTACTTATGTGAGCCCCAACTTAAACCTAGGAAGCACAAACATGCTTCAAACTGGTTAGTGTCAAACTTGTATTAGGCAAAGACACTCACCAAAATATGTATATGGAGTTCTTCTCGTCCTGTCCTTTCTGCTTTGTGTCCAATACACACCTATACATCATAACTAAAACCAATTCTACTACAGTGGAGAGAGACCTCTAGTGTACCCTGATGGCTCTTGGATTTCAGAGGTGTTTGAATAATACTATCAACCCATTACAACAAACAAATTGTATTTCTCTTTAGTAACATCAACCCTCTAGAACAAATAGATTATATTTCTCTTTAGTAACATCAACCCTCTACAACAATCTAATCATACTTATTCGCTTCGATTCCGTCGAATCAGTAAGTCGCCACGGACGTGATATCGTACAAGTCTATGTTGCACTGTACAAGTCGTCTATGTTGTACTGTACAAGTCGTACTCGTGTATATTTATAAAATAGTTATTTTTGTAAAAGTTTTGCAGCAGATAAAACAAATAAATTGATAACATAAAACAAATAAATTGATATATAACTACATAGGTGTTGCTATCATTTTTTGCAATGCAACGATCCTTAAAATCTTCGGCCATTGGGGATATTGGTAAACTAATATACCTAGATTACCCAAAAGTACACTTGCGAACTAGGATAAAATAATTAGTTGTGTATTAAACGTCTCTAAGTGTAGGAATGTTGCAAGGTGAAACAATATATCAAACACTATATCGAAACCCAAACCCAATATGCAAATCCAAATTAATACGAAAATACACAAGTGTAAGTAGGGGATTAAGTATACAGAGGTGGAATACATATATATGCATGCTTGGGGGTGTCCACGTGTCCAAAAAATGGACATAAAGTGTCCAAAACCTCACGAACACACTGTATCAGTGAACACATGGTCGTAATGTGTCTCCGTGTCCATTTTGGACACGAAAAACACCTCAATTAGGGTTAGGGTTTACCTTCAGTCTCCTCGCGGTGGTGGAGGAGGAGGAGGACAAGTTCGGTGGTGGAGGAGGAGGATCTCGCGGTGGAGGAGGAGAAGGGGCTCGCGATGGAGGAGGAGGAGGAGAAGGGGCTCGCCGGAGGGAGGAGAAGGGGCTCGCGATGGAGGAGGAGGATGAGCGGCACCGGAGAGAAGGGGGTCGAACTGTCGTTGAGGTCGGAGGAAGAGGGGCAGGAACAAAAAATTTGGTAAGAGGGAGAAATGAAAAGTCGAACCGAGGAAACCCTATTTACCAGCAATTTAGCGACGTCCGTAAATACATCGCAAAGCATCGACTTTCCTTTAATATTCGGCGATGCCATGAGCTTTGCGACGCTAAACGTCGCTGAACTAATAAAACTGGCGACATTTTCCGACAAATCAACGACGTTGCTTTTTATTACACTAAAGGTAGTCGCAATATGTCGCTGTTTGTCGCTATCAGCGACGGGTTGTGATGCTTACTTTTGGCGTCGCTAATTCCAGAAATATTAGCGACATTTTAAGTTGGCGTCGCTAATTTCGTCGCTGATATGGCTTATTTTGGTAGTGCTATGTGTCCCGGATAATCCAGAACTCAGAAAGGAGATAATGTCGGAAGCGTATCATGCAAAATATTCCTTGCATCATGGCAACACCAAGATGTATAAGAACCTCTGCATTATCTTTTGATGGTAAGGCATGAAGAGAGATGTGGCACTCTTCGTGTTGTAATGTATGGCCTGTCAGTAGGTTAAAGCTGAGCACCAGAGAATGGGCGAGGAGATGCAGAACCTTGCCATTCCAGAATAAAAATAGGATCATATCACTATGGACTTTGTTGTTGGCCTGCCGAAGATGCCACAGGAGAACGATGTCGTCTGGGCCATCATCGATCGATTAACTGTCAGTGCACTTCATTGTCATTAAAGTCACCTTGAGCGTCGATCACCTTGTTCAGATCTATCTTAATGAAATAGTTTGGCTGCACGGGAGCCTAGTATCCATTGTCTCATATCAGGATGAACGATTCGTGTCACACTTCTGGTGTAGTCTTTAGTCAGCGATGGAGACCAAATTGAAGTTTAGCTCAGCTTATCATCCTTAGACTGATAGCCAAACAGAGCGGGTTAATCAAATTCTCGAAGATATATTACGCCTCTGTGCAATCGACTTGAAGTCAAACTGGGACGTTCATCTACCGTTGGCCGAATTTGCATATAACAATAGCTATCAGTCCAATATCCAAATGGTATCGTATGAAGCTTTATATGGCCGAAAGTGCAGATCACCCATTTACTGGAATGAAGTCGGGGAACAGCAGATACTCGACCCAGAACTGGTGGAGCAGACTGTACAAAAAGTTAAGATGATACGTGTGAAACCCAATTTTTGTAGAGTAAATTAATATTAATATTATAATATTATTGCTATTATTATTAGTATTATTTGTGAGTTTAAAATAAATTTTGAAAATTAAATATGGCTTTTGTTTGTCGACCAGACCCGAGCCCGGACCCGATTCCCGAACCCAGACCCGGACCTAACCTTTTCTTTGAAAATTTGATTCTTTTTAAAAAAAATTCCAGGAGCTGGTCCAACTTCCAGCACTTCACGTTTTTTTTCCTCTCTCCTTAATTCACTATTCCTATAATAACTCTCAGCACAAACTCACCCCTTATAACTCCCCACTCAACCTCCTCACAGGAAAACCCATTACTCTTCCCCTCTTTATTTCACTCCAGAGAGGAACCCCCATCTCTACTTAAAACTCCCACTCACTTTCTCCCTCACAAAACCCACAGAACAATCTCTCCTCTTACTCTCAACTCCCTCACAACCCTCCCCCTGTCAATCTCACGCGAGCCCCTCCGGCGTGCCCCAACCTGTGGATCCGCCTCGCCGGCCTCCTCCAGGCCCGACGACCCGCCGGCGACCCCTGGCCCGGCGCTCGCGCCCGTCTCCCCTCGTGCGCCCGTCCGGCCGCCCTTCGTGCCCCTCTGGTCGAGCCCCGGCCGACCTTTCCTGACGCCAGCGCGCCCCGCGTGGCCGAGCTTCCCTCGCGCCCGATCCCTCCGGCCGAGCCCTCCCTTCGCCCCGTCCAGCGGAGCCCGCGTGCCACCCCCGCGAGCCGCGCTCTTCCCGTGCGGCCTCCTCCCCGCGCGCCCCTCTGGCTGACTTTCTCCTGGCCGCAGCCCCTCCGGCCGAGTCCCTAGCCGCTGCCTCTGGCCAACCCGCGCCGACTCTCCCTGTCGCAGCACCTAGCTCTGGCCCCGCGTCTTCCCGGCGCGTGCCCTAGCCCGCGTGCGCCTTTTTAGTCTGTCCAGCTTCCCTGGCCGCGACCCCGTGACCCGATCTGCTGTTCTGTGGCAGCGATACCGCTGTCCACTGCTGTCCCAGTGCCCCGTCGTGTCTCGAACTCCGAACCAGTGCTGTTCCGAGTCTCTTTTACTGTCTGTATCTCAAATTCTTCCTATTATTTTCATCTGAGAGCTCTAGCCGAGCAACCTGAGGGTTTCGAGGACTGTACTAGCATCACCCCGGAATCAATAAACGAATCCAGTCAATAAAACCAAGGCAAGTACAGTTTGTGTTAGTTTACAATTATTTAGTAATCGTTTTAATGCAAGTTTAAACCACGATGCAACACGAAACTCTCTCTGAGAGCACTGACTGTAACTACTGTAACTACTGTAACTGTTTGGGGACTAGGAGAGTAGTGTAATGTATATGACCACATCCAAATTACTGTAACAACTGTATTAGCTTACCCCTCATACACACGGGGATAAGCCATATCATTCACTGTACAACCCAAGCAGGTCATATTTATTGCCTATTCACATTACAATATTTTAACTGCTGGAAAATGTTTATTTCAAATTGTTTAAAAGTGCATGATTCTATTATTATTTCAATTGTCAAATTAGCATGAATTATACTTTGCTCTCTCCTGACTGGACACCCAATATTTTAGGTATCACTGATGAGGCTTTGTTCCGCGATATTTCCCGAGGTCCCAACTAGAGGACGAAGATTTCGAGACTGATGAGCTGGTTGCCTAGATTTTCTTATTTTTTATGATTCATGATGTTTGTGGAAAATAGTGTATTTCAGATGTATCTTTCATTTTGTTGTAAAAAGTTTTAAACTATTCGAAATATTTAAGTTGTGGCAAATTATATTGTGTTGTTGAATTACCTGCAAGTGGAAACAGCTTACTGCCGCCGTCTCAACAACGGTGCAGGCTGGGCATGATCCGATTCGACCCAAGAAATTGGGACCGGGTCGTGACAATACGGGAGAGATTGAAAATAGCACAAAGTCGACAGAAGAGCTACGCCAACACTCACCGATGACCCCTTAAATTTCTAGATGGCGACCATGTGTTTCTGAAAGTAACACCCATACAAGGAGTCGCGAGATTTAGAGCTAAGGCAAGCTTAGTCCAAGATTTGTAGGTCATTTCAAAATATTGAAGCGAGTCGCCCAGTAGCTTACCAGATTGCATTGTTGCCGGTACTGTTGGATGTGCACGATGTCTTCCACGTCTCTCAGTTACGGAAGTAGGTACATGATCTAAGCCATATAGTAGATTTTGGTGAGCTAAATCTGAATGCAGACTTATCATACGTGGAAGAGCATGTGCAAATCTTGGAGCGCAATGATAAACTGTTTCAAAATTGTGTTATCCCTCTCGTTCGCGTGCTGTGGAAGAACCATGGGGTCGAGCAGTCGACATGGGAGCTTGAGTCCGAGATGTGGGAAAAATTTTCTTCTCTATTTTCTAAGCGATAGGTTCTCTTCTTAAGTTTTGAGGACAAAATTTTTTCTTAGTTCATTATAGTATAGTGCCCCATCCCTACATCGTGTCCTATTTTTGTTTATGGGGTGCGTGAGAAAGGAACATTATTGCTAACGATTCAGTCAGAACCGATATATAGGGATTGATTGGAGCGGTCGAACGGGAACGATTGAATTAAGATTCTTTTCTCGTTATGGAAAGACTTCTTCGGAATCAAGTCTCATATTCAGCGGATTGCGCCTCGAGGATAGACTCTGCAACTGAGTCAGGAGAGACCTCCCGTTCCTCTGCTTTTAATGTCGCACTTGCTCTTTGGCTTTGGTTTTCGTGAATGCATTTTTGTGAATATTTTTGATGATTTTTATGGCTTGCGTTTTCAAACTTCACATTGTATCAAACTTCTTGAATGGTACAGTGTTCTAATTAGTTACTTATGTGATTTCATATGATTGCGTAGGCGACGTCTAAGCGCGGCCAACCAATCCCTTGCCTCAAGTAAGACTAAGGTGAAACATAAAATGCATGCTTGTATTCATAGTATAGAATCAATAAATTGTGGAACGATTCTTCACATATACTTGCTATAGATCTATGCAAAACGAAGATTGAATCGATTAACGAATTTTGCAACGATAAGGCAGCACATATTGAAAAGTGGCTAACTCTCAAAGATTTCGTAGACCATGCTTGAATAATTAATTTTAGTCTAGCATGGTCATGGACAACTTGTGCACAAGGTTTTGCTTCCTCGGACGACAATCCGAGGCTGCGGGACCATTTCGACCTAAGAGAAATGCAAGATAGTTGTGTTGGATGCTAGCATGGGTCATTCAAAACTTTCAGTGGGGCTAGCTACCGGCGCTGAAAGGGTCACCGACTCGACCAAGCTATACGTATAGGATGGCTTGAATCGCCAGTGACCCCACTTGCATACTGTTTATAAGCTTTTGTTATAAATCTGACAGGAAAGAACATGGTAAGTTATGCTGCAACGGTACACTCTGCCATGGGTAAGATTTATTAAAGTTTTGTTATATTGCCTAAATGCATGCCTCTTAACATGTTAACATGCAATTGATCAGGATGGTTAGAAAGATCACCAAGTAGCTAACATGTTTTATAAAACTGCTTCAACAAATGAGAGCCTGGGTTTTAAATTAGCCACTCACCAGTACATGTGATCATACTGACCTCGCTCCCCGCAAGTGCTACAAATCAGAAAGAACGCGCCAACTAACCAAGGCGATGTTCGTGTTTTGAAGCTTCGACCTTGTTTCGAAGACTCTCGCTGCACAACTTTTGAAGACTCTGCAAACAGTCCAAGAATATGACTCGACTTCCCTCCATCCCAGGTGGCTGTAATACTTTTGTTGTAAATAGAGGGATGTAATGTATGAAACGACTATTTCATCAACGTTCATTTTGTAATCGAGTCATGTTGTAAGCCCGCACGGCATGATTGTAATAGAGTCTTGTAAATAATGTCTATTATCAACAAAATACAAAATTTCTCTGTCTCAATGCGTTGTTCAATTACTCTGCGTACTCTCTTAGATGTTGTGTTTTGGATAACCTTATGACTATGCCTTGTGCGATCGCAACCTAGATTTGTACGGCATCACGCTCGGGGGACAATTATCAATTTGTGGGAATCGGGGCAGGATAGTTTACTTAAACAGGTGGCTATGCTTTTCATTCACCAGCCATAGTTTCCTGTAATGGATGTCCATAATGTGTCAAGATGTATGATAGGCCGAGAGGCCCGCACCTGGTTCGGGTCCGGTCGGTCAAACTCGGACATTGTCGGCCCAATCCGGTGAACAGACCAACCCGGCTCGGCCCACCATCCCGGGTCGGGCTAGGTTTCATTTCCCAGAACCCGAGTCCAGCTCGGTTTGACTCAGCACCTCCAGTCTGAACCGGATTGACCCGTAGGAAATCGGCTGGCTCCAGTTCGGCCCAGTCGGTGACCCGGTTAGGCGTGGAACTAGGCCCAGATCTAGGCTCGGGTCAACTCGGTCCCCCCCCCCATTCTCACAACATTTATATAAACCATTTATATAACGGTTGAGGTTGATTTACGGTTTTACCCCTTCCCCCTTAATCCATTAATAAACATGTGTGTGGAGGCGTATTTTTTTATAAAAGAAACTCCAACAACCATATTTGTCCTTTTAGGAGGTGGTTTTTACGAAAATATTTACATATTTTAGCCATTTCTAAACATAAGAAATATTTTGATCATTTTGCTAAAAATGACCAAAATATTCCTATAACGATCATATTATAAGGATATTTGTTGTTATTTGCACCCAAAATAATCCTATAAATAGGACTTAATTCATCAAAAATTATTACAAAAGTTTTCCTACTCTTCACTATTTTATAACTTACAAGCAATCAAGTATTATAGTTGGTTAAGTAGCTTTTTTTATTCCAATGGAAAATCAACCACTGCAGCAATCGAAAGATCAACAACCTCAAAGGGTATAAGGACCTTAACCCACACAACCTCAGTGGGCACTAGGCTACAAACCAATGAATCATAATTGGATGAGAGAAGATATTTGGTTCCACTTCAGCAAAGTTTATAATGAGCGTGATACCGAAAGAAGAAACTCAAGTGCACCTCTTGTTTAATGCATGCATTGTGGGCAAAGAAACAACTGGGTACTTTAATGTGGCATAGGACAACTACGTAGACATCTTAACAATTGTATCTAGTAGGCATTGGAGCGATATAGGTTTTATATATATATATATATATATATATATATATATATATATATATATATATATATATATAAGCCAATATGGATTGTGACTTGGATCAAATTGATTCTTTTTCGAATTTCTATGCGTGCAATTCCTTCGAAACATGAGGATATTTTTCTTTTCTTTTTTTGTACATAGTTCTTGATACAATTTCTTATTTTTCTCATAAAATTATTGAGACAATTGATGAAAATTGTGTTTCCTTGTTCCGGAATCCTGTCTCTTTGCTTTGTGAAATCCTTGGGTTTAGACATTACTTCGGTTATTCTTACTTGTTTCAAAATAGCAGCAACATACCTTTTGTTAACTATCTATTATTTGATTTACTAATCCTTTATATTGGAATGGGTCAATAGTCAAATGGTTTGGTAATTCCTCGTGGTGGGGGGGGGGGGGGGGGGGGGGGGGGACGAAGCAATATAATTTTGAATCATAGCTTTTGATCTTTGTTTATCCTTCGAAGTAATAATATCTCGGGGTTTGCAATGATAACTTTGTATATCCACTATACGACCATTAACTAAAATATGTTTGTGGTTAACTAATTGCCTAGCTCCAGGAATGGTCGAAGCCATACCCAATCGAAAAAGGATGTTATCTAAACACATCTCAAGTAGTTGTTATATATATATATATATATATTTTTTGTTTTATATATATATATATATATATATATATATATATATATATATATAGCAAATGAACTCTAGCCTAGTGGTTAAAAGAGATGCATGCGACCCGAGTGGTCAGGAGTTCGAATCCCAGTGGGAGCGATTCCAGGGAGCGATTCCAGAAACTATTTACCTGGTTCCAAATATATATATATATATATATATATATATATATATATATATATATATATATATATATATATATATATATATATACATATGCAGATGTCGTTTGGTTGCAAGCAAGCTGCTCGCAAATTTCAACTATGCCTATACAAGCTAACGCAGGGTCGGCTTCTCACTAAGGATAGGCTTGACAGGTTTGGAATCCTTAACCTGAATAATAGTTGTGTTTTATGCTGGCAGCAGGCCGAGAGAGCCAGCCATCTTTTCTTTGGGTGCGTGGTAGCCAGATAAATTCTGCGGATGCAAGAGTTGAAGTTGGGAGCTAGCCTTCCAAGTGATGTGGGGTACGAGGATGCAGTTCGCTTCGTCATGACTGGCAAGTACGGGAGGCTGGAGTGGTACACTGAAGCTTGAATTAGACTGGCAGCAGCTGTCTGGCACGTGTGGAGAGAGCGAAACGCTCAAGTTTTTGATTATAAATACAACTCGATTAGAGGATTGGTCCTCAACATCGAACATGATGTATCATGTATGATGGTGCCAAAGAGCACCAACTAAGTGTATGATTTCCTAGTTTTTTTAATAAAATTAATTACCTTTTCCAAATATATATATATATATATATATATATATATATATATATATATATATATATATATATATATATATATATATATATATATATATATATATATATATTGTTATTTATGTTTTCTATCTCTATTTTCAACCAAACTAAAATATTTTTTGTGGAACCACAAAGGTAGCTTGAAGAGAGGTTGAAAGCTCAGTCACAAAACATAAGTTGCATAAAAACTTATATAACTAGAATAATATATGTTGAAAAATTTTAAGTTAAACAAAAATTGTTATTTTTTCTTACTAGTTTCTTTGTGGCAAAAGCTCTTGCGACTCGGACGTTGGCATCCTCCGAGGCTCAGATCTTCTCCCACACCCCACGACTTTTTCTTTCGCGATTGGCGTTACAGTTTTGCCGGAGCAGACGGGTGCCTGCTCTTAGGCTTCTGGCGATTGCATTGGTGTACATATGGGGTGGGTGCTTTCCTCCCCACATTAGTGCTGATGGGTTATTTTGGACGTTGGGATGGCTCCAACGTCACTTTGCTGTGTTGTATTTTTGCATGGGCTTGCTTGGCCCCACTTCCTTTTGATTGGTCACTTGGGTTAGCTCCCAAGTGATGTCTTTGAGCTCCATTTGGAGCTATGTTGTGCTTCACGTTGGGTGGGTGTTGTGGCCCCACGTTTTGTAGGCGCATGGGTTGTCCCCAACGCCATTTGGAGCTTCGCAGCCCCCTTTTGACTTGAATAATATTTCTCTTTTTGCTAAAAATAAAATAAAATAAAATAAAATAAAATAGTCAAAGCCCATAGGCCCCAACACCCAAAGCCCATAGCCACCAAAGCGCAAACCTAACTTGTTTGGGATTTTTTTTCAAAAAAACCAGGCCAACCCGGACCCGACCCGACCCAGCTCCGACCGGTTTTCCCACATTGTGGCCGTGTTGGGTTTGGGTTTGGGTTCTCTCAGTCCAACAGTCTCAGACTGCTCAGGTTATCCGGAAAGCTAAGATAGTCACATGAGATGATTGATCGACCACATTTTCTCAAGACCATGTCAGATACAGAGTAGAAAGGACAAAATCATTCAGTTTCAACCCTTAATTGCCTCTTCATTAGCTTGGTAATTGGTGCGCCATCAAACAGTCTATATATATATTTTTTAATATCCAATTGATATTTTTAATTACAAAGTTCAAGTTGGTGGCATCGGCAGTAATAGAAATTGGGTATCATCTAAGAAGACTAGTCATATCCAATTGATATTCTTAATTACAGAGTTCTCTAACCAAACTTAAGAACTAAACTATAAGGCTACATTGGCAACCACTACAACGTCTATTATCAATAGAAGCAGGACCTCCCTAATCACAGGGACAGCGGAAGTATAGAGGAAGACCATAATATCCAGTATCGATTATTCCAACTTAATTTTATTTCAACTGGTTTGTTCTTTGAATTCTAACAGTGCCATTTTCTCAACTTTTAAACAATCTGCCAAATTGAGATGCCTCGGTAAAAGAAATATTATTCATTTGAGGTATTGAATGTAATTGGTGAATCCATTGCCTGATCGGTCTCCTCCCTCAATGTCAGGCTTGCCATGATCCTGCACCAACAATCATAAATTATAATTAGGGAAATAGACATTTGACGTTATGAAAAGGGAAATAATCACGACTTGCGTGACTGTGGTGTGTGTCCTCTACTGTAATGAAACCGTGCAGTCATATACATACAATTAACCAGTACTGTGGTCCCAAAAAATTATGTTTTCTGCGTTTGTCATATTCATATAATTAACGGAACTGCTATGTTGTCCGCAGTTTGTAACTGCAGACTGGATCGTCGGCCGACGTGGCAGCCGGCCAAGAACTAATGGCCGGCGGTCACGTCCACGATTGGACAAAATATCATTTTCTTATAATTAACTAGTACTGCCATTTAGCAATGAGACCGTGCAATCAGTGTTGAAGGTTTGTATTTGAAACAAGTATTATTGGAGGAATAAGTACATAATATTTATAATGTGGCACTGTTAGAATTGTCTTGTGAGAGAATCAAGATCAACTATTTACCCTTTTAATAGATGTCTGGCATATTTATAATGTGGTGCAAGGTTTCCTCTTTTTGTTTTCTTCCCTTAGTTTTTTTTTTTTTTAGTAGATGAGTGAGTGGCTGTTTTGTTTCCCCGTATTTGTAGGGTCGGGCTGGGGCAAAGGATGGAACCAGAAATTTGAGTTTGGTGGACTGGGATGAGCTGGCGTGGGATGAGATGTGGGCGACTTATATGGAAAAAAAAGCATATAAAAAAAAGGGTGGGTTGGAGCCTACCGCAACCCTGAGTTCCATCCTTGGGCTGCGGGTTGGAAGTTTTTGCAATCATGCACATTACTTTGGCTAATCCTAGTGGGTTACTACTCTTGTTAGCAATCACCAGAATAATTCGTATTATACACGAATTTTTTCTTATTTTTCATAAACGTATAATACTTGTGTATTTTTGGAAGATTCAATGATTACGTAAATTTTAAGCATGCGAAGTTTTAAACGTGTTCCGTATAAATTATTGAAAAATTTGGCACAAAAACCGTGGTGGAAACCTGTTTAATTAACCAAATTTGACAATATATTTAAGAATGTGAAGTTTCTAATCTCAATATTTCTATTTTTCGAATATTTAACCAAATTTTTGAACGTAAGCTGATTTATACTTGTACTCATGGGCGGAGCCACATAGAAAGGATTGGGGTCCGCCGCCCCCACGAATTATTTTTCCGTAGAATTTTTTTTTAATTACTCCTATTTCTTCCTTAAATTAGTATCTATTTTTAAAAAAAAACTTTAGTATTTCTTAACTTTCTAGCTAGCAATATTTTATTTGTTTCTTAAATCTGCCCCCACATTCTAAGGAAAAGAAGAAGACTAGATCCAAATTTATATTACATAATTTTTGCCTCCACGGAGTGAAATGGCTAGCTCCGCCCCTGCTCGTACTTTTGCCGTCCCGAATTTTTTCTCTCTGCCGAATTGCTAACAGGGGTTACTACATGAATTATTGAATGCTTTAGGAACATATGCGATTTCTGATCAGTAACAATTAAATACAATAGACAAACCAACTCACAAAAGTAAAGGTATTAACATGTATGATACTAAACAGCGCCCATTATGGCTGCATAATGAAATCAAACTCTTAAGTCTGATTCTATGTTCTGATATATCCTTTACATTGGCCGAAGAACTACAATAACAGAGGTGGCATATATTTTTCAGGTGGTCCAGTTTACACATTGTCTTTTGAGCCTCTACAATCTGAATGAAACCAAATTTACTTTCAGAAGCAAAGCACAGAAGATTAACCTTTGACGATCGGACAGACTGGCCATGTACTTGCTTGTTGTCTAATTGCACTAGTTTTGGTGCAGTGCTGAATGCTTCTAAAGCATTTTTGACGATTGAATTCTCCGTTAAGAACTTTCTAAATGGATGTCCTTGGGAATCGCATTATATTCTCTATTGGCTAAATTTTAACTTCATACTCTCAACTATTCATGTTTGACAACTTGAAACTATAAACTTTCAAAATAGTCCTCTCTTTCTCAGCCCATACCACCATCCCCTTCCCCCAGACCCCCTCCTCCTGTCGTTCAGCACCCTCCCCTCCCGCGCCGTCCCCATGCGTGCCGCCAAGGGCGGAGTCAGGATTTAAGTTTACCCCAGACTGAAATTAAAATATACTAAAAAAACAACACATAAATTATTTCTTATAATGCCATCATAATCCGAAGATGCTCCAATTGTTGATATTTCTTCCCCACGTTTCTTTTTAAAGAAAGAAAAAAATAATTTTTTTTTTTTTTTATTTTCCATCCTAATAAAATAGACAGTAGTTATTGGAAATTCCTTGTGAACTAAAAGTCCAAGTTTTCTTAAGATAAAGAAACTAGTTAACTATTTGTTTAATAAGAAACTTCATGCATATAAAGAAGTTTTTCCTTCCAAGCTTTATGTTTTAGAGTGATGTTATATGTACGTCCAAAAACTTTATCCCTCCATGTCCCTCCGCTACGTGGCACTCTCTTATTGACCCAAGCAAATAGGGGGGAGAGTTGGGGAAAAACATGAGCAAATAGAAAAGTGCCACGTGGCGGAGGGACATAGAGGGATGGAGTTTTGGAGGTACATAAAGCATTTTCCTATGTTTTATGTACTAATAGTCATATGTTGTCTAGTTTGCAAAGCACTTTAGACAGTTTTACTTGTTTTTTTAAGTCAATTGTTAACATTTCAATATCATATGCAAATAATTATATGTAAAGAACAAAACAGTTTGAAAATATATATAAATATACCTGCAATGCTATCCTGGTCTGCTACACAGCTGCATTCGGCCAAGTTTCAAACCTAAATGCAGTATGCAGCAATGCTGTTAATACAAGAATAAAAAATTATCAGACATGAGATCAATACCGTAGCATTGACAATATTTATTTGACATTTTAGATAAAAATGAGTCAGACAGAGCAAAAAAAAAGAGGCAAATGGGATCTACCAGATGCCCAGAGCAGGAACAACCAAACAAGCCGACTCCGAAAACGTCTGTATAGAGAGAGAGAGAAATAGAGGGGTGCCTCCGTCTCCTCCGATGAGGTGATCCTTATAGAGAGAGGAAGAGGAGTTGGTTGAGACTTCAGACTTGAGAGATGGCCGATGGGACCAGCGATGTCCTAGTTGTTGACAAGACTGGCTGTGCCGCTGATGGGAATGGCTAGTTGTGCATGTGCCGTCTGATGGGACTGGCGTGCTAGGGAGATGAGAAAGGGGGGAGGACCGGAGGTCCGAAGCTAGGGCGTTGCTTCCAGACTCTTCCATGGAGGCATGTAACACCTAAGAAACGGTGGGCCAAAGAAATGTTGTCTTTTCGTGAACCTAAACCTATTTGCTTGTTCACTTGGCTAAGTGGGTTGGACATTTGGCTGGTGGGCTGGAGGCTTTTGCAAGCCTTGGTACGTATATAAAAAAATTAAAAAAAATAAAAAAAAAAAAATTGGGTTGGCTGGGTGGGCTGGAGCCCGCCCGAGCCAACCAATAACTCCGCCCTTGCATGCCGCCCACTGTGCACGTAGCCCGTCCGCACTCATGCCCCCACCCCCTGCGGTCTGCGCTGGCTCGCCCGCACCGCACTGCTGCTGCGCCGACCCCCGCGCAAGCCACCCCGCTGTTGCTACGCCTCGCCCCCTTGTGCCGCCCCGCCCGCTGTTGCCGCTGCCGCTTCCAGACGGAGAGAGGGGGGATCACCGGAGTAAGAGGGGGATCACCGGAATAAGAGGGGGAGGGGAGAGAATGGAGGGGGTAAGGATATTTTTGGATTTTTTTTTTCTTTTCTTTTTAGGATATGAACTTAAAAATATTCAATAATTGATGGTATTAAGTCGGCTATTTTGAACGTTTAGGATATCAATGTTGCCAAACATGGATAGTTGAAGTTATCAAGTTAAAATTTAGCCTTCTCGATAACTAGTTTCCTTAAGATTCCAATTTGTGACTCAATAGAGCATTTTCTACACGTTTCGCAAATAATTGGAGAACACATTGGGTCTGTCACACAAGAATGGAGCTGAGTATGCGACTGAGTTGATACTAAGGTAGATTTTAATTTAGTCCGAGGTGATTATTCCCCCTAAAATTCAAAAGCATTTTCATCTATAGATAGTCCCAACAAATTTCAGACAATAAACAAGAAACTCAATTATCCACTGGTGCCAAGTCGTTGGGCTTTTCCAATATCTCAGATATCATGTTATTTCAGTTTTGATTTTGTCAAGCGTTTCCAGTAGCTGCACCGTTTCAAAGAGAGAACATTTTATATTTATACATGACTGAATACCTAATGAAGTTCTTAACAATGAAGAGTACTCTTGTCCTTTCCACAAATGTAACATGAATATTCCACTAAACATGATATTTTTAGGAGCAGGAAAATCAAACAATGCGGACAAATTGACAATATTCAATCTTAAGTAATTATCAGCGAAACTTGAGATAATTCCACACTTGTCAACAGAAACTTTATAATTATATCAATATAAACTCAACATATTAGAGAAAGAAATGATAGGATGAATCTTCTTGGAATTCATTGCCCAACTCCATCACCATTGGAGAACCACTAAGTTCTAGGTAAGTTATTTGGCAATTGGTAGCTCTCCTGCAATATATATAGGCATATGTGGACCAATCACAACGGAGTTGCAAAAGAGTTGCAAACTAGGAAAACATGACACTTCCAGTTTTTGCTGAAGCCTACTAACAAATTTTATATGACCACCAATGCCTAAAAAATTCAAGACATGTAACATCGAACACAAGACCAACCATTTTGGGCTTGAAGCTTTTCCTTGGAATTTTGTTTGATCTCCTCTTCTGTAATGTCCTCTCATCATACTAATCCAAGAAGGATATAGTAGATGATTGTTATGGGTAATGCAACAACCATTCCAAAATAACACTGGCAAGAAAAAATAATAATGTTAGGTCCCTTTACAAATAAGTAAGTGCAACATATATATATATATATATATATATATATATGTATATATATATATATATATATATATATAAACACAAAGTTATGGTTCATTTCTCTCTTTCTTACGCAGTGCTAAGAATGTCTGCATGACAATCATAATCCTTTGCAAACACGAAAGGAACAATTCCTTGAGGAAGGGAGGCCTACAATGATCATATAGGTTAGACCACAACAAGATAATTCAGTCCAAGGTTTAATTTCAGTATTTTTTGGAGCAGATCTGCTGTTCCACATATTCGGTGCCAATTTTGTCGACCTTGTATGAAATTCCTTATCAGAGAAAGAAAGCTATAGGAATTTGGGTAAAAAGAAAGAAGTTTTAGAAAATTGGCAAAGGGGATAGTCCGCCAGACCGTTTGAGAAAAATTCGGCATGTCCAATTTTTGCCAGACAGTTTGGCAAAAATCAATCAAATTTTTTTTTTTTTTTTTTTTTGCTTTGTTTGGAGAGAAGCAGCAGAGAAGGGGCTGAAGCCGCGGAGGTCGCTGCGGAGGGGGCTGCAGCCACCATCACCCACCTCACCTGCCACCGCTCTTCATCGGCAGCAGCAACAACAAAATCCTTCATCTCCTTGTCCTCTGCGACCACTCTGCGGTTGCAGCCCCTTTTTCGTTCGTACTCCAAAAAAATTGATGAACTTTCGCCATACTATCTTCAATTTCCGCCAGACTGGACGGTCTAGCGAAAACTATCCCCTTTCCCAAATTTTTAGAACTTCTTTCTTTCTACCCAAATTCTTATAACTTTCTTTCTCTATACAAAATTTTATGAAATAGAATTGACACAAAATATTTGGAAGAGCGGTATGCGCTGCCATGATTTTTATGTTCTACCTGCAAAATGCTAACACGTAAATGGTCTCCACGTATGCCAACAGCGGCGGAGGTCCCTGCAATTACTATAGGACCCACTAGAAACCTAAAAACCATGGAGAACAATGCCAAACGCTTGCCACACGTTATGATCTTTGGTTGTAATGCCATGAAGAGGCCTGTCAAAAAAAATAAAACATTGAATGTTAACTTTCTCATAGGAAAGTTATTGCAAAAAATTCAAATAAGACTTCTGCCATCTAAAATAGCTAGGAGTTAGCTTCAAAAGAAGGTAGCTAGGGTTTTACGTACTTCATGAAGTACCTAAACTAAACATAGCCATTCCCAATCCTGTATTAGATAATATCGATATCGATCCATCTATAATCTTAGGCAACTTAACATTCCACCTGAAATTAATCATCCATTAGTTAGCATAATAAGAACAAAGAAAATGAAGATGTGTTAGATTGTATGCTATATAAAGATTGCTTTCGTCAATGTCATGAAGTCGAGAGAAAAAAGTATTATACAACTTTCCTTGTCTCTAAGTATACATATACTGGAAAAGACTTCGAGATTGAAGTCGCAAGCATCAACTACGATACAAAACTATAGTACGTCAAAATGACTGGAGAGCTTTCGAGGTGTATGTGTCACACTACCAAACATTAGCTTAATAACTTTAGGTGTTGTTTGTTTCAAGTTTTAGAGGCTTAGGAATATTTTTTTTTTCTTTATCCATGTTTGGTAAGTCTGAAATTGGAAATTGGGAGGAAAAATGGGGGGATTCAATATTTGTGGGACGAAACAAAAGCTTGATCCTGAAAATGTTGGTTGTGTGGTAATAGTAGCATTATGAAATTAATAAAAGGATATTTATTGGAAAATTAAACAAATTAAAATTTTTATTCTTGTATGAACCAAATATGTGAATGAGAAAATTAAAATTTTCGGACTACATATTCCCAACCGAACCAAACATAGGTATAAGAATGTTGAATTCATTTTCCGTGGAAAATGAATGGAAAGAGGACTTATAGGAATACAAAGCCTTCGTCCAAACGCCACATAAAGGTATTGCGCGTATACAACTCGAGTCAAAATATAATTTACTAGTGAGATTAGAGCTAATTAACAAAACAAACACCCAATTTATCAATGCAGAAAAATAAGAGGGTAGCTGGAGTTTGCGGTCATATATATGATCATCACCTGAAAGATATTAGGGACCATACGAGACCAATGATGCTCGCATATGTGTTTGGATTTCGTATGAGCTTCTTCCACACAATGATGGCTATGAGCCTAGTCATAACACTAGTTGGAGGCATTAATGAACGGTTAACAACTCCATGCATTCCTTCATCCTTGTATGTTGCTTCGCCTAAAGCTAAAGCTAAAAGTGGTGCTTCTGTTACATGTTGTTTCTTCAATTCCCTGTTCAACTTCTCCTTCACATGGCTGCCACCAGATGTAGATATGCCCAACCCTGTGATGTAGCCAAAGTTTCATGTTATTTCACATAAAAATTGATAAAGCTACTTATGATGTATAAATAATTTGAGTATATATATATATATATATATATATATATATATATATATATATATATATATATATATATATATATATGCAACAAGTAAAGAGAACACTTGAGACCTTCTCTTGAAGGCTCCTCTTGAGTAGATGAGGAACTCGTGCTCCAAGCAAACATATGGAGCTTCTTGTTAGCATCATACTGTTCAATGTCAGTATGTAAACCAGGTGAAATTGGAAGGGAAATGGGATGATGAGATGAACTAAAATAGGAACGGGCCGCTTTATTATGCATGACACCATGAGTACCACTCTTACTTCTGGATCCCTTAACCCTCTTATTAAACCTGTCCTCTTTGTCTTCAGACCTTAAGCTCATGACCTTCCTCGACGACAATGGATAGAAATTAGCCTCTTCAAAGTTCAAAGCTCGCGGTGTCGTTTCTCTCGACGACGGGAGGGAGTATATCTCCATTCCTTCGAGGCCCAGATCCCCGAAACCTGTCGAGGTAACAGCTTTATTCGGGTCGACAGATGCCTTGGACCTCGACAGAGAATCCGACGGCGACCTCCTGATGACAACACGAACCTTGCCATCCTCCCCGACGTTCGTATCGGCCTGCAGGCGCTCCCTGCTTGTTAGGGACACGACATCCGACTCGACCTCAAAGGAGGCGACGGACCCGACAACGTCAGGCGGGAGATTCCCAGAGACCAAGGCCGTCGCTGCGCGACACTCGAAGAGGACTACCAGCAGGGTGTACCAGAGGATGCTTTGCAGCACGACGATTTGAATCATGAGACTTGTCGAGAAATCGCCGTACATGGCCTTGAGGAGAGGGACCCCCATGACCAGGGTGTTCGGGAGGGTAGAGAGGGAGAAGAGCGAGATAGACCAGTCCATGCCGCGGCTGCCGCCGCCAGCCTTGGCGAAACCCGCGATGTCGGCAAAGACATGCCACAGGAAGAGAGCAAAGAGCACAACCACTTTTTGGAGGCAGTCGGCAGCAACGAACCGGAAGTTCATGGCGTAAGGGTCGTTTGAAGAAATGAAGTGAAACGAGAGGAGGGGGATGGCGAAGACCGAAACGAAGCGGTTGATGCCGAAGCATTGGTCCGGGGAGAAGATCTTCCACCAGCGGACAGAGCCGTAGGCTAGGATCATTGCAACGTAGAGGGGAACGAGGGCAGAGAGCACCTCGTAGATGTCCTTTCCTGTTATCATAATCACCTATACACATGCAAAGAGAGAATTCTCTACTTTGTGGGCTTATGTAGGAACTTGTTGGTAAGATATTCAGATGTATGGTTAAGAGGACAAAATAATCTCTCTATCTCTACTATTATAAAACAGATTCAAGCCGAATCAGAGTGATCCTTGTGATCAGCAAAAAAAATAGAAAAAAATGCATATATGGTTCTGGATAGTCAGTGGATCGAGCTACCATAGTATATTATTCCTTTCATTAAAAAAAAGAGACTGTATATCCTTAATTAATTAAGAAAAAAATACTGATTCCAAAATTAACTTTTAACTAAAAGTTAATCTAAATTGGACGTCACAATTTAAAAATAAAAATATTTAACCAATAACTTAACTGCATGATATTATCGAAGTATCTACACATATATTTATAAAAAATTCTAATTAAAAAATAAATATAATACTTAATTCAAATATATTCAAATATTTAAACTGTTTTTCAACAATATCGGGTGCAACAACTCAAGGTGTTACCTAGGCCGGGCTGGGCCCGCCTAGGCCTAGTGTTGACCGGGCCTGGGCCGGGTAGGGCCTAGCCCGGATGGAGGAGTGGGACGAGCCGGCCCGGAGAAAAAAAATTCTAACCCAGCCCGGACCATGACCCGGTTTTGGGTGGGCCGGGCTGAACCGGACCTGGGCTGGACCGGTTCAGGGTTGTACCGGGCCAGCACGATTTTTCGAAAAAAAAAAAACTCAAAAAAAAAAAACATAAAAATTTCTTAATAGAAGTTAACAAATTTTTTCCATTAAAATTTAAATATGCTATAACATTAATTTTTAAAAAATATAATTTGAATAAAATGTCATATATTTTGAAATAAAATGTAATATCAATTAAATGACTATAGATGGATTTGTTCCATAAAATTTTTAATAAAATTTAATTTGAATTGTCATATATTTTGAATAACAACAGTTTATGGTTTAGATGACTACCAATTAATTGTTATATACAAAAAATGACCGTATTTTAATAACTACCATATATGTGAATAATTTGAATGACTATCAATTAATTTTTATAAATGAATTTAATTGCCATATATTAAAATTGACCAATGACATGATTTGAATTACTACCATATATCTCTACTATTATAAAGGGGCTTCAAAACGGCTCAAGATTGAGCCGTCTAAGCCGTGTATATCATCAACCATTTTCTTTAAAAAAAAAAAATTAAATTATGTAAAAAATTGTTATAAAATTTTTAATTTGTTATATATATGCAAAATGGAGAATTGAACTCAACCAAATAAGAAGAAAACCTTCCACCTTAACAACATGAGCTAGAAATAATATTTAACTATAATTGGATAATATTTGTATTATACGTTATCACACGTGCATTTACTAGTGCTAATAATTTGAATGGCTGTCAATTAATTTTTATAAATGGATTTAATTGTCATATATTAAAAATGGCCAATGACACGATTTGAATAACTACCATATATGCTAATAATTTGAATGGCTATCAATTAATTTTTATAAATGGATTTAGTTGTCATATACTAAAAATAACCAATGACATGATTTGAATAACTACCATATATGCTAATAATTTGAATGACTATCAAGTAATTTTTATAAATGGATTTAATTGTCATATACTAAAGATGACCTATGACATGATTTGAATAACTACCATATATACTAATAATTTGAATGACAATCAATTAATTGTAATATATTAAAAGTAACCGTTTTTAAGTAAGTACCATATGCGCTAATAATTTGAACGACTATCAATTATTTTTTTCAACGAATTTTATTGTTATATACTAAAAATGACCAATGATATGATTTGAAAGTTAAGCAAATTTAATTGTCCAAAGATTAATTGTTATATTAAACGGATTTGAATATTAAACAAATTTATACAATATTTTGTATCTAATATATATATATATATATATATATATATATATATATATATATATATATATATGGGTTGAACTGGGTTTGGATTGGGTCTGAAGCAGGCCAGCAGACCGGGCCGGGCCGGGTCGATCGGGCTTAGCGGGTTAAACCGGTTCGGATCGGTTTTTGAACCGGATCGGACTTTCGGCCAAAAAGTCAAATCCAGTCTAAATCGGCTGAAGTGGTGGGCCGAACTGGAATCGGGTCCGTGTCAATCCAGACCGACTTTAACCGAACTGGGTTGCAGGCGCCCGGCACATCTCACACATGAGCAACACCCAAGTATTTATAACATGTGCTTACATAAAAACTCTATATACTCAAAATATGATAAAGTTTTTTTTTTTATAGATTAAATAGGACAAAGTAGAAGCTTCTGTATGTGATTGAGTTAAAAAAAAGGCACAAGTCCCACCAACAGAGTTTTAGAAAGACTTATTATTTATTCTAAGCAAGTCTAAAAGGGAGGAGAACATTGCCAGTAAAGGGGCACAGATGTTAACATAATTGACTTGGATTTGCTTAAAGAGAAAGAGGGGATGTATTTAACTGGATAGTTATAGATTCAAGCATCTATTTACATGGCAGACGATCATTGTTGGATCTGCTGAGTAACTAGGGAATCAATGTTCATTGATACTAGGGGTGCAACTCGGGCGGGTTGGGTCGGGTTTGAGGTCAACCCGAACCCAACCCGATAGATCATAAGCCTAGCCCAAGTCCAAGCCCGACCCGACTTCGGGTTCAACATATGAAGCCCAAGGCCAAGCCCGGGGGATCGGGTTGGGTCGGGTCTATCAGGTTTATCGGACTCTAATATGATATTTGAAATAATTTTAAACAAAAGTAATATTAAATGTATAATCAAATAGCAATCAAGCCTCAATTATTACAAAATAAAACTGAAATGATATTTAGGACAAGAAATTGAAGAGTTCGGGTGAAAAAAATTATAGTTTAAACTTTTTATTTAAGTAGTATGAAACAATATATATATAAATTATATGTATGTCGGGTTTCGGGTTACCTAACACATGAACCCAAGCCCAACCCAATTTTTGATCGGGTTCAAATATTTTAACCCGAGCCCAAGCCCGAACCCGAATATCTTCAACCCTAACCCAACCCATTAACGGGTTTACCCGATCGGGTTCGGGTTTAGTCCGCCCAAGTTGCACCCCTAATTGATACTAGATTTATAATATATTCTGCCAAGTAATCAGACAGAGTGGTTCGTATGAATAAATTATGTAGACAATATTGAACTCTTAGGCCTTGTTTGGTTTACGGAAAGAAAATGAATGTTTTTGTATTTTTCATGAGAATAGAAAAGTATAATTCCTTTCACATTTTTTTTTCTTTGTTTGGTAAAACAAGAAAACTATCTAGAAAAGACCATTTAATTTTATTTACAGTGTTTGGTTGGTGCATGAAAAGAAAGCAAAAATATAGCAATGTTCCAATAATATCTTTACCTTTTAAAATAAAATTAACATTATGAAAAATTACATTAATGGTAAAATAAGCAATAACATATGGTTACTTTTGTCATAATTTTTGTAATAAATGTTGTAAAAGGAGAAGGAAAAATCAATTCTATGGATCATGAGTGGAACCATATCAACCCAATTTTTTTTCTTGTCAGAAAATTGATTCTCAAATTTGTGGCTACCAAACAAAGAAAAGGAACAATTTTTCTTTCCTGCTTCCTTAAATCCGTGAACCAAACGAGGCCTTAGATCACTCATCCATGAACCTCCCCAAATATATGCGTGTGTACACTAGTAAATTAAAATATCCGTGCATGGCTATACTACTATGCCATTTTAAATTATCATTATTAATATTTAGTATAATATTTGTTACTGTATCAATGGATGATCACATAACATAATTTAGATAGAATAAAAGGATATTTTAGTTTGAATTTGTGAACTTTGATGAGTTTAAAGTCATACAAAGCAATAGTAATACGTTATAAATTAAGCTCTATACCATAGTTGTAGAAATAATAATCTATATTCGAAATTTATATTTTTGATTTGGATATGATTATTGTAAAACAATTCAAACCTTTAATTACTTATCCTATGTACTTCTTCCAATTGTACTCATTTTAAATATCAAACAATTGTCCCTAAGGCACTAGCCTAGAGCATAGGTCTCGGGTTCAAATCTCTCCCTGGGCGGCTGGATGGCTTTGGGCCACGGCTCGACTTGGAGAAAAGATATCTAAAAAAAAAAACAATTTATCTATTAAATTCAATTGGTATCATATATCATGTATGTCTATATATTGGCAATTACATGTTGTATCTACTAGTGCATTTAGTTTCCACATTTACTAAATAATTGTATATTTTGAAAGGTTATTTGGGTGTAGCTCTTGAAGCTTTGATGAGGTGCATACAATACTAAAATATTGGTATTTGGGTTGTACATCAGTCAGTTAACCAACCGATTTGCAAATTTGGTAATTGAACTAACTTAATCTGTTATGTAAATATATAAGCCAACCCGACCTACCTAACTCGTCAGTGTCTGAATTAAAGTTAACCGACTATATGTGTTTGTCGGTTATTTCGGTTAAAACCGATAACTAGTTTAGCTCAATTAAGGATAACAAGTTTTTAGGGGCATAAAAATATTTTTAATGTATTTCAATTGGATGATATAGCATAATCTTCGTATTACGATTCACTTTAATCTACTACTCAAAAATATAATACATTTCACAAATTTCATCTAACTCAAAACATATTCAATACAAGTCGATAGCTAGAAATAATATCTCAACTAGGTCACAAGATGTCATCCGAGTGTTGCATTCCTGAAATATTAACTTTGAATAAAATGAGGGACAATGGAAGTGGATGTTTGTGATTTGAAAAAGGCAAGAGCCTTGGGGTTATAACTTCTTTTGAGTATTTGACAAGATCCTTTTTCTTAGTCTTACTATAAAGTATTAAACTATGTGTATATCCGACAACTTAACTCGTGTATATATTGGGTGGCCCCTCTAACCTAGGGCCCGTGCCTCCTCTTGCTCCGGCCATCGGCGATGGTCCCATTGCTCTCCAGCGCCTCCTCTAGCCACACCCTCCCTATGAATGCTCACGACGGTCATGGTGGTAGGACCCACGTGTTTCAAAGAAGGAATAAACTATGTCAGGCTCTTGCCAAGGATGCAGGTGGAGCCCGCAAGCATGCTGGACAAATCCCTACGCGAGGATGGGCCTAATGTTCGCCCGCTTCACTACACTTCGTCGAAAAATCCACCCCAAAGGGATGGGCCTTGTCACGTCATATAACTAGAATACTGGAGAACGGGACAGAACACAGCCAACTATATATATATATATATATATATATATATATATATATATATATATATATATATATATATCAGAGTACACCAGTACCCCGAGATATGATCACAACTGTTTAGAAGACAAGTTGGTGTACTCTAGCATGTCACTGACGAGTCATAATGCTAGACAAGTCATGTCTCAATCCAATCAACACAAGAAACAATAAAGAGTAAATCACATATGAGATGGATAAGACGTCCTACACACAAATGCATACATAATCGTGAGAGCTGACATAATAAAAATATATATCAACTGAATATACAAAAGGTACATAAATGTACATCTAGTCGCGATCCAGCATATACATCCATGACCTCTAGAGACGTAGGGAACAAAACCAGATATAAGGACTAACACACGTCCTTAGGTATAATACACCACAAAATGACGTACAAGATAAAGTAGGAGACAAAGGTAGTCCACTCGCTAATTCGTGTCAGTCCTCTGAGCGCGAACAATCCGGAAGAGAAGACGGTAGATTTTCGAGATCAATTATGAAACCTGGCCAAGCAAAACTAGTGGGATCAGAACCCCAAATAGCAAGTATCACAAGGAAAGCTCAAGGTGAACAACAAAGCCCAACAACAACATAATAATGTAAGACAAAAGTAAATAAATGTTGGTCAAGACTAGTGCGGTACCAATGCACGTATCTCGAAGAAAAAATGACTGGATGAAAATACTGAACAATATAGCTATAGAGAAAAATAAGCCGATGAGCAACAAGGGAGCTTAATAACTACTCGAAGTCGAAAACACAATCCCTAAACCAAACAAGGACCGGGATTGCATATCTTTTTTTGAGCAGAACTTAGCCTCTTGACACTCACCGACGCAAAGAGCATATAAAGTAACACAAAACCAAAAGTGCACGGCCAATTAATGCCTACGGTTTGCTATCATTAACTAACTAGGGTTATCACAAACCTAATTACTAGAATGCAAGTTGAGAAACTTTACTACAACCTATGCTGCAGAAACTCGAGTATCCAAGGGGGCGACGATGGTAGAAAGAAAAAAATACAATCAACCAATAATCTCCATCATTAGTAAATAAATATTAACTCAAAAACATATCAATAGTGCCAACTGCACTAAAGCAGTATAGATCGGGGGTCCACGCCAATCGAGGTTATCCCTGCTACTGTGGGGGTCTATTGCGACCCGAGTTGCAGTAGCAAGAAATGTCCTCCCTGTCACGACCCGCCCCCGAATAATCGGACACGAGTCGGACACGTCCAGCCTTCGTCGATGGACACGACGAAGTAAGCTGTACAATTCTAAGGAAAACTCTAAGATAAAAGATATATAAAATAACACAGCTACTATACACGTTCCCAGAATCACCAAAATCCACAAGTTATTGGTACAATATCATTCGGAGACAAATTCGGTAACATGAATAAAATTATACAATCCTGAAATCCTCAATACAATACATGATAAAATCCTCTAAAACAAATCTAAGAAAAGATCTAACTATAACTCTGAAATTCTAAGTCTATCCTGAGGCACAACTCTATCTTGGCTTCAGGCTCTGGCCCATAAAGATGGAACAACATCCTCAAGCATACCTGCAACGTATCCTATCAGGAAAAAAAATAAAGTACAACCCCGACAAGAAGCACTAAACAATGTAAACTGAAATACATGAAAAAGAATCACAATATGAACTATGGTACATGACAGGAATATGAATCTGTAGTACATGAATAACGATGAAACTATAGTACCAAATCATGAACAATGAACTAGACTATCAGTGTAATATGCATTTGAAATAACTATCAGAGTATGTGACCGGTTGGGTAAACAATGAACAAGAGCACATGAATAATGGTACGGCTTAGAGTCCCACGTGCACGATGTGAGACCTAAGCTATTAGTCAATGCCTAGCTAAAATAGGATTGGTCATATATCTGTAGTATTTCTCCACCCAATGTACAAATAAAGAATAATAAACTATGAACAATGAACGATGAACAATGAACAATGAACAATCGTGTGTATAACTTGTCAATATGAGAACATGAAGCAAGACAGAAATACAGAGTAAAGGGTTTGAGTCGGTGTACTTGTCTTTGTCCTTGCAAATTAATGTGTCGCAAAATCTTCACCTAGAGCCGGACAAGAACAGGTTAGAATCTAATCAAATGACATATATTTGGTAACCTTTAACTATCCATCTATAGACTAACTTATTTATAGAATATCACTAACTATGCTTATGCTAGCTAGAATGGTTACTTAGCAGCAAAAATATTTATAAATAGGAGCTACTATATTATTAACAAAATAGTTCTTTATAA
Organism: Iris pallida; assembly: GCA_029216955.1. Taxonomy (NCBI): domain Eukaryota; kingdom Viridiplantae; phylum Streptophyta; class Magnoliopsida; order Asparagales; family Iridaceae; genus Iris; species Iris pallida. The sequence continues at coordinate 6,418,169 of JANAVB010039017.1, forward strand.
AATTAGACAACTAGCAAACTTATACTAGCGAAATAGTTTTATCAAAAAAATATTCATGTCAAAGGTTGGCAATAATTGAAATTATCTTTACTATAGATATTTCCTAGTTTATGCAAATACTTAGCAAAATAGTCTTTAGTTTAGCAAAATACTAGTTAAATAAAAGAATATTAACGTCCAGCAAAACATTTTAACAAAATAGTTTTTAGGCAAAATAAGGCTAGTCTAGAAATATTACAATGATTACCATTAACTAAATATTATTATGCAAGATCATATATAAAAATATTAACTAAATATTATATATTTGAGAGTATCTTTATTAATTTAGCTAAGACAGAGATAGCAAAATAACTTGATCATATTAGGAATACAAGTAATTATTATTGGATGATATATTTACCAAATATATGATTACTAGTGTAAAATACCATACATGCATAATTATATTATAGTACTACTTATATATACAAAGAGAAATGAAACTTTTGTATCAGCCAAAACCTACTGAATCTGGCCTAGCCCATATAAAAACAGAAAAGAAAAACCAACGGGCTTGAAGCCCAAGCCCAGCAGAGTTAATAAGACCTAATTAATAATCAGAATATGGTGGATTTGTAATCCAGCCCACAGCTAAAACCACATTCAAGCCCAACGGGCTGATCCAAACCCATTTAGGGTTTAAAACCCCTACTATTCCTCTCCATGTGGAGAGAGAAACACAGCCGACAACAAAATCAGAAAAAAAAGGGGAAGAAGAAGGACCATCACCTGACGAACATCGGTGGACGCGCACGACGGCGGTCGGTCCGATGGCGAGAGGCGGTCCACTAGATCCGGCCGGCTAGGCCTCACGGGAGACACGGCGGAGGAGCGGATCCTGTCGACGGCCGTGCGATGAGGACAACGGTGGCCGGGACAGTAAGACGCAGCATCTCGTGCCCGATGCGCTAGATCGCAGTTGCTCAGCGAGCGACCGGAAGAGCACTCACCCGCGGGAAGCGCACGGGGAGCTGCTGGCTCGAACGAACGAGGACTCCGGCGGTCGCCAGATCTTGACAACGGTGCCCGCGGCGGCTCCTCGGTCTTCGAAAGGGTAACTCGAACTTCGAGGTTGCTGCACGGAGTTCGAATGGGCGGCTCGCTGCTCGAGGGGGTCGACGCTTAATCGAGAGCGCTCAGATCTCGAGGTGCCGACGGTGGACTGCGGACGAACTCTGATGATGGGATCCGGTCGAGGTGGCATGAACTCTGGTGACTGAACCGGATTTCGACTCCCTTGTCGACCGAGTGCAGTGGAGCAGTGTTCGATCTGGACACAAAATGTTGGTGACAAAATGAACTCTGATGGGGCAATGGCCGGAGTAGTGGCAGATCTCGACGAGATGGCCATGGCGGGGCTAAACTCTCAAGGCGGCACGATCTCGTGCACCGATGTCCGAATTTGGAGGCGCTACTGCTGATCTTCGAGGTGGCCGAATATAGCTAGCTCCGGTGATCCCACGCTTCGAAACGACGGTGCGGTCGAGATCCAGCGATTGTGGCTTCTGTGGTGGAGACGAGGAGGGGAGGCTCCGGCCGCCTGGATGAGGGGACCGACACGTGATGGCGGAGATCCGGCTCTGCTGCTCAATCCTCAAATCGGTGACGTGATCTCCGGTGAACTCACTGTGACGATGCACGGCGGCGCCGTGACCGAAGAGAGAGAGAGAACAGTAGAGAGAGAGGTGTCAGTGTGATGGGACAGTGGTGTGTCAGAATTGTGCATTGGAAACTGTGCTGTGAATAATTTATAATAAAAATATTATAGGTGTTCCCCAAGCAAGGCACAGTGGCATTCTGGTAATTAGGGGTAGATCTGGGGGCACAAGACTAACTTTATAACAGATTTGTAACTAATCTATAACTTTCTAACTAATTAACTAATTAATAACTGATTACTTAAATAACAACTAATTAGGAGAAGTAAACACTAGCCTCTTTTCTTAGCAATTAGGAGCTAAAACCTGTTAGTGAATATCTACTCTTAACTATCAGTGAAAAGTAATCAATCACATAATTAAAATCAAATATCAATTAAAACAGAAATAATAATACAAATCAGATTCAGTAAAAATTGAAACTAATAACCACAACTACTATTAACAATATTTAAAATAGATTATTGATATATAATATTTTTTATAAAAAAAAGAAACCAATATTTATAAAACTAAATAATTAGTAAAGATATCTCTTTAAAACCAAATCTTATATAGAAAACAATATTAGACTCTCAATAGAAATCCAGAAATTCACCAAAAATCGGTTTAGAGAGTTACAAATCTACTCCCCTTACAAAAATTTCGCCTTCGAAATTTCAATGACATGATAAGTACGAATAATCAAATACAAAAATTTGAAAGTAATTGGTTAAACATGGAATCACAATTCTCTTAGAAATGATCAAAGTTTTTTTTTTAAATCTAGACATGATAAGTCCTAAACATGAGAAAAATAAAAAATTATGAATAGTAAAAATAACACCAAAATAACAGTCATAAATTTATGACCCAAATCCAATAAAAATCGTTTGACATAACTAGCATGGCTATGACTAAAATTTTAAACACGATAAAAAATGATCAAAATTATTTAAGCTGATAAGTGTTAAAATACGATAACTATAGAAATGATACGATTATATATAAAACAATAAATTTTCAAAGCCAGCTATCGAAATATGGAATCATTTAACAAAATTCGTGCAATACGCTAAATTAAACCATGAAATAAATTGGACTAACAAATATTAAAGAAATGATAAATTTCTAAGATAAATCAAGAGAAGATGGAATCAATTTGCAGAGATTCACATAAGATCAATATCAAGATAATTTTGATAGGGGTTGCCAAATGGTGATAAGACATCAACATAGTATATAACACGAATATAATCTCAATAGTATCCGAAAACTATACATATTCGAAATCATTTTACCTAGAGTTCCTGCCTCGCCAGTGTAGTGTACATCTGACTGCAGTGAACCTTTGGCTCAATGAATCAGATAATAATAAATTATCGAATATTTCTAACAACTTTATCCATGTTATCGGAACAACTCAAGGGATCAAAAGTTTATGATTTTAGGACATAGCTTCAATAATATCTGAGAACCTATGAATACCTGAAATTACTTTAACTTAGAGTTCATGTCTCGCCCGTGCGCAGCTGGCTGCAGTGAACCCGTAGTCTCCATAATCCAGATAAATGACTGCAGTACGCATCTGCCATGTCATAGTAGGTCATCAAACACTCTCTCAACTTTATCCATAGGAATTTCAAAGGAGTTTTATGAAAATTCAAATAAGTCAAAATCTTGATAGAAAGTGATGTATCTGCTCTTTAGAAAACATTAAGTTTTATAAGAAAATAAACAGTATGGCAAAATGATTACAAAACAAATCTCCATAGCAAATAAAATCTCGAATTGGAAACAAAGTCTTAAATAACAATAAGGAATTTTAGAAAAATTTACGAACTAAGAGAAAAATCTAAAGACAAATCAAATATTAGTAATCAAACAGTTATACTAGCAAGACATATATAGAAAATAACCTCAGAAGTTTCAAGTGTAAGGAAATTGATAATCTTAGTGTTGCGTGTCTAAACCACCCTGTAAAACAGAAAATGGATTAGATAGGCCTAACTATAGGATAATAAAAGCCTTGGTAAAACTATTACCATAACTATTTTCCACGGATCCTATGCTGTGATGAGTTTTCCTTAGTTTCTGCTGGTCCCTCAATAACACTTTACATTTAAGTGCCATTAGGACAGACCTGCATGGGCCACCAAAAAAATATGTCACGACCCGCTCCCGAATAATCGAACACGAGTCGGACACGCCCAGCCTTCGTCGATGGCACGACGAAGTAAGATGTAAAATTCTAAGGAAAACTCCAAGATAAAAGATATATAAAATAATACAGCTACTATACACGTTCCCAGAATCACCAAAATCCACAAGTTATTGGTACAATATCATTCAGAGACAAATCCGGTAACATGAATAAAATTATACAATCCTGAAATTCTCAATACAATACATGATAAAATCCTCTAAAACAAATCTAAGAAAAGATCTAACTATAACTCTGAAATTCAAAGTCTATCATGAGGCACAACTCTATCCTGACTTCGGGCTCTGGCCCATAAAGATGGAACAACATCCTCAAGCATACCTGCAACGTATTCTGTCAGAAAAAGAGTAAAGTACAACCCCGACAAGAAGCACTAAACAATGTAAACTGAAATACATGAAAAAGAATCACAATATGAACTATGGTACATGACAGGAATATGAATCTGTGGTACATGAATAACGATGAAACTATAGTACCAGATCATGAACAATGAACTAGACTATCAGTGTAATATGCATTTGAAATAACTATCAGAGTATGTGACCGGTTGGGTAAACAATGAACAAGAGCACATGAATAATGGTACGGCTTAGAGTCCCACGTGCACGATGTGAGACCTAAGCTATTAGTCAATGCCTAGCTAAAATAGGATTGGTCACATATCTGTAGTATTTCTCCACCCAATGTACAAGTAAAGAATAATGAACTATGAACAATGAACGATGAACGATGAACAATGAACAATGAACAATCGTGTGTATAACGTGTCAATATGAGAACACGAAGCAAGACAGAAATACAGAGTAAAGGGTTTGAGTCGGTGTACTTGTCTTTGTCCTTGCAAATTAATGTGTCGCAAAATCTCCACCTAGAGCCGGACAAGAACAGGTTAGAATCTAATCAAATGACATATATTCGGTAACCTTTAACTATCCATTTATAGACTAACTTATTTATAGAATATCACTAACTATGCCTATGCTAGCTAGAATGCTTACTTAGCAGCAAAAACATTTATAAATAGGAGCTACTATATTATTAACAAAATAGTTCTTTATAAAATTAGACAACTAGCAAACTTATACTAGCGAAATAGTTTTATCAAAAAATATTCATGTCAAAGGTTGACAATAATTGAAATTATCTTTACTATAGATATTTCCTAGTTTATGCAAATACTTAGCAAAATAGTCTTTAGTTTAGCAAAATACTAGTTAAATAAAAGAATATTAACGTCCATCAAAACATTTTAACAAAATAGTTTTTAGGCAAAATAAGGCTAGTTTAGAAATATTACAATGAATACCATTAACTAAATATTATTACGCAAGATCATATATAAAAATATTAACTAAATATTATAGATTTGAGAGTATCTTTATTAATTTAGCTAAGACAGAGATAGCAAAATAACTTGATCATATTAGGAATACCAGTAATTATTATTGGATGATATATTTACCAAATATATGATTACTAGTGTAAAATACCATGCATGCATAATTATATCATAGTACTACTTATATATACAAAGAGAAATGAAACTTCTGTATCAGCCAAAACCTACTGAATCTGGCCTAGCCCATATAAAAACAGAAAAAAAAAACCAACGGGCTTGAAGCACAAGCCCAGCAGAGTTAATAAGACCTAATTAATAATCAGAATATGGTGGATTTGTAATCTAGCCCACAGCTAAAACCAACTTCAAGCCCAACGGGCTGACCCAAACCTATTTAGGGTTTAAAACCCCTACTATTCCTCTCCATGTGGAGAGAGAAACACAGCCAACAACAAAATCAGAGAAAAAAGAAGGACCATCACCTGACGAACATCGGTGGACGCACACGACGGCGGCCGGTCCGATGGCAAGAGGCGGTCCTCTAGATCCGGCCGGCTTGGCCTCACGAAAGATACGGTGGAGGAGCGGATCCTGTCGACGGCCACACGGAGAGGACGACGGTGGCCGGGACAGGAAGACGCAGCGTCTCATGCCCGAGGTGCTAGATCGCGCAGTGGCTCAGCGAGCGACCGGAAGAGCACTCACCGGCGGGAAGCGCACGGGGAACTGCTGGCTCGAACGAACGAGGACTCCGACGGTCGCCAGATCTCGACAACGGTGGCCGCGGTGGCTTCTCGATCTTCGAAAGGGAAACTTGAACTTCGAGGTTACTACACAGAGTTCGAATGGGCGGCTCGCTGTCGAGGGGGTTGACGCTTAAATAGAGAGCGCTCAGATCTCGAGGTGCCGACGGTGGATTGCGGACGAACTCTGATGATGGGATTCGGTCGAGGTGGTATGAACTCTGGTGACTGAAGCGGATCTCAACTCCCTTGTCGACCGAGTACGGTGGAGCAGTGTTCGATCTGGACACGAAATATCGGTGACGAAATAAACTCCGATGGGGCAATGGCCGCAGTAGTGGCGAATCTCGACGAGATGGCCGATGGCGGGGCTAAACTCTCATAGCGGCACGATCTCGTGCACCGATGTCCGAATCTGGAGGCGCTACTGCTGATCTTCGAGGTGGCCGAATACAGCTAGCTCCGGTGATCCCATGCTTCGAAACGACGGTGCGGTCGAGATCCGGCGGTTGTGGCTTCTGTGGTAGAGATGAGGAGGGGAGGCTCCGGCCGCCTGGATGAGGGGACCGGCACGTGATGGCGGAGATCCGACTCTGCTGCTCAATCCTCAAGTCGGTAACGCGATCTCCGATGAACTCGCTGCAACGATGCACGACGGCGCCGTGACCGAGGAGAGAGAGAGAGAACAGTGGAAAGAGAGAGAGGTGTCAGTGTGATGGGACAGTGGTGTGTCAGAATTGTGCATTGGAAACTGTGCTGTGAATAATTTATAATAAAAATATTATGGGTGTTCCCTAAGCAAGGGACAATGGCAGTCTGGTAATTAGGGGTAGATCTGGGGGCACAAGACTAACTTTATAACAGATTTGTAACTAATCTATAACTTCCTAACTAATTAACTAATTAATAACTGATTACTTAAATAACAGCTAATTAGGAAAAGTAAACACTAGCCTCTTTCTTAGCAATTAGGAGCTAAAACCTATTAGTGAATATCTACTCTTAACTATTAGTGAAAAGTAATCAATCACATAATTAAAATCAAATATCAATTAAAACAGAAATAATAATACAAATCAGATTCAGTAAAAATTGAAATTACTAACCACAACTACTATTAACAATATTTAAAATAGATTATTGATATATTATATTTTTTATAAAAAAAGAAACCAATATTTATAAAACTAAATAATTAGTAAAGATATCTCTTTAAAACCAAATCTTATATAGGAAACATTATTAGACTCTCAATAGAAATTCACCAAAAATTAGTTTAGAGAGTTACACTCCCCTCCAATGATCTATGTGAGTTTACTAGTCAATTACCCTATAAGATTCATTTTCAATTCTCAAGTCGTGGACACTCGAGAATCGTCCTAAAATGATGAGCCATGGGTACTAGTCATTTGCCAGATATCTCTGGCAAATGTTCTCATAACTCACAACATGCGATACAATGAACAATACTCACACTTGATTGTCCATTGTCAAGATGCAAATATATTAGACATAAAATAAGTTAAATCTACGGTGTCAACAAAGAACATGCACTCAAATATGAATCTAGAACTCAATAAGAAAATTAGTACATGAGTGCACTACTACGAGCCACTATATAGAATCTGGACATAATACAATACGTGAATATGAGCATGTATCATGTATATAGGATGTACGATCTCTTTCTAACAATACAATAATACTAGAGCATGATAAGATATAATTTCATACGAAGAAAATAACAAAAATGACCAAAAAGGGCAAAAATAGCTCAAATCAACCAAAATTGGTATATTGATGGTATACTGTAGTATATCTACGATATTGTAAGCACCCTAATTTTTGTGATTTTATTTTTAATTATGGCTATATAGGCACTTTGTCGTAGCTTTGATTTTGAAGCACAACATTGACTGGTTTCTTAAATCTAGTTTCATATTCGTAATCTAGATGAGTCCACCTTCACTTTGATATATCATATCCCACTCAAACTTGTTTCCTTACACTACATATTTCTTGTACAACTTTGGGGTCAAAATGGTCATTTTAGCCCTTATCATAAAATTAGATGTAATTTTCAATTTTGATTTAAGGCCCAACCTGATCAAACCATTCGACCCAATATATGGTCTTAACCTATTTTGAGCATACTACAAACGTGCCAATGGTGTCCCACTCAATAGAGTTCTCATGTGCTATTTATTTTTAGATGGCACACAAGACCCATTAAATAGCTTTTCGGAGTCAATTTTAATTCCATAAACCCTATAGGCCTAGAACTAGTTCAGTTAGCCTTGGTTGAGCCTATAATAGGTTACCATAACTAATTAGGATGAATTGAAATTGATTTTTAAAGGATTTTGTACAGTCATAATAGATTTGAAATAACCCATCATTGACTTTCTTGTAAGCATCCTGATTTTTGGGGATATTTTTATTTTTTTATATGATTTTTATACATTAAACTATATTTTATTTTATTATGGCTATATAGGCACTTTGCCATAACTTTGATTTTTGAAGCACAACATTGACCAATTCCTCGAAATAAGTTCCATATTTGTATTCTAGATGAATCCACCTTCATTTTGGTATATCATGTCACACTCAAACATATTTTCTTGTACTACATATTTCTTGCACAACTTTGGCATCAAAATAGTCATTTTACCATTTACTGTAATTTTGATGTATTTTCTAATTCCTATTTGAGGCCCAAACCCGATCCAAATTTTTTGAGCCAAAATATAGTTTTGACCTATTTTGAGCCAACTACACACATGTCAATGGTGTCCCACTTAATTGAGTTCTCATGTGCTATTTATTTTTAAATGTCACACAAGTCGGAACTATAGACATATTGGACTCAAATCGATCACAAAAATTCTATCGACCCAAAACTAGTCCAAGTAGGGTTCATAAAGCCTATTCTAGGGTGTCATAACATCTTAGACCTATTTTAGATCTCTGTGTCTAATTAAATCTAATTTAAACCAACTCCGTAACAACTTTTCTATTTTGGACTCGATTTAAATTCTAGGAGATAGAACTTTTGCTATCTTGTAAAATAAGCAAACAATTCAACCCAAACCAAATCCTAACATATAAAACTCAAAAGTTTTACATTTAACCTTCAAAAACTACAGGCCCTCTCCCCGTACATTACAAAAACTAAAATCCCCTTCCAGCTCAATTCAGCCGCAGCATCCTGTGGCATAACAACAATTTTGACCCCTTTTTGACCTCCCGTGATGCTCTACAAATATTTGTTACGAAGCTAACATGATCATCTATAATCCTTTCAACCCCCATAAGTTCACAATCCCTTCTAGCACACCAAAATAGTCCTAAAAGTCAACCGAAGTTCGAAATTCAAATCTGAATTCGTTCCAACATGTATGCTGTTTTGTATTTTACATCTATGGTTTCGTGTACTTTCCAACCTCATCTTTTCATGAAACCAAAACTAATGGAAAGATCTCTGTGTCTATTTTTATGTCCAATTGGCCACCCACACAGTTTCAAACGGTTTGGCCAGGACATCCGTTCTATAGGAAGGTGTCTAGAAGAAGAGGCTGAATAATATTACACACCCTAATGCTCTTGAAGATCACCTCATGAAGAATCACTTCCTGTAGAGAAAGAGTTCAGGTTGATCCGGAAGATGTCATGAACTGAATATCCACTTTCTCAAAGTATATCACTCTGGTCTAAGATATACCTTAGATTCCTGAAGAGATGAGAAAGAGGTACCAGCACCCAAAGAATATATATTTTATACATAGTTAAAAGAGTATTTGGAATCAAGAAGTCTGTCATAGAAGACATATCAAATAAAAATAAAAAGGGTAATAAAAATAAATGATAAACACTAAACCATGAATAATCCTTAAATGTTAAAAAGGATAAACGTGATACCTCTTGTATAACATGAAATGTTTGATCTTATAGTGTGTACCTTAGTTGCGGACCCTATGGATTATCGCAGTCGTACTTACTGGCAACATAATTTCAAGAAGACGTGTATGGTTATCAGATCATATCTTAAATTGGTTCTCTTCTTTATGACCAGATGAGCAAGAATAATTTCTACCATTATTTTCTTATCTTATCATTATTCCTTCGTCTTACCATTGTTTCCGTATATTACCATTATTCTTCATCTTAATTAACTCTGTCCTGATTACATCAATCAACTATCTCGTATCTACTTCTGATAGTTACAATTTGAAAATTTTGAAATTCTCATCTCTCATTACCTTGGAAAGGCCGAGGAAGTATCGTAAATCATCTAGCTCGGAAGGAGGTAATTTGTTATCATATGAGGATTTTGGTAGGAATATAAAATTATGAACCTTGATATAGATTTTGGGATAGAGATGTGACTGGGATTGAGAATAAAAACAAGAGACCAATATTATCAATTTGGGACGACTACACTTAAGGAAAATATTATGAGTATGAATTGGTTTAGAAGGACGTAGGAGAGTTTCGAGTAAGAACGACAGTGGAGTATGTATGAATGGTTATGACGGTAATAATTCATAGATGTATTTCGAAACTGATAAGGAAATTCGAGGTCGACTTAATTTCTGAGAACTTGGATAAATCTTAGGTTACTGATTCTGGACATATTTTACTTTAAAACTATGATGCTAATTTGAAAAATTAGTAATAAAGAAGGGATTTTAACTGTAATGCAAATATGATACGAAATTGAATAAGAATGTTGGTAAGAGGATGACTAGAAACAGAGAGAACACAAGGATTTTGAGTTATAGGAAAATTTAGAGATTTTGTGGAAATTTTAAAATTTAAGAAGGATAATACTTGAAGAAGTACGTGAAGGAAATACGAAGGTTGATTTTATAATGGAGAATAAGTTCCTGCATGACATATTGGTATTAGCTTTGAATAATTTCGAAGAGAGTAATTTGAACAAGTTCAATGATTTCATAAACTTTGATTTAGAGATTTCGGATCCAGGTTAGGACAAGGTGGAGGAATTTAAATTCCAGGACGATTGAGTTGATAGAGGAGAATAAAATAAAAAAAAAGAGGAAGGAAGAAGAGTTTTAATAAGAGCATAATTCATGAGAAGTGCCTTAAAGATTAAGGCCAAGCCTATGATATTTATAAAGGGGGTTCAATCATGAAATCATAATTGAAGATTATGATTTGTTAGTAGACATGTAAGGGTTTGATTTTCATATTTGGACTTGTGAGATAAAAGTATCATTAGAAAAAGACGATCGAAAATGGCAGTAGACGAAGCAGAGTGAGATGATTACCATGACTTCCCTATGAAATCTTATCTTTTGATTCTTCCTATCATAATAAAAGGAATTTGATTTTTCCTATCTTGAGTCATCCTTTAAATTTTAATATCGCTAATTTCTAAATTCCTTTGATCACGACCAATCGACTTTGGTCCTCTCCTTTATCGTACCAGTATTTTTAATTCTTGACCGTATTCAATTGATTTAAAATTCCATCATGACCTGAATCTCTATCAATATGTTGCTCGTGCTCGAAAACTTCAATTTCTTCTTATCAAACCTAAATTCCGTTTTAATCAAGAATTGATTAGCCCTATTCTTCGCCGTGTCAATATTCTAACTTTGATCGTAATCAAACTTCGATACCAATATCACTCGTGCGTAAAACTCTGATTTAGTCTCGAAAAAGACTAAGTTCTGTTCCAACCACGATTAAGCTTCATGCTACCCTTGATTATACCGAAATTCCATATTTAGTCACGCCTAGACTACTATCATCTCTTCATCATATCTAATACTGTTGACCAAGGTTAGACTGGCTTTATCTTTGATCGTGTCGAACTACGATTATGATCATGTTTGAATTTTAACACTCGTACCTAAACTCTTTCCGACCATGATTGATTTCCTGACTATATCTGAATTCCTTGTGATTAGTCATACCTAAATGTCCTAACATGACTAGACGACTATGAATTTCATGATCATGATTTTAACGATCATGACTATACGTACCAAAATTTGCCTCTGAAACGTGCCAAAGTGATTTTAGTCATTCCAAAGTTCTTGAGCCTTGATTTCACTCGTGACCAGATGGTTTGACCCTTGGTCACTATCACGATCCGCACCCAGTGTAAGGGCACGAGAAGTGGGTACGTCTAGCCTATATCGTAGTGTCGGCAGTAACACCCTATCCTAGGTCACAACATCTAGCAATAACCAAACCTGTACAATGATATACACTCCAAAAAGAGGACAATGTAAAGGTACAACTCAATCACAGCATCTAAGATGGAATAAGGAGAAAAGATGTAAAGATATGATAAAAGAAATAATCTCCAACCAGCTACAAATGAGAGTAAAATCTGAATATACAAACATCTGTCAATATCCAGAAACTGAAAGTACATGAATAAGACAACTAATGGGAAACTAGTATAGAAATCTAATCTAGACAATAGGCAAGTCTTCAGCAACTATAGGATCCTCTTGAGGGTCCAAGTCGCCGGTGTCATCTAAGACTATGCCATAATATGTAGGATAGAACTCCTCCTCATCACCTGTAATATTTTCAACAGTCCAATCTGGACGAGAACGAGCACAATACATCTCACGCAGTTCATATCTTGACAGGAAATATAAAGCATGTGATAGGCTAAGATACATGAAACGCTGTAAGAAATAAGTATGAAAAGAAGAGAGAAACTGATAAACAATCTATCTATATATGATAATAGAGAACTGTAAGTGACTATGTGATTTAGAGTACAAGATAGAGATGTGAACGGCTTGATTTGCACATGATTACACTAAAGAGTTTGTACATGATTACACTACTTTGGAATTGTTCACAAGACTATTTCTACTCCCCCATGCCCCAATCAATACACAAGGATCTATACATGTTATTTTATTGTATATGATGGTTTATACATGAAGCTCATGAGATCATGAGAGTACATGAGAGCACATGAGTATACATAAATAATAAGAGTCCACAGAATATATGATGTTCATGAAAAGCACATGACACAATGTATTCGATGCACCCGAGGGGGATAACATCTCATGTAAAGATCCATATAGTACTAATCTTTGTTAATGTCATGTCAGCATCAAGTAAATTAAACTATGACAAGAATATAATTCCTAACAAGTATGAAACGGTCAGAGAATGTACTCGCCTGATATCCTGGCTGTCTGATGAGAATATGAGTCTAAGCTGGAGTATCTGAGTCCTATTTTAGAGCAACACAGGCCACAACATGTCTAACATGAAATAAGAATAGTTTACAATGTATTCTAAATAATTCTAGGTCCTTCTAGGTCAAAGTCAACCCTTGGTCAACTCTGGTTAAACCTAGTCAACTCTGGTCTAACCTGGTCAACCATAAGTCAACTAGTCTATCTACCAAATTTTAGGTCAAACACAACTTATCTAGTCATTCTAAGCTCATTTGAGTTGATTTGGATCAAGTTTGACTTAAAGTTGACTTTTGTCAACTTGGTCGACTTGATAGTCAACTAGGCCAATTTAGGCTCATGGGGTCAATCCTAATCTGACTCATTAAGCCTAAACTATATCCTATAGTAACAATCACATATATTTATACACATTTATATTCAAATATTTATAATAGGATATATATATATATATATATATATATATATATATATATATATATATATATATATAAATATATATATATATATATATATATATATATATATATATATATATATATATATGTGTGTGTGTGTGTGTGTGTGTGTGTGTGTATACATACATATAGTACAATGAAGAAGAGGCTTGTGTGTGTGTGTGTACTATGTTGAAGGAAACCAATCCTGGAAACTGATACACACTCTAATCCAAATAAATTATCAATATATATATCAAACATGTACATATATTTTTATTATATATATATATATATATATATATATATATATATATATATATATATATATATATATATATATATACATACAAGAACAATGCATGTAATTAGGACTAATATATATAAAATCTAACCCATAAATCAGATTTCTAGAAATCTAGAAATCACCAATAAATCTCAGAGTTTGAGGGTAAATCAAGCTTCACATAAATACATCATTTAACCACACATATATATATATATATATATATATATATATATATATATATATATATATATATATATATATATATATATATATATATATATATATATATATATATATATATAAACATTTGATACAAATCTCTCTATATATACAATATTAATATGGTAGAAAAACCCCTTTGCAACCCAAACATACATATCAATATAAACCCAGTATGTAGCATATATCTCTGACATATATACATGTTAATCATTATCAAACTTGTCATGAATTTACAGTTTAAAACCATTAAAAATTCTGAAATTCAATTTCAACCATACATTGAGTATCCCACATACTAAAAAACCAAAATATAAGCCTAAACCTGAATACATATGAAACCCCAGCTATGCAACATCAATCTAAACATGTATATATGTTAATCATCAACAACTTAACCTTGAATTAGCAGTTAACATCATTTTAAAACCCTAAAAATTCAGTTTCAGTAAAAAAGATAGGATGTAAACATTCAATCTCCCATTGATTTTGAAAACTCAAAATTCAAATGGAAACCAATTCAGGCATGGAGAAGTGTCACACACATGTGTACGTGTCAGGGGGTTCATCTTGTGTCCACAAAATTGGACACGAGGTGTCCAAACGCAATTTTATATGCACAGCAGGACTGTCCAGGCACTGCCTCGTGTGGGCGTGTCAGTGGCTCGTGGATATGACACAGAGCTCGAGACAAGTCGAGCTTGTGCACAGTCCTAGAGGGGGTCTAGGGTTAGTAACGTGTCACCCTGAAACACGACCACGACGTGTCCTCGTGTCGCACGAGACGCGTATCGGATGCGACTTAACTGCGCGTGCGTGTCTGTACAAAATTATTCCGGCTAGATTTGTGAGTCCGATACGAAACGAGATGACATGGCACTTGGGGCTGACATGTCAGTCATGTCCCCAAGCCATACACCAAGTTTTGTATGCCCAAGTGGCACAGATGCTGCGCACTGCCACCCGATCAGTAGGGCACGCGACGAGGGCTCGTGGGCGTGTCCTGTCCAAATTGGGACACAAAAACGACACGACACGATGCTCAGACCAATACAAAATCAAAATTCATGTATAGATCTACAAATCCATTTAATTAGATTTTAAAATTACGAACAAAAATTCTTTTGTGGCATTTCATCAAACACCAATACAAGAACACTGATACGTGTCCGATACGGACACCAAATCAATACAAATTCCTACGAAACTCATCCTACAGCTAGGGAACACCTAGATGGATGCATCTACAGAAATAATTCATAAAATTATAGAGTTTTGGAGAGATTACCTATTGAGATGAATTCCTATAGCAAGCTTCAATTGTGTAGATCCTCCTTGCGTCTCCAAAACTCTAATGCACTCAAATTCTGAATTTCCTTACCATCAATAATTTATAAACAATGTTCAGAACCTAATGCAAAAGACTAGGGTTTAAAAGGAGAAGAAATGAAAAAGTTAGGAAGGATACTTACTTAGGTTTTTGTCAGGAGGAGAAGGAATGAAAAGAGAAGAATTCTCAACATAAGATATTAAATAAGCTTCCCCCTGACCTAACTTGGCTGGCCACACATGGATGGGCTCGAGTTTCCTAATGGTTGGGCTTGGGCCTCTTGCTATGGTTAAAATGACTCATTAATTAAAAGAGTTCTAACTAGCCTCTAATCAAAAGCTTGCTAAATAGCTTCTAACCTGAGACTAACTAAAATAGGATTACTAACCCTAACAAATCATGCTACTAGGTCACTAAGTCATGGTGAGTCACTAGGCTAGGTTGCACCAAGGCTATACTATCAAAAGGCCAAAAATCACTACACCAATAATTAATATATTAAAATAATCAAAAGAATTCACAATTACCAAAATACCCTTAAATAAAAAAATTGGATGTGACAAATCTACCCTCCTTAAAAAAATTTCGTCCTCGAAATTAAAGACAAAACTGAAAAGATGAGAAGGATAGAAAAGTCATACCTCATGGCGAAAAAAGATAAGGGTATTTCTCGCGCATTTCATCCTCCCTCTCCCAGGTAGACTCACCTAGAGAGCGGTGCCTCCAAGCTACGCAAACCAAGGGTATCGTCTGGTTCCTCAGCACCTTCTCCCGTCGAACCAGATTCTCTACAGGCTGTTCTGGATAACTAAGAGTAGGGCCCACCTCGATCTCGGAATGGTCCAATACGTGGCTGGGATCTGCCATATACCGTCTCAACTGCGACACATGAAATACATTGTGGACTCCCTCTAATGCAGGGGACAAGTCCAGTCTATATGACATGTCACCGACTCTTCCGCTGATGACGAAAGGTTCGATGAAACGCGGACTAAGCTTTCCACCTCCACCAAAACGAATAGTACCACGCGTCAGAGATATCCTCAGGAATACCAGATCTCCAACCTAGCACAAACATGGTCTCAAGCTTAACTATAACACTCACATGATCAAACAAAACAAAAATCACAAAACAAAGAAAATCCTAATCCTAAATCTAAGCTGTACCTCAAACTGCAAGGGTCTTCGGTGGCTATCGGCCCAATGCCGCTGTCTGTCCTGTGACACGCGAAGTCGATCTCTGATGAGCTTCACCTTCTCGACTGCATCAACAACCATCTCAGGTCCCAATAAAGCTCGCTCTCCAACGTCATCCCAAGACAAGGGTGTACGACATCTACGCCCGTACAGTGCCTCGAATGGTGACATCCCAATGCTGGCCTGGAAACTGTTGTTGTATGCAACTCCACTAAATGCAAATAATTCTCCCAGGAGCCTCTAAAATCCAAAACACAAGTCCGTAGCATGTCCTCGAGTGTCTTAATAGTCCTCTCTGACTGTCCGTCCGTCTGAGGGTGGTATGCAGTACTGAACTTGAGCTGAGTACCCAAACTAGTTTGCAGACTCCACCAGAAATAGGAAGTAAAACGACTATCCCGATCCGAGACAATGCTCACCGGAACTCCATATATCCTGACAATCTGTCGCATATACATCGCTGCTAGCCTCTTAGTCGACGTACCCACTTTAAATGGCAAAAAGTAGGATAATTTGGACAACCTGTCTACGATGATCCAAATTGCGTCTTTTCCTCCTGGTGTGCGCGACAATCCAGAAACAAAGTCCATCGTGATGTGCTCCCACTTCCACTCCGGAATGGGCAATGGCTGTAACAGTCCTTCTGGCCTCTGCCTCTCTGCTTTAACCTGCTGACAGACTAAATATCTGGCTACGAAGCGAGCTACCTCCTGTTTTATCATATACCACCATACATGCTCATTCAGATCCCTATACATCTTGTTGGCACCTGGATGCATAGAGTACTGAGAGCGATGGGCCTCCTGCATAACCTGCTCCCGAAGCTCTCCGCTAGGCACATAGTCTGAAACTGTGCCTCAATGTGCCATCCTCTGTAAGAATAAACTCACCATCCACCAATCCTGCTCGAACCTGCTCTCAGATACACCGCAGAGTAACATCCTCGAACTGAGTCGACTTGATCCTCTCCATCAGGTCCGACTGAATCTGAAGGCCCCACATCTGTATCTAAACTCCTGGCATAATCACCTCAATCCCCAGGCTCTCTAAATCTGCTAACAAGTGACGATCCATCGTCAAACACATAGCTACCGGATACCTACTCAAGGCATCGGCAACCACATTGGCCTTCCCTGGGTCATACTGCAAAGAAATATCGAAGTCCTTCATCAACTCCAACCATCTGTGCTACCTCATATTGAGCTCTTTCTGTGTAAATACATACTTCAAGCTTTTGTGGTCTGTGAAGATCTCCACACGCTCTCCGTATAGATAGTACTTCCATAACTTAAGAGCAAAAATAACTGCCGCTAACTCCAAATCATGGATAGGATAGTTCTTCTCATGCGGACATAATTTCATGGATGCATAGGCAATTACCTTCCCATGCTGCTGCAAGACACAACCCAGACCCTTCCCTGAGGCGTCACTTTAGATAGTGAATCCGCCTGATCCTGATGGCAATGTCAAAATCGGGGCTGTCGTCAGTTGCTTCTTCAACTCATCGAAAGCAATCTGATATTCCTCTGACCAGATAAACTTTGTATCCTTCCGGGTCAGCCTAGTCAATGACTCTACAATCCAGGAGAAATCCTGAACGAACCTCCTGTAGTAGCTAGCTAATCCCAAAAAGCTCCTGATCTTCACAACTGAACTCGGTGCTGTCCATGCCTCAAATGCTCTGATCTTCTTCGGATCTAATGAGATCCCATCTCCGATCACAATGTGACCCAAAAAATCAACTTAATCCAAGAACAACTCACACTTCGAAAGCTTGCCGTAAAGCTGCTCCTTCCCGAGAGTCTCCAGAACCACTCTCAGATGCTCTTCGTGCTCCTCTGGGGTCTTCGAATATACCAAGATGTCGTCGATGAAAACTACCATGAACTTGTCCAAGTACTGGTGGAACACCTTGTTCATCAAGTTCATGAATACCGCCCGGGCATTAGTTAACCCAAACGGCATCACCATGAACTCAAACTAGCCATACCGTTTCCTGAATGCTGTCTTCGGGATGTCCTCCTTCTTCACCTTCACTTGATGGTAACCTGACCTCAGATAAATTTTGGAGAATACCCTCTCTCCGCTCAACTGATCGAACAGATCATCGATCCACGGCAGCGGGTACTTATTCTTGATCGTGAGGCTGTTGAGAGCCCTGTAGTTGATACACATCCGTACCGACCCATCCTTCTTTGGCACAAAGAGTACTGGTGCATCCCATGGTGAAGAACTCGATCGGATGAAGCCGTTGTCCTGTAACTCATCCACCTGCTTCTTCAACTCCACTAGCTCGTTGTTGTTCACTCTATAGACGTGCTGAGATATCGGCTCTGCGTCGGGCCCCAAATCTATAGAGAACTCCACATCTTTGTCCGGAGGTAACCCTGGCAACTCCTCCAGATATACATCCATTAACTCAGTTATCAAAGGATGTGGCACGCTCTGCTCCTCTACTGAAGCTCCGCAGAAGACTCCGCTGCTCTGGTCTGTCTCTCATCTTGTAAACTCGAACTCTGGCTCTCCTGGCACTCTGAAGAGAACTCTACTATCGCGACAATCTATACTAGCATGGTGTCTGCTCAACCAATCCATACCGAGTACAATATCGTAGTTCGGTAATGGCATTACGAGCAGACTCACATCCAGTTCTCGGCCTCCCAAAACTACTCTCCGATCCTTGCAAATATCACAGACGAGGATGATACCACCCAAGTCGTAATCTTGCAAGTCCTAGGCAATGGTTCTGAAGAAATATGGTGTCTAACAACAAAAGATACAGACACAAAACTATGGGAAGCCCCCGAATCAAACAAAGGAAATGCAGGAAAGGAGTCAAGAAGAACAGAACCTGCTATAAGGTCTTCCACTGCCTCTGCATCCTCGGCTGACATGGCGAAGGCTCGCCCCTGCTGACCTCCTCTAGTTTGCTGCTGGTGCTGGGTAAACTTCTGCTGCTGGGTCGACAATGGTCCCTTCTGCTATCCTGCCGGAGCCTTGGCTCCTGCTCCCTGTGTTGTACGTCCCAAAGATATGGGACAGTCCCTCAGCTGGTGCTCCATTGAACCACAAAGGAGGAACTTGCCTTGTCACCCCCAGTTTCCAGAAACAGGGGTATTTTTGTCATTTTTCACTTTAAAATATTTTTGAAATTATTTATTTATTTATTGTATTATTTTGGGGTTATTTGAATCGGGTTCAAATTTCAACTCATTCCGACTTGTTTTGACTTGTTTCGGGGACCCGGGGTAGTGTTGACCTTAGCGGGCCCACACACTAGTTAGCCATGGCCCACATGTCAGTATTTTAGTTAGAGACTAGACTAATTATTTTTGGTTAGTACTAAGTTGGATTAGTGGTTTTTGGTTTGACTAAACTACCCCCAACTTAACCCCTTGCCATTGTATTAACCCATAGGCTAGAGAGGGGCTTTTTGGCCATTTCCTAATAGGACAAAACAGCCTATGTTGGCCGGCCATGACATGTTGGGATAGGGACAAGCCACTTCATTATTTCCTCTTCCATTCTCTCTATTGTTCTTCCCCAAATTGATTTAAGAGAAAACCCTAATCAAATCATCCCCAAATCCTTCCATTTCTCCACCAAATCTTCATCCTTCCTCCTCCATTCAATTCGAGGAAGGAGCCCCTCAAGTTTGGGAGGATTCGGAGCTTGTCCGTGTCCGTTTGGAGTTTCTACGTGTCGGTGGCATTTCGGGATCAAATCGAATCACCGAGAGGTATAAACCCTTTCTTTTTCTCATTTCTCTCATGCATTAGGATCATTTTGACCTATAGGAATGACCCCCATGGTTTGGTGCCCATTGGTGTCCATTTTGTGTCCATTTGGACATTTGTAGAAGTGTCCTAGGAGTAGGATCGTGTCCTAATGGAGAAAACTCTATTTGGACACTTGTAGAATTATTGGTGTATTGTTTTGATGCTATTCTAAGTATTATTCCAGATTTTACATGTGGTTAGGAATGTATTTTTCCATGTATCATATTCATATTTCCTATATGTATATATATATGGATATATATATATCATTCTATATATATATATATATATATATATATATATATATATATATATATATATATATATATATATATATATATATATATGTATATATATGGCTTATATATATTTTATATATATATATATATATATATATATTAGTGTATATATTATGATGTGGTGTGATGTTGTGTGGGATGGGGGAGAGCAGCACAGTGGTCGGCCAAGGGAGGAATTAGGAAGTGTGTGTTTGTGTTTGTATAGGGGTGAAGGATAGGTGTTTGATAATATGGTTAAGTGTTAGATAGAGAGGGAGATGAGGAGTGTTGTGGGTGTTAGGAGAGGGGGAATTAAACCCACATTCCTGCCCTTAACAGCAGCCTACCACCCCCCATATTTCAGTTCCATTATATACCCATACCTGCTGTCCAAAATGCCACCAAAAATCTGTCCATATTTAGCCTTAGATGGCTGTCACATGGCTGTCCCCACAAGCCATAGATGGCTGTCCATTTTCCTTCAAACCAAGCCCAAAACTGCTGTCCCCCTTAACCTCTTACTGTCCTATTTTTCCCCCTCATTTCTGTCCAAACACAGCCCCCAAATGACCCCCTACATGCTGTCCATAACAGCCCTAAAAACCCCAAAACAGTCCACTAAAAACCCTCCCATGGCTGTCCCCATTTACACTAAAAATAGTCCACAATACCCCCACTTCATTGCCCACATTTAACCCCAATAACATGTCCAGGTTTCCCCTATACATGGCTGTCCAATTCCCTTTCAAATCAGTCCAATTCCACTTCTAAAATCAGTCCACTTTGACCTCATATCATTCCTCACATAATTACCTATGTGTGTGTGTGTGTAGTTGTGAGTTTGTGTGGGTGTGTGAGAGCCTATAGTGCATAGCTAGTAGCCTATATGATAGCCTATTGTCTAAACAAATAAGAAACCTATAGGAGAAGCCTATGAGTGTGAGAAATATCATGTGAGTGTTGTGTGTGAGTGAGTGGTATGGGAGTGTGATAGTGTTAAGGGTAAATTCATGAGATAGGATAGGTAATAGGGTAAATCAATACCCCGTATCTTAACATGGCCTAGATACCTAGGATACCTATTTTCTTTGGTAGGTAAACCCTAGATAGGTTGATATCTAGCTACCCTAAGGAGCCTAGGCTAGTACCATGGGTATTTGCGGGCTTTTCTTGGTATTGGGCAAGGTAACGGGATTTACCTTAGAAGGATAAATGCTAGTTTTGCCTAGAAATAGGATATTGGTGTTAGAAGTATAAGATAGAGTTAGAACTTGATTTCCGTGGTTGCTAATGATCAAATATGGTGCTCATAGACTAGTTTTGACGTCGGTTGACCTTTTTGACCAAAAGTCAACAAAAGTCAAACTTAGCCTTTAAGCGACCCGATTTGACCGAAACCAACCCAGAGTTGACCAGTTGACTGAAAATCAACTGTTAGTCAACATTTGACTTGTTTGACCTAGGGTTGACCCAGGGTTGACTCAGTGTTGACCAGAGTTGACCAGAGTTGACTTTTTGACCAAAAGTCAACTGTAAGTCAACCCTTGAACCAAATTGACCTAGTTTGACTTGGATTGACTCCCAGTGACCTGGGATGACCTAGTATGACCCAGTATGAGCCAGTATGACCTAGAATGACTCAGTCTGACCTAGATTGACCTAGTTTTGACTTAGACTTGCATTCATGACTTGAATTGGTTTCCTTTTTCAGTATTTAGCCCTGTTTGACTCATAGTATCTTATCTTAGGTCTGTGATCACTCTGAGCGTCTGTTCACCCTATCAGCTCAGGACCACAGGCGAGTACATTCACTGATAGTTTTTATTGTTTTAATATCTGCTATATCCGATTCAGTTGTAGCGTCTTACTTGATTCTCAGACACGATAGTTCACGGACTAGTATATGTCGGATCCTGTCATGAGATGTTGTTCCCGGATTACTTGGTATATTAGTACATGACTCGATTTGTTACTTGTACTTGTATAGACATGGACTTGGGAGTGGGCTGATCACCTGCTCTTAAATCTCGTGTCATGACGTGTTATGACCGGATCTTTTATACTATTCGGGGATGGAGAGTTATTAGTGGTTGTGTGATCAAAATATCCACTTGTTGTTTCACACTTGTACTCGACACTTGTCCATAGCTACTTGTTCACAACTTTCCATGGTGACTGGCCTTATCTTCATACTTGTTGTTTCACACTTGTTATTTGGTTGTAGCCGGTCAGATGGAAAGCTTGAACATGTTTCCCAAACCGATCACATGACGCACTAATAATTTAAGGCACCTTTTATATTTATTATCTGTGGTGACTAAGTTCTGTTCGGGAGAAGGGTTACAGCCCCAGTCCTTGTTTGGTTTAGGGGTTGTAACTCGGCTTTCCGAACAGTTCCCAAGTCGCCCTATTTATATTCATATCGTCGTCTTTTTTCAGTACTCACACCATTATATATATTTCTAGTTGATTTTGTCTTGTATTTTATTACACTGTCTCTTATAGAATTTATCAATTCATATGGAACTGCTGTTGGTGTTTGTACTTGCTCATTTTCCTGACAGAATATCGTTGACAAATTTTATAGATGATTCAGAGGCTGATTGCCCGACCTACTATGGGGTAGAGTCTGATGGATTAGAGTTAGACTGTGGCTTGTTGGTAGAGCCACTAGATTTTGCTCACCCTGAGTAGTGTAGTTTAGCTAGATTTGCCTGGCCTGCGAGCCAGCTAGCACTTTCAGATTTGTAGTACCTATTATATATTTTCTGAGACTCTGGATATTTTGTGTATAGCTATGACTTGTGGATCTTGGACTCATTTCCTGGTTTATCTATCGTATTTTCCTTTCCGTGCTATCTACCTTAGTTTGATATATGTGATTGAGACTGTATTGCTATGTCACCTCCATTCAGAGTGTATATACTGTACAGGTACATTTATCTGTTTTAGTCGTAGTATTTACAGACCCTATATACAGCGTTCTACCGCCGATACTGCGGCGTAGGCTGGACGTAACCACGTACACGTGTCCCTCTTCAGGGTGCGGGTCGTGACACATTTTTGTGGTGGCCCATGCAGGTCAGTGTCGCAAATAGTGCGATCTCGTAATGGTGCTCGACTTAGAGTACTAATTACGAGCCTGCGTCTAGGATGTAGGATCTAGGGTATGGTAGGAGTTACTCAATCACATTTTAGAAAATTTCTGATCTTTTGATTACCATGACAACTCTTCTTGCATTTGAATTCAATTGTCCTCCTTTGATAATATCTTATCTTGTGCCACATTGATCTCTTGGGTTCAATTCATCTTCAGGATGACAGTGACTCGTTCTCAGGCAGCAGGGCCCAGTACAGTTCCGGAGAGGTCAGATCCGGGAGGTCTTCTACCTCCGGCTACGGGAGCAGCAGTCGAGAGAGCAGTAGCCTCAGTCCCTGCCCTTCAGGCAGGAGTAGCAGCAGTAGTTCCCGGAGGTCTTCCACCTTCAGCAAAGGGAGCTACAGTTCAGGGAGCTGCCACCTCAGTCCCTGCCCTTCAGGCGGGAGCAGCAGCGACGGTTTCAGGAGGTCTTCCACCTCCAGCAGCGAGACCGTCTATGGTCATCCCTGACATTCTTCCACCGCCGCCTCAGCTACCGACAGATACCCAGGGGATGATGGCCCTTCTGCAGCAGATGTTGCAGACACAGAGAGCTCAGGCAGAGGCATAGTACCGTCAGGCAGAGGTGCTGCAACAGACCATGGAGAACTCGCATCAGCTAGCTATGGCAGCAGTGGAGAGAGGTACACCGGCTACAGTTCAGGGAGCACCAGATCAGCAGCAGGGTCAGGGGAGGCCCGGTACACACCTCCACTTCAGGAAGATGAACTCGCGGGAGTTTAAGGGTACCGAGGGTATCCTATACGCGGACGACTGGCTAGAGAATGTCCAGCGGAGTCTGGAGTTGGCAGAGATCCCGAGAGGTCTGTGGGTGACGTCTGCAGCGAGCCAGTTCTTCGATATAGCGCTGACTTGGTACCGTACGGATCCACGTGCGTCAGTGAGGGAATTGTCTTGGGAGGACTTCAGGAAACTCTTTAAGGAGAAGTTCTACCCGGACGTAGCCGTATCAGCTTTGGAGGGGCAGTTTGTCAGTTTGGTGCAGGGGAACTCGTCGGTAGACGAGTACGCAGCAGAGTTCTTCTGCTTGAGCAGGTTTGCACCCAGTTTGGTTCAAGATGAGGGGTGCAAGGCCCGAAAGTTCAGGAGGGGTCTCATTCATGCAGTGTGCACTCGCACATCTGGGCGACGAGATGCGACCTTCGAGCAGATCCTTATGGAGGCTCAGATTATAGAGAAGGACTTCGGCCTTAAGCCGAAGAGGAGCAGCGACGTTCTGGGAGCTGGTTCGAGTGCAGGGCCAGCGAAGCGCCCACCTTCCAGTAGAGACAGTTTCATCAGCAGCAGCCTCAGTTGCAGATCCAGCAGGCACCGGCGCGTGCCCAGCAGCACCAGGGATAGGGCCAGAGGCAGGCCATCCAGTGTGCCTTCTGCAAGAAGATAGGGCACACCGGGGAGGCCTGTAGATTGAGGCTGGGAGTTTGTCTGTTCTGTGGAGCTCCAGATCACCAGATGAGGGACTGTGCTGCCCGTGCAGCCAGACAGGCGGGCCAGGATAGAGTGCGACAGGCTAGAGGAGGCCAGCAGGGGCATGCGTTCGCCATGGCAGTTGAGCCCACTCAGGCAGTAGCAGAGCAGATAGCAGGTTCCAATCTTTCGATCTCATTTCCGTATTGCTTCCTCATAAACAGTTTTGAACTTCATTTCTATCTGTTCTTTGCTCGTCGGATGAAAATTTTGTTCTTGTGATGTGATATTTCTGAGATAAGTCGTATGGGCTAGGTCACCTCGATTATGAGATTTAGAATCCTCTAGGGTCATGCTAGCAGGCAGAGTGAGGACATATAGTCAGACTATGGACGTATCTCTCGGGTGTGGGAATTTAAGGTTTTCGCTGCCAAGCTAGCGGCAATGTAAAAATTTTAAATACCATAATTCTAGAGGTATGTACTGTAGTTGAGGACTCTGTGATTATTATAGCCTTGCTCACTGGCATGACGGAGATTCTGAGTATCATGATTATTGGACAGACGCATACGATTATTAAATTGTATGAATTTTCTGTGTTTGCTTCGTTTTAAGTTTTTGGATGAAATTTTTTAAGGTGGATAGACTTATATTTGAGAGTAATTTTAAATTTTATAAATTTAGTCATTTAATTCCTGCTTTGATTTTTGAGATTTTAATCATTTTAAATTTTTAGCCATGACTTGTGAATTTGAGATTTTACTATTGTTTGGTTTTAATTTTGAGGACAAAATTTTTTTTAAGGTGGATAGATTTGTCACCCCCAGTTTCCAGAAACAGGGGTATTTTTGTCATTTTTCACTTTTAAATATTTTTGAAATTATTTATTTATTTATTGTATTATTTTGGGGTTATTTGAATCGGGTTCAAATTTCAACTCATTCCGACTTGTTTTGACTTGTTTCGGGGACCCGGGGTAGTGTTGACCTTAGCGGGCCCACACACTAGTTAGCCATGGCCCACATGTCAGTATTTTAGTTAGAGACTAGACTAATTATTTTTGGTTAGTACTAAGTTGGATTAGTGGTTTTTGGTTTGACTAAACTACCCCCAACTTAATCCCTTGCCATTGTATTAACCCATAGGCTAGAGAGGGGCTTTTTGGCCATTTCCTAATAGGACAAAATAGCCTATGTTGGCCGGCCATGACATGTTGGGATAGGGACAAGCCACTTCATTATTTCCTCTTCCATTCTCTCTCTTGTTCTTCCCCAAATTGATTTGAGAGCAAACCCTAATCAAATCATCCCCAAATCCTTCCATTTCTCCACCAAATCTTCATCCTTCCTCCTCCATTCAATCCGAGGAAGGAGCCCCTCAAGTTTGGGAGGATTCGGAGCTTGTCTGTGTCCGTTTGGAGTTTCTACGTGTCGGTGGCGTTTCGGGATCGAATCGAATCACCGAGAGGTCTAAACCCTTTCTTTTTCTCATTTCTCTCATGTATTAGGATCATTTTGACCTATAGGAATGACCCCCATGGTTTGGTGCCCATTGGTGTCCATTTTGTGTCCATTTGGACATTTGTAGAAGTGTCCTAGGAGTAGGATCGTGTTCTAATGGAGAAAACTCTATTTGGACACTTGTAGAATTATTGGTGTATTGTTTTGATGCTATTCTAACTATTATTCCAGATTTTACATGTGGTTAGGAATGTATTTTTCCATGTATCATATTCATATTTCCTATATGTATATATATAT
Source organism: Iris pallida (assembly GCA_029216955.1). NCBI lineage: Eukaryota > Viridiplantae > Streptophyta > Magnoliopsida > Asparagales > Iridaceae > Iris > Iris pallida. Next base: position 6,445,218 of record JANAVB010039017.1, read on the forward strand.
GGTTATATATCATTCTATATATATATATATATATATATATATATATATGTATATATATATATATATGGCTTATATTTTTTTTTTATATATATCATTCTATATATATATATGTATATATATATATGGCTTATATATATATATATATATATATATATATATATATATATATATATATATATATATATATATATATATATATATATATTTGTGTATATATTATGATGTGGTGTGATGTTGTGTGGGATGGGGGAGAGCAGCACAGTGGTCGGCCAAGGGAGGAATTAGGAAGTGTGTGTTTGTGTTTGCATAGGGGTGAAGGATAGGTGTTTGATAATATGGTTAAGTGTTAGATAGAGAGGGAGATGAGGAGTGTTGTGGGTGTTAGGAGAGGGGGAATTAAACCCACATTCCTGCCCTTAACAACAGCCTACCACCCCCCATATTTCAGTTCCATTAAATACCCATACCTGCTGTTCCAAATTGCCACCAAAAATCTGTCCATATTTAGCCTTAGATGGCTGTCACATGGCTGTCCCCACAAGCCATAGATGGCTGTCCATTTGCCTTCAAACCAAGCCCCAAACTGCTGTCCCTCTTAACCTCTTGCTGTCCTGTTTTTCCCCCTCATTTCTGTCCAAACACAGCCCCCAAATGACCCCCTACATGCTGTCCATAACAGCCCTAAAAACCCCAAAACAGTCCACTAAAAAAAACCCTCCCATGGCTGTCCCCATTTACACTAAAAACAGTCCACAATACCCCACTTCATTGCCCACATTTAACCCCAATAACATGTCCAGGTTTCCCCTATACATGGCTGTCCAATTCCCTTTCAAATCAGTCCAATTCCACTTCTAAAATCAGTCCACTTTGACCACATATCATTCCTCACATAATTACCTATGTGTGTGTGTGTAGTTGTGAGTTTGTGTGGGTGTGTGAGAGCCTAGAGTGCATAGCTAGTAGCCTATATGATAGCCTATTGTCTAAACAAATAGGAAACCTATAGGAGAAGCCTATGAGTGTGAGAAATATCATGTGAGTGTTGTGTGTGAGTGAGTGGTATGGGAGTGTGATAGTGTTAAGGGTAAATTCATGAGATAGGATAGGTAATAGGGTAAATCAATACCCCGTATCTTAACATGGCCTAGATACCTAGGATACCCATTTTCTTTGGTAGGTAAACCCTAGATAGGTTGATATCTAGCTACCCAAAGGAGCCTAGGCTAGTACCATGGGTATTTGCGGGGTTTCCTTGGTATTGGGCAAGGTATCGGGATTTACCTTAGAAGGGTAAATGCTAGTTTTGCCTAGAAATAGGATATTGGTGTTAGAAGTCTAAGATAGAGTTAGAACTTGATTCCCGTGGTTGGTAATGATCAAATGTGGTGCTCATAGACTAGTTTTGACGTCGGTTGACCTTTTTGACCAAAAGTCAACAAAAGTCAACCGAGAGTCAAACTTAGCCTTTAAGCGACCCGATTTACCGAAACCAACCCAGAATAGACCAGTTGACTGAAAATCAACTGTTAGTCAACATTTGACTTGTTTGACCTAGGGTTGACCCAGGGTTGACTCAGTGTTGACCAGAGTTGACTTGAGTTGACTTTTTGACCATAAGTCAACTGTAAGTCAACCCTTGAACCAAATTGACCTAGTTTGACTTGGATTGACTCCCAGTGACCTGGGATGACCTAGTATGATCTAGTATGAGCCAGTATGACCTAGAATGACTCAGTCTGACGTAGATTGACCTAGTTTTGACTTAGACTTGCATTCATGACTTGAATTGGTTTTCTTTTTTAGTATTTAGCCCTGTTTGACTCATAGTATCTTATCTTAGGTCTGTGATCGCTCTGAGCGTCTGTTCACCCTATCAGCTCAGGACCACAGGCGAGTACATTCACTGATAGTTTTCATTGTTTTGATATCTGCTATATCCGATTCAGTTGTAACGTCTTACTTGATTCTCAGACACGATAGTTCACGGACTAGTATATGTCGGATCCTGTCATGAGATGTTGTTCCTAGATTACTTGGTATATTGGTACATGACTCGATTTGTTACTTGTACTTGTATAGACATGGACTTGGGAGTGGGCTGATCACCTGCTCTTAAATCTCGTGTCATGACGTGTTATGACCGGATCTTTTATACTATTCGGGGATGGGGAGTTATTAGTGGTTGTGTGATCAAAATACCCACTTGTTGTTTCACACTTGTACTCGACACTTGTCCATAGCTACTTGTTCACAACTTTCCATGGTGACCGGCCTTATCTTCACACTTGTTGTTTCACACTTGTTATTTGGTTGTAGCCGGTCAGATGGAAAGCTTGAACATGTTTCCCAAACCGATCACATGACGCACTAATAATTCAAGGCACCTTTTATATTTATTATCTGTGGTGACTAAGTTCTGTGCAGGAGAAGGATTACAGCCCCAGTCCTTGTTTGGTTTAGGGATTGTAACTCGGCTTTCCGAACAGTTCCCAAGTCGCCCTATTTACATTCATATCGTCGTCCTTTTTCAGTACTCACACCATTATATATATTTCCAGTTGATTTTGTCTTGTATTTCATTACACTGTCTCTTATAGAATTTATCAATTCATATGGAACTGCTGTTGGTGTTTGTATTTGCTCATTTTCCTGACAGGATATCGTTGACAAATTTTACAGATGATTCAGAGGCTGATTGCCCGACCTACTATGGGGTAGAGTCTGATGGATTAGAGTTAGACTGTGGCTTGTTGGTAGAGCCACTAGATTTTGCTCACCCTGAGTAGTGTAGTTTAGCTAGATTTGCCTGGCCTGCGAGCCAGCTAGCACTTTCAGATTTGTAGTACCTATTATATTTTTCTGAGACTCTGGATATTTTGTGTATAGTTCTGACTTGTGGATCTTGGACTTATTTCCTGGTTTATCTATCATATTTTCCTTTCCGTGCTATCTACCTTAGTTTGATATATGTGATTGAGACTGTATTGCTATGTCACCTCCATTCGGAGTGTATATACTGTACATGTACATTTATCTGTTTTAGTCGTAGTATTTACAGACCCTATATACAGCGTTCTACCGCCGATACTGCGGCGTAGGCTGGACGTAACCACGTACTCGTGCCCCTCTTCAGGGTGCGGGTCGTGACATGCCTAGCATCTTCCTACACTCGTTCCACACATGCCCTAGCTTCTTGTAGAAAGTGCAACTGCTGACTTGCTGCTGTCTAGGCGCCTGTTGTATCTATTTCTGCTGAAAAGGCGCCCGACCCTGACTCTGGAACTGCTATTGCTGGAACGGCTTCTGCTGATGTTGCTACTGATAATGGGGCCTCTTGGCCTGTCCTCCACTACCGCTGGCTCTATATGAATTACGACCTCTCTTCAGTTTCAGTTCGAGGCCGTCTTCTGCTGCCGTAGCCCCCATCAAAATCTCCTCGAAAGTAGCATTTCTGTTGCTCTTGGTCAAGGACTTAACTTCCTTAATCAAGCCCTTCCTGAATCTCCTAGCCTTTGCTGTCTCGCTCAGGCCCTCCACAAATCTGTCTAGACGGCAGAACTCTCCGACGAACTCCTCTACTGTCTGGTTCCCCTGGACCAGATTCTCGAACTGCGTCTCCAAGGCACCAAGTGTTGTGTCAGGGAAGAACTTTTCCTTGAAAAGCTTCTTGAAAGCCTCCCAAGTCTGTCCCTGAGTACCAACCCTGGGGTCGGTTTGGTACCATGTGCGGGCAAGGTCCGGCATCTGGTTGCCCGCTGCTTCTATCTGAAGCCTAGCTGATATCTCCGTGAGACGGAAGATCTTCTCTATATGCTCGATCCAGTCGTTGGCATATAGGATACCCTCGGTACCCTTGAAGTCTCACGGCCGCATCTTCTGGAAGTCCTGAATGCCCGGAGTCCTCGGCTGGTACGACTGTATCTGTCCTTCCTATGGTTGGGCAGTCACCTTCTCTACGACCACCATGGCTAGCTGATGGGCATTGTCAATGCCCTACCTCATATCCTCTGTCTGGCGTCGCTGAGTCTCCATCATCTGCTGCATGAAGGCAAAGAACTGCCCTATATCAACTGTCCCCTGAGGTGGTGGTGGTGGCATCCCCTGAACCCCTGGGGTAGTCCTCGGAACCGGTGGAGGAGCACCCCCAAAGGTTGCAGATGATCCCACCTGAGCTGGAACAAAAGGTGATGTGGTCCCCGGGCCCTGCTAAGTCGGACGAGAAGTGGCAGACCTCTCAGCGGTATCCCTTTAACCAGAGCGCTGCGATCGTGTCTCCACCATCCTGAAGACAGATCGAAACAAAGAATCAATTACTGAGAAGGAAGCGATATAATCAAAGGAGGACCGTTTATTCCAAAAGAAGGCAATTAGCAGCAAAAATTAGATAAGTGTTTTTCTAATGTAATTGAGTACCTTAACTTATATCCTATATTCTACTGCAGACTGTAACGATACTCTAATTCGAGTACCGCTACGAAATCGTACTAGTTGCGATGACCTGTATGAGCCACCACTAAAAATGTGTCACGACCCGCACCCAGTGTAAGGGCACGAGAAGTGGGTACGTCCATCCAACGCCGCAGTGTCGACGGTAGAACGCTGTCCTAGGTCACAATATCTAGCAATAACCAAACCTGTACAATAATATACACTCCAAAAAGAGGACAATGTAAAGGTACACCTCAATCACATCATCTAAGATGGAATAAGGAGAAAAGACGTAAAGATATGATAAAAGAAATAATCTCCAACCAGCTACGAATGAGTGTAAAATCTGAATATACAAACATCTGTCAATATCCAGAAACTGAAAGTACATGAATAAGACAACTAATGGGAAACTAGTATAGAAATCTAATCTAGATAATATGCAAGTCTTCAGCAACTGTAGGATCCTCCTGAGGGTCCAAGTCACTGGTGTCATCTAAGCCTGTGCCATAATATGTAGGACAGAACTCCTCCTCATCACTTGTAATATTTTCAACAGTCCAATCATGACGGAAACGAGCACAATACATCTCACGCAGTTCATATCTTGACAGGAAATATAAAGCATGTGATAGGCTAAGATACATGAAACGCTGTAAGAAATAAGCATAAAAAGAAGAGAGAAACTGATAAACAATCTATCTATATATGATAATAGAGAACTGTAAGTGACTATATGATTTAGAGTACAAGATAGACATGTGAACGGCTTGATTTGCATATGATTGTACTAAAGAGTTTGTACATGATTACACTACTTTGGAATTGTTCACATGACTATTTCTACTCCCCCATGTCCCATTCAATACACAAGGATCTAGACAGGTTATGTTATTGTACATGATAGTTTATACATGAAGCTCATGAGATCATGAGAGTACATGAGAGCACATGAGTATACATGAATAATAAGAGTCCACAGAATACATGATGTTCGTGAAAAGTACATGACACATTGTATTCGATGCACCCGAGGGGGATAATATCTCATGTAAAGATCCATATAGTACTAATCCGTGTTAATGACGTGTCAGCATCAAGTAAATTAAACTATGACAAGAATATAATTCCTAACAAGTATGAAACGGTCAGAGAATGTATTCGCCTGATATCCTGGCTGAATAATGAGAATATGAGTCTGAGCTGGAGTATCTGAGTCCTATTTTAGAGCAACACAGGTCACAACATGTCTAACATGAAATAAGAATAGTCTACAATGCATTCTAAATAATTCTAGGTCCTTCTAGGTCAAAGTCAACCCTTGGTCAACTCTGGTCAAACCTGGTCAACTCTGGTCAAACCAGGTCAACCATAAGTCAACTAGTCTATCTACCAAATTTTAGGTCAAACACAACTTGTCTAGTCATTCTGAGCTCATTTGAGTTGATTTGGATCAAGTTTGACTTAAAGTTGACTTGATAGTCAACTAGGCCAATTTAGGCTCATGGGGTCAATCCTAATCTGACTCATTAAGCCTAAACTATATCCTATAGTAACAATCACATATATTTATACACATTTTTATTCAAATATTTATAATAGGATATATATATATATTATACATACATATAGTACAACGAAGAAGAGGCTTGTGTGTGTGTACTGTGTTGAAGGAAACCAATCCTGGAAACTGATACATACTCTAATCCCAATAAATTATCAATATATATATATATATATATATATATATATATAATATATATATATATATATATATATATATATATATATATATATATATATATATATATATATATATATAGACATATATATACATACAATTACAATGCATGTAATTAGGACTATATATATAAGCTATATATATATAAGCTAACCTATATATATTTTATATAAGCTAACCTATATATATGTAATTAGGACTATATATATTTTATATATATATATATAAAATATATATATATATATATAGACATATATATACATACAATTACAATGCATGTAATTAGGACTATATATATAAGCTATATATATATAAGCTAACCCATAAATCAGATTTCCAAAAATCTGGAAATCACCAATAAATCTCAGAGTTTGAGTATAAATCAAGCTTCACATAAATACATCATTTAACTACATGTATATATATATTAACATTTGATACAAACTCTCTATATATACAATATTAATACGGTAGAAAACCCCCTTTGCAACCCAAACATACATATCAATATAAACCCAGTTATGTAGCATATATCTCTGACATATATACATGTTAATTGTTATCAAACTAGTCATGAATTTACAGTTTAAAACCATTAACAATTCTGAAATTCAATTTCAGCCATACATCGAGTATCCTACATACTCAAAAACCAAAATATAAGCCTAAACCTGAATACATATGAAACCCCAGCTATGCAACATCAATCTAAACATGTATATATGTTAATCATCAACAACTAAACCTTGAATTAGCAGTTAAAATCATTTTAAAACCCTGAAAATTTAGTTTCAGTAAAAAAGATAGGAAATGTAAACATTCAATCTCCCATTGATTTCGAAAACTCAAAATTCAAATGGAAACCCAATTCAGGCATGGAGAAGTGTCACACACATGTCTACGTGTCAGGGGGTTCATCTTATGTCCACAAAACTGGACACGAGGTGTCCAAACGCAATTTTATATGCACAGCAGGACTGTCCAAGCACTGCCTCGTGCGGGCGTATCAGTGGCTCGTGGACACGACACAAAGCCCGAGACAAGTCGAGCTCGTGCACAGTCCTAGAGGGGGTCTAGGGCTAGTGACGTGTTACCCTGAAACATGACCACGACGTGTCCTCGTATCGCACGAGACGCGTATCGGACGTAACTGAACCGCGTGCGCATGTCTGTGCGCAATCAGTGCAGCTAGATTTGTGAGTCCGACACGAAATGAGATGACATGGCACTTGGGGGCTGACATGTCAGTCATGTCCCCAAGCCATACACTAAGTTTTACGTGTCCAAGTTGCACAGACGCTGCGCACTGCCACCCGATCAGCAGGGCACGCGTGCGAGGGCTCTTGCGGCATGTTTTATCCAAATTGGGACACAAAAATGACACGAAATGATGCTCAAACCAATACAAAATCAAAAGTCATGTATAGATCTACAAATCCATTCAATTAGATTTCAAAATTACGAACAAAAATTCCTTTGTGGCATTTCATCAAACACCAATACAAGAACACTGATACGTGTCCGATACGGACACCAAATCAATACAAATTCCTACGAAACTCATCCTACAGCTAAGGGACACCTAGATGGATGCATCTACAGAAATAATTCATGAAATTATAGAGTTTTGGAGAGATTACCTATTGAGATGAATTTCTATAGAAAGCTTCAATTGTGTAGATCCTCCTTGCGTCTCCAAAACTCCAATGCACTCAAATTCTGAATTTCCTCACCATCAATAATTTATAAACAGTGATCAGAACCTAATGCAAAAGACTAGGGTTTAAAAGGAGAAGAAATGAAAAAGTTAGGAAGGATACTTACTTAGGTTTTTGTCTGGAGGAGAAGGAATGAAAAGAGAAGAATTCTCAACATAAGATATTAAATAAGCTTTCCCCCATGACCTAACTTGGCTGGCCACACATGAATGGGCTAGGTTTCCTAATGGTTGGGCTTGGGCCTCTTGCTATGGTTAAAATGACTCATTAATTAAAAGAGTTCTAACTAGCCTTTAATCAAAAGCTTGCTAAATAGCTTTTAACCTGAGACTAACTAAAATAGGATTACTAACCCTAACAAATTATGCTACTAGGTCACTAAGTCATGGTGAGTCACTAGGCTAGGTTGCACCAAGGCTATACTATCAAAAGGCCAAAAATCACTACACCAATAATATAATATATTAAAATAATCAAAAGAATTCACAATTACCAAAATACCCTTAAATAGAAAATTGGATGTGACAGTCACTGATCGTGCCAAGTCATCATTCTTTGATTGTGTCTAAGGAATTGCCTAAACTTTCTATCATATTTTAACTCTCCTGCCAACCTTTAATTTTGAGGACGAAATTATTTTAAGGAGGGTAGATTTGTCACTACCACTTTTTAGACTAAGGATATTTTTGTAATTTGTGATATTGGATTAATTTTGAATTTTATTTAATTAATATTGTGCTAAGTGTTATATTAGGTCTAACCCTAGAATTACCCTAATCTAGATGTTGATCATGACCCTAGAAACTTAGTTAGTAGAATTCAACTAATTAACAATGTCCTAAAATATCTATATATTATGTTAGGATCAAGATATTTGTAGGAAACCCTAATTTGTTTGGGCATTTACTAAAGAGGCTTGATTTCAACCAAAGGAAGGCCTTAAACCTAACTTGGACCTAACCCTAAACCTAGAGACAAGTGTGGCCGGCCAAGAAGGTTCCCCTCCTCCTATATAAGGTCACATTAGCCCCCTCTTGCCTCTTTCCTTATAAATCCTAACCCTAATTTGTGTTCTTCCCCAAATTTGTCCCCTTTCACCAAATCAACTCCAAATTGGACCAAATCAATTGTAATACACTCCCTTAGTGTAGATAAGGTCTCTATTGGCTAGCTAGCAATGATTGGGAGCAATTTGACCATAGGAATTGGTGTGGGTTTGTTCAAGTGCAATTTTATTAAGATTCCAACTCTCAATAGGTAATAATCTCTAAACCTATTAATTTCCTGATTTCTCTGAAGAACAGGTTGGCAACTCTAGTGGAGGGTGAATAGAGTTTATAACAATAATGGCTAAATAAAAAATCAAACTCTTTTCACCAACAGTAAATAATCGGAGTAAATGCGGAAATAGAAAGTTCAAGAGAGCATACACAAACACAGTCGTTTTTAACCTGGTTTCCCTCGTGGAGGACTAATCCAGGCCTGAGAACTCTAGCTCAGGATTAAATCCACTATTTGTAAAATAGTAGTTATACCCCATGCCTTTTCTTCAAAAGAGCACGTCAACTTCTTACAAAGATCGCTGTAGCGATGCTTGAAATTTTTCAAGCGACTTTCTTGACTCTTGCACAAACTCCTAACTGAATAGCACTGAGCACTTTGAGGCTTAGGAAGCTTGTGGCTAGTATATGAGAAAGTTAAGGCTTATATGAGGCTTTAGAGAGAAGAGAAGAGAAGATTGGATGATTGAAAATGAGAGAATTCAAGGCCTATTTATACTAGTTTCAATAGGCAGAATTCGGCCAAAATTCTGTGTCAAGAATTCAAATTTTTGGCCGTTGGACAACTAGCATATAACAAACCCTAAAAATTAGGGTCCTGTAATTTAGGGGACAGAGTTCGGCCCGAATTCTGTGTGAAGGCAGAGTTCGGCCCGAACTCGATCTCCAGAGGACAGAATTGCTCAAATGGGCTATGTGGGCTAGTTTGGTTTGGTGGAGCTTTTGGATTATGGTTTGGAGATAGGTATAGGCCCAAACCACTCAGTGCTACTCAGTTTACATTTAGCTAGACTCAATAAATAAAAAATATAGACTAAAAAACTGAGTACGCTGCAGGAGAGAGCTGACGTCCGTCTTGCACTGAGTTCTGTCTTGATGTGTCATATTAAATTATGACAAGTATCATATTGTCAATTTTATCAATATTTGGTTGACAGTGATTTTGTGTCAACAATCTCTCCCATATTGATAATTGACAAAATGATATTTGTATATTCAATGTTCATACCTGGACACAAGTAGTAGTCGTGCATAAAAGCAATAGCTCCCCCATAATCAGTGCATAGAAGCAATAGCTCTCCCGTAAACATTGCTTCTTTGTAATACAATGTTCCTTTTTTTCGATAAACACAATCTCTTCCAAAACATAGATAATACAGATAGATAATATGATATGAATATCGAATATCAAATAATTCTCCCCCTTTTGTCATTTAGCAAACATAAACAAACAGAAATTTATAAATGAAAGTAAATGGCAAACACACCAAAGTAATGATAAACTGCATAGAGAGTCTGAAGAGTCACATAAGATAGAGTGAACTAATACAATAAAAGCAACTACATATAATAGAAGTCCATAATACAGAAAAACTAAAAAATAAGATCCTCAACAGCAGCAGCAGGTAAGAGACCACATCCATCATGGAGCGTGAGATGGTCCAGCGCCGTCAGATGGATCAGTATCCGAACGTCGAGGATCCACGAAGGCCACATCCGGATCCAGATAGCGCATAACCCAAGGGTCATCGATACGGTATCCGTTGCGAGATGGATCCCGCTCCATAGGAAGTGGCATAGAAGGATGTCGAGACATAGTATACCGGATGTCATACAGTGAGTTACTGATGGCACTCATCTGCAAGGTGGTACGATAGTCGAGCTGGGTCCAGCGATCGTCCTCCAACATGAAACGATCACGAAGTATGGTCTGAATAGACTCAAGAGCGGCAGGAAGAGCGGGTGCAGGCTGTCCAAGAGCAGGTGCATCAGCCTGAGCATCAGAGTGCTCGAACTCAGCAGGAGATCCGACAGCTGCCTGAAGCCGCCTTGCCTTAGATAGGAAGGCAGGGGTTGGAAGGAATTGGCACTCATCGAGAGGGACATGAAAGATATGAAAAACCATAGGCAAATAGAGAGCATAGACCAAGGATCGTGGTCTCTTCCTTGTATTGATCATCCAGTCCATCATAGTACGTGGAAGGTTGAACGGGACATGGAAGTGAAGGTGATACAAAGCAGAAATCTCAAAATACGAAACCTCATCAATCGATCCCGCTTTGGGCAGGATCGTGGAAAAGACAATACGATGAAGCTCATAGAAATAGGGGTTTAGGAATTTTGCAAGTAACTTGCGTGGACGCGTGTTCGGGGTACACAAATCGTCCTTAAAACTCTCAAGGGAAGACCCATCGGGGAATTGAAACTTGCGTACATCGATAAGCTTTTCCCATGAGTTGGGTTCTGGAATCTCGAGATATTCCGCAAGTTCAAAGTCATCGAATGAGATGTCAATTCCAGCAACACGAGAATATAAACGTGTTCATCAAAAGTAAGATTGCAATAAAACATTTGAATTGCATTCAAGTAGATAAGTGAATTTGTAGACACTAATTCATCAAGACACAAATCATGAAATAATGAATCATAACGAGAAAAGATAGTAAAGTTGATGGGATGGCCCACGCACATGGGACGTGATCGAAAATCATTGAACCATTCGTTTGAGGCTTCCAATGACACAAAAATTCGATCATCGAACGTGGCGGGGTCAATGGGTCATGGTGGATTGAAAAGAGGGTGAATAGGTTGATCATCACGAGGAAGAGGAGGGTTCGATGAGGAAGCACCCTCAATTCTAGCCCTCTTTCCTCTATTAAACAACCTAGATGCCATAAAAAAGATGAAATTGAGATGGAGAAAAGGAAGAAATTATACCTCAAGAAAATAGTGTAGGATGGAAGAGAATGATGCAAGAAATCTTCTCTTTGAATTTGGAGAAGAAATTTTCACAAGGAAGAGAAAACTAGGGTTAGTGTTTGAAGAGGAAGGGTTTGGAGAAGCTTTGGAGGAGGCAATGGAGAAGAGAGAGAGGAAGAACCCATTTTTAAGAATGAGGGTTCGAATGGTCGGGTGAAATCTGGACCCTAGGATGAAAAATAGATGAACGGCTGTGCCTGACTGGAAGTTCTGGAATATATAGACTGAATTCGGCCCGAACTCTGTGCTAGGCAGAGTTCGGCCCGAGTTCTGTATTCAGGGACCAGAACTGAAGCCAGGTTGAAACAGTTTGAAATCAATGCTTAGTTTAAAAAAATGAAAGGAGGGAAATAAAAAAATTGTTTTTAGAATATCAAAAGTAGATGCCCAAGTATAAGATTTTCAAAAATAAAAGCTGAAAGAGTGAACGAAAATGAAGTTCAAAAATTTGAATTTAACAAGCTATAAATAAAAGTAAACCATGTAATAAACAAGGAGTTATGACACAATTCAGTATGGTGAAACTGCCGTGGGGTAGCCGCAGGGGCCGGATCCCAGCTAGTGGTAGTCCAAAGACTAGTGCACCGTGTCGCTTAGGCTTTTACGCCTTGTTGTCAGAAGGACCCTTTCGACTTTTACCCATAGCAAAGTCATCATAAGAAGCCGTGACATAATCGATATTTACGCAGGCCACTTTAATGAATAACTGCTTCATCCAAAATTCCTAGTTCACGACAAAGAAAGTTGAAACGCTCTTCGGATAATGGTTTTGTAAAGAAATCTGCTAGCTGATGATCAGTGTCAATAAATTCTAAGTTTATAGTGCAATTTTGTTGATGATCACGTAAAAAGTAGTGACGAATTTTAATGTGTTATGTGCGTGAATGACATATAGGGTTCTTAGTAAGGTTGATAGCACTAGTGTTGTCACAGAATATAGGAATGTGTATAAAAGATAGGTTGTAGTCTGCAAGAGTTTGCTTCATCCTTAGAATTTGTGTACAACAACGACCAGCTACGATATACTCAGCCTCTGTTGTGGATAGTGCAACAGAATTCTACTTCTTGCTAAACCATGAGACTAGATCATTGCCTAATAAATGACACGTGCTGCTTGTACTTTTACGGACGACTTTGCATTCTGTAAAATCAGCATCCGAATAACCGATAAGGTCAAAGGATGTGGATTTGGGATACCACAAGCCCACTCTAACAGTACCCTTAAGGTATCGAAAGATACGCTTAACGGCGGACATGTGTGATTCCTTAGGACTAGCTTGATAGCGAGCACACAGACAAACACTAAATATGATGTCAGGACGACTAGCAGTTAAATAGAATAAACTACCAATCATATCTCGATACTTACGTTGGTCAACAGGTTTGTCACTTTCATCAGGTTCCAGCTTGGTCGTAGTAGCCATAGGGGTGCTGATTGGTTTGACGTTGTCAAGTTCAAACTTCTTCAGCATATCCTTTGTATATTTTGACTGGCTGATGAAAGTTCCTTGCAAAATTTGTTTGACTTGTAATCCAAGGAAGTAGGTGAGCTCCCCCATCATGCTCATCTCAAATTTGTTCTGCATACACTTAGCAAAATCTTGGCATAGATTTTCATTAGTAGAACCGAATATGATATCATCAACATAAATTTATACTAAAAGAATAGTGTTTTGAAAACTTTTGATAAACAGTGCAGTGTCAATCTTCCCTTTTGAAAAACATTTATCTAGTAAGAAATTGCTTAGGCGTTTATACCAAGCTCTGGGGGCTTGTTTGGGACCATATAGCGCTTTCTTGAGTTTGAAAATATGGTTGGAAAATTTGTGATTTTCAAAACCAGGGGGTTGTTTTACAAAAACTTCCTCCTTAATAAAACCATTCAGAAAAGCACTTTTGACATCCATTTGAAACAGTTTAAAATTCTGAAAGTTTGTAAAGGCACAAAGCATCCGAATGGATTCAAGTCTTGCAACAGGAGCATACGTCTCATCGTAGTCGATACCTTCTTCTTGGTTGTATCCTTGAGCTACTAGACGAGCTTTGTTGCGAGTGACTGAACCATCTTCATTTACTTTGTTACGAAAAACCCATTTAGTACCAATGATCGAATGGTTAGCTGGTTTAGGAACAAGTTCCGAAACCTGGCTTCTTTCGAATTGGTTGAGTTCTTCTTGTATAACTGAAATCCAAAACTCATCATTAAAAGCTTCTAAAAAAGTTTTAGGCTCAATTTGTGAAATAAAAGCAGTGCTAGCAATGGAGTCTCTTAACGATGATCGAGTACTTACTCCGCGTGATACCTCACCTATTACCAAGTTTTCTGGGTGTGATGGCTTGAATGCAAACTTCTTCAGTAAGCCCTCCAAATAGTTGGTTTCAGGGATGGTACTCATCGGTGTAGAAGTTGATGGCTCAATATCATCATCGGGGATATCTGCTGCACTATTTTCCTTATCAAAAGTTACATTAGTAGACTCTTCTACAATCATTGAGCGTTTGTTGAACACTCTATATCCCTTGTTCTTGGCAGCATATCCAAGAAAAATACCATCGTCAGCTTTGGCATCAAATTTGCCTAAGTTGTCTTTGGTGTTTAGGATAAAACAGCGACAACCAAACACTCTAAAATATGAAACATTTGGAGTCCTACCAAACCAAAGCTCGTAGGGTGTTTTCTTTGAAATAGGTCGAATAAGCACCCTATTTAAAACATGGCACGCTGTACTGACAGCTTCAGCCCAAAAATATTTCGAAAGTAAAAATTTATTCAACATGACTCTAGCCATATCGCCAAGAGTCCTATTCTTTCGCTCCACGACACCATTTTGTTGCGGAGTTCGAGGACAAGAAAACTCATGATCAAAACCATTTGTTTCGCAAAACTTTTCAAAATCGGAATTTTTGAATTCGCCTCCATGATCACTTCGGATTCGAGTAATCATGTAGCCTTTTTCGTTTTGAACCTTTTTAGCAAAAATTTTGAAAACAGAAATAGCATCGCTTTTGTTTGAAAGAAAGAAAACCCAAGTGAATCTAGAAAAATCATCTACTATAACAAAAGCATTGAGTTTTCCACCAAGACTGGCTACTCTACTAGGACCAAATAAGTCCATGTGCAGTAATTGCAAGGGTCTAGTAGTACTTACAGTGTTTATGGAATGAAATAAAGATTTGGTTGCCTTATTCAGTTCACATTCGGCACATACGGTGTCCTTCTTGAATGTGATGTCGGGCAAACCTCTTACTAGCTTCTTTGTCGATAGCCTGAATATAGTATCCATATTGGCATGACCAAGACGCTAGTGCCACTAAAATCTCTCATCCTTGTGGTCGTAGAGGCATCTTCCTGCACTGTTAGTATTTCTAGATAGATAAAAAATATAAATATTATCCTCTCTTATTCCTTCAAAAGCAATGTCTCTCGTTGACCTATCATAAATATAGCATTTATTTTATCCAAAGTTAATATCATATCCATGATCAGCAAGGTGACTTATGCTGAGCAGGTTATGCTTTAACTCGGTCACTAGACAGACATCCTTTATTATAGGAGAAGGAGAATGACCAATAGTACCATTACCTATGATGTAGCCCTTTAAATTGTTATCGAATGATACGTACCCTTCCCTCTTCATCGATAGTGATACGAAAAGATTTACGTCTCCCGTCATATGTCGCGAGCATCCACTATCGAGAATCTACTTACTTTTAGTTGAGGGAGGAAGGTCCACCTATATTACGAGTAGATGTGACCTTTGGTACCCAAGTTCTTGTGGGTCCTGAAATGTTAGTCTTCGGTACCCATGCATATAGATTAATATCAACTAATTTCCTAATTCTACACTGTGGTGAGATATGACCATGTAATCCACAGTAGGAGCAAGTAGCATGCCTATTTGTGTTGGGAGCAGGTTGATAGTGATGTCTATATGCAGCATGGTGATAGTTGTGTGGAACAGCAGGATAGTGACTATATGTAGTAGCAGGATGATGGTTATGTCTATGTGCAGCATGGTGATGGCTAGCATAATAGTGACTATGTGTAGTAGCAGAATGATAGTTATGAGAATAATGTCTATATGTATGTGGTTTATGTGCTGTATGGGAGTACGTGTACATATAAGCATGTTTACGTGCTGCATGTGGGTGACGTATTTTACTATTATGAGTGGTCTTGTGTTTTGTGTGTATTTTATGACTGTGTGATTGGGTTTGAGGTTGAGCAACCTGTTTTTTCAATCTAATCTCTAATTTCTTAGAGGCAGCATTTAGTTCATTACACTTAGCATTTAAACCATCAATCTTAGCAATAGAGATCTTGTGTTTGTTCTTTTCTTCAGCAAGCTCATTGTTGAGTGCTGTGATCTCACATGTTTTCTTTTCAATAAGTGCTTCGATATCATGTAGGCTTAACTTAAGCTTGGACACCTCATTAGTGACTTCCATGGATGGAGTCTCTAACATTATCAAGCAAAGAAAAAAGATTTTGAATCTCTATTTCATAGCTTTTGATTTTCTCCTTGGCATGCTTATATTTACTAATGACTTTCTTGTAGTCATTTAGTAAATCATTAAACGCATCGCCAAGTTCACCAAAAGTAAAGTCATCGAGAGTTTCACTAGTTACCTTTTCGGATGTCGCCATTAAGCAGACATTAGCGGTGTTTGGAGGAGAGTCTTTTTCTTCCTCGGAATCACTTGCTTCGCTTTCATGCCAAATGCTAGTGTTGGCATACTTTCTTGAAGAAGACTTCTTGTAGGGCTTCTCATATCTGTTGCCTTTCTTTGTGAAGGGACAGTCTTTTCGAACATGTCCAGTCTTCTTGCAGCCGTAGCACGTTGGTTCTTCCTCGTCGTCTTCTTATTGTTTCTTATTTCTTCGATTGAAATGAAGGAACTTCTTGAAGTTGCGGACTAGAAGAGCTTGATCATCACCTTCAAAATTGTCGTCGTCAGTATCTTCAGGATCAACCCTTCGACGATGAGCTTTTAGGGAAATCTCTTTTGCCTTTGGAGCAGGTTCATCAAAATCTTTGAGGTCGAGCTCGTGGGTCAACAGCTTTTCCATCAACGTTTCTATAGACATTGTGGTGAGATCATTGCCTTCTATGATAGCTGTTAACTTAGGGTTCCAAATCTTTGGTAGCCTCCTAGGTAACTTGTGGATTTTCTCATGATTTATATATTATTTGCCAAGAGATGATAGAGGGTTGATGACGTCAAGGATGTATAACCCTAGAGGGGGGTGAATAGGGAAATAAAAAATAACTTAAGCACAAGAAACAATATACGTCAAATAAAAAGATAGAGTAAGAAGATCAAACACAAGATGTATCCTGGTATCCTCGCTTGAGGCAATCCAGTCCAGGAACTCTCTCCGGCTTAAATCCACTATTTAATAAAATAGTACACACGAGTTTGGATCCGAAGAACTCGCCAGCTTCAATACGAGTTTGGATCCGAAGAACTCGCCAACTTCAACACACGAGTTTTCTTACGAAGGCTCGCCAACTTCAAAGAAATGAGAAGAGAACTTGTTGATCTTCTAACACTTGAAGATCGAAAATTACAACTCTTAAATACTCTAGCACTTTGGGAGAGGATGACAATTAAAAGCTTGGTAGAGTATTAATGGTGGAGCTCTTGGTTGTTTAGAAAATTTATGGCAAGAGTTGGAGAAAGCTTCAAAAGAGAGAAGGCTTTCATTTATAGGGAAACTAAGAGTAGGTAGCATTTAATGCTCCTGGATACAGCCTGACCGGCATACCGTCGGTATGGACCGGCATACTGTCGGTATGCCGGTCGAACAGTAATGGTCATATTAATATCCGTTGGGAGCATTTAATGCTGCCATTAATGCTAGTCTTTGCCATTCAAAAATCAAATTTTGAAATCCGATATACCGTCGGTATGCCGCGGTATACCGTCGGTATACCACTGTGTGTCACAGAACGTTTTGTGATAAACAAAACGGTATACCGTCGGTATGCCGGAATATATCGTCAGTATGCCGATATTTTGTCACAGAATGTTTTATGGCTCACAAAACGGTATACCGCCGGTATGTCGGAGTATACCGTCGGTACGCCGATAATTATCACAGAACGTTTTGAGGCAAACAAATGGTATGCCGGAGCATACCGTCGGTATGCCAAAGTTTGTCACAGAACGTTTTGTGGACCACAAAACGGTATACCGCCGGTATGCCGGAGCATACCGTCGGTATGTCGACATTTCTCATAGAAATTTTTGTGGTCAACAAAACGGTATACCGTCGGTATGCCGGAGCATACCCCCGGTATGCCGTTCTATAAGATATTGATTTTTGACTTAAGAATAGAAAGCTTTTAGTTTTGTCATCCAACCTTAAGTGTTTACAGAAAGGCCTAGACCTTGTACAGACTCGAAATCTTGAAGTGTAGAGAGCCATCTTTTCAAGGAACGCCGGTCTTTGCTTCAGTCTTCAAGGCTATGGTTGGTAAACTTGAATGGACAGACTTTATGTAGTAGAGCTTCTGAAATGATGTTAATCTAAAAATAGAGAAAACTAGACTACGAAGATGCTGTTAATAATATCAAAATAAAATGTGCCAACAATATCCTCCATTTTGATAATTGACAAAACAGAGAGATAGCATCTTCAGGGAGTGACTCCCCCGTAGGTAGACAACTCCTCCTCAATACGTTTTCTTCCTCTTTGTCACTTAGTCAAAGATGGAAATATATAAAAGAATGTAGCATGAATATGGAACACAGTATCATATATAAAAGCATGCATTGATAGATAAAAAGTTTGAAATGGGTACATGCGTGACACCATATAACACTAAATAAAGACAGATATAAAAACTTTCCTCGACGAGAGTTAGCAAGACAATAAAAAGACTGATATCAAGTCCTCGCAGGATTGCACACAACTAAAGACATCCAACCATTGGTCCCCGAAGGACCGCAAAAGACAGAAAGACCACACAACAGAACAAAAAACAACCACTTATTCGACATCATCAATACTAGGAAGCAACCCCTACTCATCAGCCGGATCATCCCCACCATCCTGAGCCCGGTAAAAAGCGCCAAAAGGATCAATGCCGTCCGGGTACATAAAGCCGTAGACATTGGGATCGAAAAAGTGGGAGGCCTGGTACATCGGATCCTGAAGATTCAGATCCAGAAATGCATCCCGGTCCTGAAGGGTGCGCTGAATAAAATACTCCTGGTCATGGAAGCGAGATTGGATCAGGGTTCTAAGGCCACGAGTGTGGGCCTGCATCTGCTCCTCTGCCTGAGCCATACGTATGTTGAAATGCTGTTGTGTCAGCGGCATGTAGCGGCCGGAGACAAGAGGAGTAGAGGTGGGTACAGTAGGAGTAGAAGCTGGCGGCTCTTGGGAGGAGGAGGCACGAGATGTGGAGGCACCACCGATAGAATGAAAAATAGCGAGGAAGGATGGGACGCCGTCCGAGTAGCAAAGGGAGAGGTCGACTTGCTTCGCTTCCAAGATGAGAGTGATGAAGGATCCATAGTAGAGATTCTGCTTTCCCGCAGGCAGGACGCCGAAGAAGGCATGGAGAAGAGTCTTGGGGAAGGACCAAGGCTTCTTCGAATAGAGGTAGTACATGCACACCAGGGCGTTATCGGTGATGGCATCATAGTTGCCGCCCTTGGGATAGAGGGTGTGGCACACGATCCTATGGAGCTCGTAGTAGAACGGCTCCAGCTGGGCGAAAAGGGCCGGGATATTAGGAGGGTTTGGACCCTTGCATATGATAGCACATAATTCGTCAAAGGAGCATGGCACCGAAGGATGAAGAGCGGCCAAGCCCGGTAGAGCCTCTTCTCTGTCCGGGATGCCGAGAATGTTACCGATGTCATGAGCCGTCAGGCCAAAATGGCGATCGTTGACCATCGTCACAATGGTGCCATTCTCGATGTCAGGAATCATGTTGCAGTAGAACAGACGCACGGCGATGGGGTAGACAGGCACCTGACGCCGAAGGAGGGAAGAAAGACCGGCCTCCTCAAAGAGAGAAACATGGCCGAGAAAGAGGTTCCAGTTAATGGCGCGGCCTTTGTAGATGTTATGGTGCACGAAGTGCTGGAACCAAGATTCTGCGGCCAAGGAGGAAGTGAAGACCCGCTGGTCATATCCATGGGGGAGAGCCACCGGGGTGAAGGGATTTGAAGCGGTGAAGGAGGAACGGGGACGCTTGGGATTGGCCATGGAGGAGATGAAGAAAGCTGGAAGTGGAAGAAAGGTGGAGAAGATATGAAAGAGTGTAGGAGGATGATGAAGAGAATAGGGTTTTTAAAGGAGATGTTGGGAAGGGGAATGGTGGGAACGGTTGTAGAGGATGAGGGGGAAAAATATGGTTTTGAAATGGAAGTAATGGAGTAGTTAATGGGGGAGAGGAAGGGGTGGGTATTAATGTGGATGGAAGTTAGGGAATGGGGAAGAGGAAAAGAGGAGTTGGGTATTAAATGGGGAGATGATGGATGTGATGGGTAGTTAATGAGGGGGAAGGAATAAGGAGATAATAAAAGAGTGGTGGGCCCGAGTTGATGTGACTAAGCAGTCCGTCGCGAACCGATATACCGTCGGTATACCGACGTATGCCGACGGTATGCCGATTTTTGGCACAGAACAGAATTCTGAACCAAAATCGGCATGTTGTCGGTATACCGTTGTATACCGTCGGTGTGCTGGTTGTGAGGAACTTATGAGTCGAAGTTTAAGACGCCCAATTCTTGGCAAAGAAAAAATGAAGCGATCCTCCGGGAGAGGTTTGGTGAAAATATCGGCTAACTGATAAGTAGTGTCAATAAATTTAAGGCGGATATCCCCCTTTTGTTGATGGTCACGAAGAAAATGGTGTCTAATTTCAATGTGCTTCGTGCGTGAGTGACAAATCGAGTTTTTCGTAAGATTGATCGACCTAGTGTTATCACATTTAATGGGGGTACAAGTATGAGAAATACCATAATCAATAAGTGTTTGTGACATCAAAGAATTTGTGCACAACAGCAACCGACCGCAATATACTCGACCTCAGTGGTTGAAAGAGCAACAAAATTTTGTTTCTTACTAAACCACGATACTAAGGATTTTTCAAGGAATTGACATGTGCCGCTAGTGCTTTTTCGGTCAATCTTGTATCCGGTAAAATCTGCATCCGAGAAGCCGTGAAGCTCAAAGGATGAAGATTTCGGATACCAAAGGCCCATGTTAACGGTGCCCTTGAGATATCGAAAAATACGCTTGATGGCACATAAGTGCGAATCCTTTGGATTTGCTTGATGTCGTGCACAAAGACATACACTAAACATGATATCAGGACGGCTAGCAGTTAGATAAAGTAAACTACCGATCATACCTCGATACTTACGAATGTCGACCGATGTGCCATCTTCATCATTGTCAAGCTTTGTCATTGTTGCCATAGGAGTCCTCATTGATTTGGATGAGTCAAGTTCAAAACGCTTGAGGAGATCCTTTGTATATTTTGCTTGATTGATGAAGGTCCCTTTGGGTCCTTGTTTGATTTGTAAGCCCAAAAAGAATGATAGTTCACCCATCATGCTCATTTTAAATTCTTCCTGCATTACTTTAGCAAATTCTACACAAAGTGTATTATTAGTAGAACCAAAAATAATGTCATCGACATAAATTTGAACCAATAAAAGAGTGCCATTATGGGATTTGATAAAAAGGGTCGTGTCGACTTTGTCCTTAGAAAAATTGTGTAAAACAAGAAAAGAGCTTAGGCACTCATACCAAGCACGGGGAGCTTGTTTGAGGCCATAAAGGGCTTTGTGGAGTTTGAACACGTGATTAGGAAATTAAAAATCTTCAAAGCCAGGAGGTTGCTTTACATAAACTTTCTCTTTAATAATACCATTTAGAAAATCACTCTTAACATCCATTTGAAAGAGTTTAAAATCATTAAAGCAAGCAAAAGCACATAGCATACGAATGGATTCAAGACGAGCAACCAGAGCATAGGTTTCGTCGTAGTCAATGCCTTCCTCTTGGTTATAGCCTTGAGCAACCAATCGGGCTTTGTTACGAGTCACTAACCCATCTTCATTAAGTTTATTTCGAAACACCCATTTAGTTCCAATAATGGGGTAATTGCTAGGTTTTGGGACAAGTTCCCAAACCTTGTTTCGCTCAAATTGATTTAGCTCTTCTTGCATCGCTATCATCCAAAATTCATCAAGAAAAGCATCATTAATATTTTTAGGCTCTATTTGAGAGATAAAAGCCATGTTTGTACAAAGATCACGAGTGGAGGATCTAGTGCTTATACAGGAAGAAGGATCCCCAATGATAAGCTCCTTAGGATGATTGGTGACAAATCTCCATTCTTTTGGAAGATCATTTTGAGGAGGCTCGAGTGGTGAAGACTTTTTTGTTGGAGGAGTCACAACTTCATTGTTAGATGAAGAAGGACGATCTCCAATAGAGGAGTTCTCCAACCCAAACGAGATGTCATCAATATCATCGGAAGAGGAGAATGTAGAAGAGTTAAGTTCATTAAAAGAGACATTGATTGACTCTTCGACAACAAGATTTCTTTTATTAAAAACACGAAAACCTTTACTATGAGTAGAGTATCCAAGGAATATTCCTTCATAGGCTTTTTCTTCAAACTTGCCTAGGTTATCCTTGGTATTCAAAATAAAACAATTACATCCAAAAACTTTAAAATATTCAACAGAGGGAATTTTGTCAAACCAAAGCTCATAAGGAGTCTTTTTAGAAATAGGTCTAATCAAGACCCTATTTATAACATGACATGCCGTATTAACGGCTTCCGTCCAAAAATATTGGGGGAGCTTATATTGGTTTAACATAACCCGGGCCATATCGCCAAGGGTTATATTCTTTCTTTCCATAACACCATTTTGTTGAGGAGTTCGTGGACAAGCAAAATCATGTCCAAAACCATTCTTTTCACAAAATCTTTTGAAATCGACATTGTCAAATTCTCCTCCATGATCACTTCTAATCTTGTTAATAGAAAAACCTTTCTCATTTTGAACACGTTTACAAAAAGCAACAAATTCACGAAAAGTATCACTTTTGCAAGCAAGAAAAATAACCCAAGTAAATCTCAAAAAATCATCAACCAAAACAAAAGCATAAAGCTTGCCTCCAAGACTAGCAACTCTACTAGGACCAAAAAGATCCATATAAATAAGTTGAAGAGGTCTAGAGGTACTCACAGAGTTGATGGATTTGAAGGATGACCTGGTCAACTTACTTTTCTCGCATTCTTCACACACCATATCCTTTTTGAAAGGGATACTTGGGAGTCCTCTTACGAGCTTCTTGGTGGCAAGACGAGAAATGGTATCCATGTTGGCGTGTCCGAGCCTCATGTGCCAAAGCCAACTTTCATCGTTCTTAGCAACTAAGCACCTGTCATTGTTAGTATCTTCGACAAGATATAAAACATAGATATTGTTTTCTCTAATGCCTTCATAAACAATAGATCCACTTGAACTATCGGTAATAAAATATTTAAGCTTAACAAACTTGATATCATAACCATTATTGGTAAGATGACTGATACTAAGAAGATTGTGTTTAAGATTAGTAACAAGACACACATTCTTAATACAAAGATAAGGAGGGAAACCGATATTACCATTTCCTATAATGTGACCTTTAAGATTATTACCAAAGGAGACGTGTCCTTCCTTCTTCATCGATAGCGTTATAAATAATGAAGCATCCCCGGTCATGTGCCGTGAACAACCGCTATCGAGAATCCACTTGCTTCTAGCATGAGAAGGACTCTTCACCTACAACATAAGTTGAAGATGAACATTTTGGTACCCATGATCGTATGGGTCCTTGAGTGTTAGTCTTAGGAACCCATTTATAAATTTTCTTATCAACTAGTTTCCTTGTATGACAATGATTGGTAGTATGTCTAAGCAAGCCATAGTAGTTGCAAATTATAGAGGATTTAGAAGAAGATGTGTGAGTATCATGCATATGTGAATCTCTAGTGCGAGGAGTTCTATCATTAGTATTACGATGATGATAATAAAAAGCATGATGCGAAGTATTTTTCTTAACAAATGGTCCTTTCCTTGTGTTAGAATAGGACTTGTGTGTAGTGTTCATGTAAGAAGTATGACTAGCATTAGGATGAGTGTGGAGGTGTCTTGGAGTGTGTGTGTGAGTAGTGTTCTTATTACCTAGTTTCTTACTCTGTACAAGAAGATCATTATACTTAATAGAAGTATCATATTCTCTTCTATTAGCATCTTGAACTTTGTGCATAGCAAATTTATAAGCCCTTCTGAGGGATTGAATCTCATCATCCTTTTTCTTGATGGTGATAAGGGATTCTTGAAACTTGAGTCGCAAAGACTCTATCTCATCCGTGTCAAAAGCGGGAGATTTCCCTTTTACATCAATAATGATGCTAGAGAGTCTCTCTACTTCAAGTTGAAGAGCATCAACCTCTTTTAGAGATTTTTTGTATTTATTCCTAACACCTTTGTGCTCTTCATGTAGTTCAAGGATAGCTTTCTCCAAGTCATCATAAGTAAGAGTATTTAAGGAGAGATCATCAAGTACCTCATCGGTTGCCATGAGACAAACGTTTATATTGTGTTTGCACTCTTTGTCATTGTTGCAGTCGCTTGCGTCACTCTCACACCAAATGCTTGTGTTGGCAAATTTCCTGGAGGACGAGCTTCCTTTGCTAGGCTTCTCGTACTTGTTTGAGTCTTTTCTTATCATGGGACAGTCCCTCTTGATGTGTCCGGTTCTTCTGCATTAATAGCACGTCGGATCTTCCTCATTGTCCTGTCTGAAGCGGTTGGCTTTGTTGAATTTGAGGAACTTTTGGAAGTGCTTAGCTGTGAGAGCTATTTCTTCATCATCGTCCGACTCATTGTCGTCGGAGCTATCCTTGGAGTAGGACTTTATAACTTTGAGAGCAAGCGACTTCTCCTTCTCTTTGGCCTTCTCCTTCTCCTTCTCTTGTATGGAAGATTCCTCTTGATCTTTCATATCGAGTTCATGAGTCATAAGCTTCCCCATGAGGGTCTCAAGGTTCATGACTGTCAGGTCGTTCCCCTCAATGATTGCGGTAGCTTTAGGACTCCATCCTTTTGTCAATCCTCCAAGGATTTTTCTGATCTTTTCATGAGCAGAATATTCCTTACCAAGAGAGGAAAGAGGATTAATAATGTCACCAAAACGAGTAAACATGCAAGTAATAGACTCATCATGTTTCATTTTAAAGGACTCATATTCTTGCGTGAGTCTACTAATCTTGGATTCCTTTACTTGTGATGTTCCCTCGTGTGTGACTTCAATCAACTTCCAAATCTCATTGGAAGTCTTGCAAGTAGAGATTCTATTGAATTCACTACTATCGAAAGCACAATAAAGAGCGTTCATAGCCTTAGCATCTCGACTAGCAAGCTTCTTGGTATTTTCAGTGAGTAAGTCCCTAAGGGTGTCAGATGCAAAATCCTCAATAACTCTGGAAGGAGTAGGGAGACCATTTATCACACAATCCCATAAATCGAAATCTATGGACTTCAGATAAATGCTCATCCTAATCTTCTAGTAGTTATAGTTGGCTCCATCAAATAGGGGAGGCCTATTTGTGGAGTGTCCCTCATTGTGGAAGGTATTGATACTAGGGTTAGTGGCCATGGATCACTCAAAGGGTGTAAATCCAAATCGAGAGAACAAAGCTCTGATACCAATTGTATAACACTGGAGGGTGAATAGGGAAATAAAAAATAACTTAAGCACAAGAAGCAATATACGTCAAATAAAAAGATAGAGTAAGAAGATCAAACACAAGATGTAGCCTGGTATCCTCGCTTGTGGCAATCCAGTCCCGGAACTCTCTCCGGCTTAAATCCACTATTTAATAAAATAGTACACACGAGTTTGGATCCGAAGAACTCGCCAACTTCAACACGAGTTTGGATCCGAAGAACTCGCCAACTTTAACACACGAGTTTTCTTACGAAGGCTCACCAACTTCAAAGAAATGAGAAGAGAACTTGTTGATCTTCTAACACTTGAAGATCAAAAATTACAACTCTTAAATACTCTAGCACTTTGGGAGAGGATGACAATTAAAAGCTTGGTAGAGTATTAATGGTGGAGCTCTTGGTTGTTTAGAAAATTTATGGCAAAAGTTGGTGAAAGCTTCAAGAGAGAGAAGGCTTTCATTTATAGGGAAACCAAGAGTAGGTAGCATTTAATGCTCCTGGATACAGCCTGACCGGTATACTGTCGGTATGCCGGTCGAACAGTAACGGTCATATTAATATCCGTTAGGAGCATTTAATACTGTCATTAATGCTAGTCTTTGCCATTCAAAAATCAAATTTCGAAACCCGGTATACCGTCGGTATGCCGCGGTATACCATCGGTATACCGCTGTGTGTCACAGAACGTTTTGTGATAAACAAAACGGTATGCCATCGGTATGTCGGAGCATACCATCGGTATGCCGATATTTTGTCACAGAATGTTTTATGGCTCACAAAACGGTATACCGCCGATATGCCGGAGTATACCGTCGGTATACCGATAATTATCACAGAACGTTTTGAGGCAAACAAACGGTATGCCGTCGGTATGCCAGAGCATACCGTCGGTATGCCGAAGTTTATCACAGAACGTTTTGTGGACCACAAAACGGTATACCGTCGGTATGTCGAAGCATACCGTCAGTATGTCAGCATTTTTCATAGAAAGTTTTGTGGTCAACAAAACGGTATATTGCCGGTATGCCAGAGCATACCGCCGGTATGCCGTTCTATAAGATATTGATTTTTGACTTAAGAATAGAAAGATTTTAGTTTTGTCATCCAACCTTAAGTGTTTACAGAAAGACCTAGACCTTGTACAGACTCAAAATCTTGAAGTGTAGAGAGCCGTCTTTTCAAGGAACACCGGTCTTTGCTTCAGTCTTCAAGGCTATGGTTGGTAAACTTGAATGGACAGACTTTATGTAGTAGAGCTTCTGAAATGATGTTAATCTGAAAACAGAGAAAACTAGACTACGAAGATGCTGTTAATAATATCAAAATAAAATATGCCAACAAAGGAACCTTGTAAACATTTGGAAGATCGTCTCATTAGGCTTCATCTTGAATGCCTCATATTCTTGAGTAAGGCGACTGATTTTCGATTCCTTGACTTGAGTGGGTCCTTCATGCGTCACTTCTAGAAGCTTTCGTACTTTGTGCGAGGTGGTGCATGTTGAGACCCTGTTAAATTCATTCCTGTCTATTGCACAAAAGAGAGCATTAATAGCTCTAGCATCTAGACTCGCCTGTTTCTTTTCCTCGTCAGAATATTTGTCGTTGGGTTTCTCGATGAGATCTCCATTGACAAATATTCTGGCGGGCTTTTTATAACCATCGGTGACAATGGTCCATAGGTCGAAGTCTAGAGACTTGAAATAGAAACTTATCCTAGTTTTCCAATAGGTATAGTTGGTTCTATCAAATAGGGGTGGCCTATGAGTGGACTGTCCTTCACCATGGTTAGAAAACATAGGTTGTGTGGTTGCCATGGATCAGCTCTAGGATGTTAGTCCTTGTAAAGAGAACATAGCTATGATACCAATTGAAGAACAGGTAGGCAACTCTAGAGGGGGTGAATAGAGTTTATAATAATAATGGCTAAATAAAAAATCAAACTCTTTTCACCAACAGTAAATAATCAGAGTAAATGCGAAAATAGAAAGTTCAAGAGAGCATACGCAAACACAGTCGTTTTTAACCTGGTTTCCCTCGTGGAGGACTAGTCCAGGCCTGAGAACTCTAGCTCAGGATTAAATCCACTATTTGTGAAATAGTAGTTCCACCCCGTGCCTTTTCTTCAGAAGAGCACGTCAACTTCTTACAAAGATCGCTGTGGCGATGCTTGGAATTTTCCAAGCGACTTTCTTGACTCTTGCACAAACTCCTAACTGAATAGCACTGAGCACTTTGAGGCTTAGGAAGCTTGTGGCTAGTAGATGAGAAAGTTAAGGCTTATATGAGGCTTTATAGAGAAGAGAAGAGAAGATTGGATGATTGAAAATAAGAGAATTCAAGGCCTATTTATACTAGTTTGAACAGGCAGAATTCAGCCAGAATTCTGTATCAAGAATTTAAATTTTTGGCCCTTGGACAACTAGCATACAGCAAACCCTAAAAATTAGGGTCCTATAATTTAGGGGACAGAGTTCGGCCCAAACTCTGTGTGGAGGCAGAGTTCGTCCCGAACGCTGTCTCCAGAGGACAGAATTACTCAAATGGGCTATGTGGGCTAGTTTGGTTTGGTGGAGCTTTTGGTTTGTGGTTTGGAGATAGGTATAGGCCCAAACCACTCAGTGCTACTCAGTTTATATTTAGCTAGACTCAATAAATAAAAAAATATAAACTCAAAAACAGAGTACGCTGTAGGAGAGAGCCGACGTCCGTCTTGCACTGAGTTCTGTCTTGATGTGTCATATTGAATTATGACAAGTATCATATTGTCAATTTTATCAATATTTGGTTGACTGTGATTTTATGTCAACATTCTCACCATAGATGCATTCATTTAGGGTTCCCCTAGCCCTAGGCCAAGTTTGGTAAGAAATCGAATCTATTTGATGTCCGTATCATGGGCATATCCCTCCGTATCAGAGAGAGATTCAATGTGTTCGATGAAATGTCCCTTAGAATATTTTGTTCTTAATTTCCTAAACTAGTTACATATTTATGTAGCTAATTTTGTGTAAATTATTTATCTTTGTGACTGAGTCAATTTTAGGGAGTTTTCTGTGTCGGTTTTGGACATAGGGACACACGCGCACGCACAGTGCATTACCCTGCTACCCGAGTGTCCAAGCTCACTAGACACGATACGATTTGATGTGCCACTAGTTGGTTGGTAGGGGTACTGTCTGACATGCCACCTACAATTTTTGGGTCAATTTTATGGTAATTTTGAAGAGTTATTTACCTTGCAGATTCCTGTCGAGTGTCGTGCACACACAGGTTATCGTTTCTGATACTGCATGTTAGACATAGACTTGACACACTTAGACATGTCCTAACTGACTCAGTGGATACGTGGACACCTAGTTAACATGTTGACACTTTGGATTTCACGATTTGCCATGAACATATCACTCACACAAGCTCGACACACACGCACGCACAACTGTACTATACTTTCTGATACATGTTTGTTGACACTGTTTTGGACACATGTTAGACACTTTGTGGACATACACACACACACACACACCTTAACTTGTTGACACATCACTGTGATACCCTCACATTCACTCTTCATTGTTCACACACTCGTTCAGACCCCCATCTCTCTTCCTGTATAGCAGCAGCACATACTTGACCCCCTTTTGTTGCTGAGTTGGTTTGTATTGCTTTGGGTTGCATGTTTTGAGTTGTGAGATTAGGTATATAAGCTGGGTTGGCTTCAGTTTTCTGAACTGAGTTAGGGTTATATATAGTGGTATGTTGTACCTTGTGTTATACTCAAATTTCTGAGATTCTGTTGGGGTTTTGAGTATTCTTTGAGATTGTAATTCCTGGATTAGGATGCAGTTTATAGTGAGATATATTGGTATAGTTGCAGATGAGTTTTGGTTGGGGTTTATTGCTTGTTCAATTTTTTGGAGTGGTTTGGACTGACTTAGAGTGTGGGGTTAAGTGAGTGGTTTTGTATCCCAGTTTATGAGATGATTAGAGAGTAGGTTTCATTCCATAAGTTGTGAGCTTGAGAGTAGTATACAGATTATAGGTTATGAATTATATAGATTATAGGTTATGAGTTACATATCTGTATATATATGTTATATAGAGGTTACGCTATATTTGGTTTTAGGTATAGACTTCTTGCAATCTCAGTTAACTGAGATTAGGGTAAGGACTTACCTTGTATGGGTTTGTGATTTACCTTCATAATCATATATGGCTGTGTTATGGGTATTGGATAGTGATATATATATATATATATATATATATATATATATATATATATATATATATATATATATATATATATATATGAGAGGTAGGTAAGGTTATATACATATAAGTGATAGTTATATATACTATATGTATAGATGTGGGGCTATAGATGTATAACTATATGTGAGGGTAAGGGATAGTTCATATATAGTGATATTGTATATATGCTTGATATCTATGTATATTATACCTTGGTAGCCTAGTCTACTCTGAGATAGACTATAGTTTGACCTAGAAATTGACCAAATAGGCCTAATTGAACTTGTTAACTAGAGTTTAGCCAAACCCTAGACAGTTGACCTAGTTAGCTAGACTGTTGATCTAGTTTGACTAGAATGTTGACCAGAGTTGACCAAGAGTTGACTTTGACCTAGAATGACCTAGAATCATGTAGAATGCATTGTAAACTTCAATTGTCATATATTGAACACTTTGTAACCTGTGTTGCTCTCAATAGGACTCAGTTACTCCGGTTCGGACATCTGTTTTCACCAGTCGCTCAGGATATCAGGTGAGTACATGCTCTGATTAGTACTATATGGATGTTCATCGGGTGGATCAGATACTTCATGTCTTGTGCTATTCCTGTACATCCTGTACTCCTTGCTCTCGTGTTATTCGTGTACTCACGTGTGCTCTCATGTACTTTCATGTTCACATGTGCTTCGTGTATAACCAACAAATCGTGTACTTAACATAACTTGAATGGATCCTTGTGTATTGATTGGGAATAGGAGAGTAGAAGTGGTTATGTGATCATTCCTTTAGTATACTCATGTACAAACTCTATAACTTAGGCGTGTGTAAATCAAGCCGGTTATATAACCATCTTGTGCTCTAAATCACTTATATTATTTACAATTCTTACTTTCATACATATTTCATGTCCTCAGATTTATTTGTTTTTACTACTCATGTACATCTTTTACAATATTTCATGTATTTTATTCTATTGCTTGTTCTACATTTTCTGCCATGATATGAACTGCGTGATAGTTATGTATTCGCTCATGTCCTGTCTGGACCTGTTGAAAATATTACAGAGAACAAAGAGGATTTCTGTCCCACCTACTACGGAGCTGGTATAGATGACACTTGTGACCTGGACCCTCAGGAGGATCTAGCAGTTGCTGAGGATACTACCATGTTGCCTAGGCTAGACTGCTAGGCTTTATCTTTATGTTATTTGTGTTGTCTTTTGAGATGCATTATTTGAGATGTTGAGATTTGGTGTTGTTAAACACTTAGACTTATTTTATTTCTGGAGTGTATCTCATTCTGTGAATTTTATATCTATCTTATCATGTCATTTATCTACCTCTAGTTTATGTGATTGAGTTGTATCTTCGGAGATTGTCCTCCGTTTGGAGAATATATTATATTGTGTTTAGTTATGGTTGTGACCTAGAACAACGTTCTACCATCGATACTGCGGCGTAGACTGGACGTACCCACGTACTCGTGGCCCCAAACCGGGTGCGGGTCGTGACAAAACTATAATTATAACTCCCTAAATCTATTTTGGCAAATTTTTGAATTTATTGTTTTTAGAAAATATTATTTTTAATAAAACTTGGTTTTAAATAATAAATCTAATTTTTAAAATAACTAATTAATTTGGATTTATTATTTTAATTATTAATGATGATTAATTTTAATGATTAATTATGATTATTATTTATGGGCTGGATTTATTTTAATTAATTGGTTCTAATTAGAGCCTACCATGCCTTGGGCTCTGGATTGTGGGCTTTAGCCTACAATTCCTAAGTGAAGGCTTAGTGTATATTTTAATTAATTTTTGATTATTCCTATTTAACTGTTAATTAACTAATTAGTTAGTTAGCAGTTAGTTAGTTAGCAGGGATAGTTACAAGTTGCGCCACTAGGGCTGACTTAGAAAGCATCCTAATATTTTATTATAAATATTGGGGGTGTTCCCATTTATTATTTTACTAATATTTTTGGATCACTGATACTATTCCTAACACACCCTACTTCCCACTTTGATCACTGATTCTGCCGTCAAGCACCACCATGCGCCACCGCGAACCCCATCGTAAATTTTATCGGAGTTCGTCGAACGCCGCCGCATCGACGCCACCACATCATCGGAGCACCACCATCTCGTCACCGTTCACCGATCACCGCCAGAGTAAGCCGCTGATCTCCTCCTTTTCTTGTTTTCCTCTCTGACTGCTTCACTAGTCTCACCATTCGTCGACCGCCACAGATGGCCGTCGACTACTGCCCGATGACCGGAGCTCCGCCGTGACAAAGGATCTAGTCGATCTCCGCCTTGCCAACGGTACATCTGTCGGGATCTACTCCGATCGTATTACTGTGTCCAGATCGGACACCGATTTACTCGTCATCCCGACTACTGAGTCGCCTTCTTGAAGACCATGCCGACCCCTCGAGCATCGAGCCACCACTGGTGAGATCTGCTTTCCTTTCTTCCTCCTCACTTCTTCTCCGTTCTTTGTTGTTCTGTTCCCCTGATATTTAGGGTTTGTACTGTGCTCGCCGTCACGACAGGAGTCGCCGCTCACCGGACCTCCGCCTCATTGGGACCCGCTCCCTTCCACCAGATCGAGCTGCTGCTACCATGCCATGCTCAGCCTAGCTGCCACCTCGTAGACCATACCGACTCCTCGCAGATCGAGCCAGCTCTTCGATCATCGTACTGTCTCTTCAAACCGCATGCTGCCTCTTCGAGTTCCGTGTCATTACTTCATGACCAAGCCACATCAGAGTCGTCGACCTCGTCGAGGAGTCTCGAAGCCAACATAGAGCGCTAGATCTGCCGGAGATCGACGCCTCACCTCCTTGGTTCGCCGTAGACCGCCGCATCGGTAAGCTTCTGCCTCGATCCACTCGATCCCTCTTCTTTTCTGGTTCTTAGAGTTTAGGGTTTCGTATGAGGTATTGAGAAGTGATGTCGAGCGAGGGTTTGATATGAAGGGGAAGAAGGAAAAGGAAGCTAGGGTTTGTATTTGGGGGAGAACGAAAAGAATAAGTGACCTAGGGCTTCTATTCGAGACGCTATGAGGGAGAGGAAGGAATTAGGTTAGGGTTTTGGTTCTGGGAGCTTGGAGAGTGAGTGATGGAGAAGACTAGGATTGTTCGGGGACTGGTTCAGGGAGGAAGAAGAAGCTAGGGTTAGGGTTTGTGAGTGAACGCCAGGGGGAAGTGATTAAGAGAAATGAAGTTTTAGGGTTAGGCTTCCTGGGAGCAATTGGGGAAGAAGAACGTTAGGATTTTTAAGGTTTTGCTTTGTGACGACTGAGTGAAGAGTGTGAGGAAGAGAGAGAGAGAGAGAGAGAGAGAGAGAGAGAGAATGAAGAGGGGTTATGTAGTTAGGTTTGGATGGAGTGGGTCGGGCTAAAGTGATGGGCTGTACGGGTTAGATTAAATGAGAATTAGAAATGGCAGTGAGAAATATTGTAATAGGAGTGAGTCTGGCCATTGTGTGTCGGGCTGGCCGAGAAGAAAGAAAAGGGAATATAAATAGGTTATGACTGAGGGCTTGGGCCTATTACTGTTATTAATAATTAATATTATGGTTAGTTTTAGTTTTATTTAAGATATTGCTGAGTACTGTTTTAATTTAGTAAAATATTTCTAAATCAAATTATTTATGTATCTAATTAATGTTAATTGTTAGTAAAGTATTTTGCTTCTAATTATTATGTAGGTAATAATGTGGTTATTTTGCTAATTACTATAGAATAATATATATGGCTAGAATATGTATTATTATTAAATAGTTAGTTTTGGTTAACAAATAGGTTAGCTAGTCGTTGTCAATAATTAGAGCCTAACCAACTTGTATTTATTCAAGGAGGACCTAGAGATTACTATCTCCCTATTCTCGATCTTCCAGAGCAAGGTAAGTACTTCTATGATTTTGGCTTATTTGCTTCATGTCATGTTCTTTTCATATTGGACACGTTGTTATACGACTTGATCTATATTCTGGTTCATGATCTTTACTTGTATCTGGGGGAGGGGAAATACAACGGATATGTGACCAAAGCCCAACCTAGGATTCATGTTGATAGCTTAAATCTCACACCTGTGCATGTGGGGTTTAGGCCATACCACTTGTCCTAATTCATGGTCTTATCTAGCCGGTCACATATTTTAGTATGTATTTCAAATTCACTTGTTATGATCTTTTGCTACATGTTTCATATTCAGTTTAGATTATGCATTTACTTTTCATGTTCATCATGTTCATTGTCTTTTTACTTGTTCATATGTCATACTTGTTTTATTATTATAGATTTTACTTTGCTCCGCTC
This sequence comes from Iris pallida, assembly GCA_029216955.1. Classification (NCBI taxonomy): domain Eukaryota; kingdom Viridiplantae; phylum Streptophyta; class Magnoliopsida; order Asparagales; family Iridaceae; genus Iris; species Iris pallida. The sequence goes on from JANAVB010039017.1 coordinate 6,479,488, forward strand.
CTGACTGGATATGTTATAGGTGAGCTTGAGGCCATTTATACCACATATTATGGGCAGGAGCCCGAGGCTATAGTTCAGCAGGATGACACCAATCAGGAATTAGGAGCTGCTGACATTTAGACTTAGTTTCCTTATATTCAATAGACTTTACTTTTGAGGTTGTATTTGTGAGGGTACTTGTGGATTGTATTATCACCTTTATTTCTGTCTCCGAATTTGTCTCCGACTTAGTGTAAAATGTGTAATAATGGCTGGACTTGTGGTGGTGTATTGTGTTGTACTCTGGAATGTATTAGATGCTGTGATATGATTTTATGATATTACTATGAGTTCTTAAATACTTAGTACAGCTTACTAGGTTGAGTCTATCAACGTAGGCTGGGCATGTCCAACTCGTATCCGACTATTCATGAGCATGTCGTGACATATTTTTAGTGGTGGCCCATGCAGGTCTCTTCCTAATAGTACTTAGGCTATAGATTACTATTAAGGAGCCTGCTAAACTAAGGAAAACTCATCACAACATAGGATCGAAAAAAATGGTTATGGTTATTATTATTAAATTGCTTATTATTTTCTAGAACATAGCAATCAACTGTTTATTTTTCTATTTCAAGATGGTTCATACACGGAACACCGGGACCACTGAACCCCCTGCACTCGAGGTACCAGAGCTGCCATCGCCTCCTCCGCTTCCTCAGATGATCACCATTGACAGCACTCAGCTGATGGAGATCTTCCAGAAGTTCATCGACTCCCAGAGTGATCAGGCCGCTCAGTTCAGAGCCACAGTTGCAGATGCACTTAGATCTAGGGAGGCTCCACCAGCACCACCAGCAAGGCAGGAGACTACTAAAGATATCAAGAATCTCAAGACCATGGACTTCTACGGGACAGAGGGGATTCTAGCCGACGAATGGCTAGAGAATGAAGAGAGGCTACTCCAAATCGCACGTGTTCCTGAGGACCTACAAGTTGAGGCAGCCAGCATACAACTATATGATGTCGCTAAAGCATGGTTTAGAGAGGAGCCACAGCTAGATGCTCCTTGACTTCTCTGGACATACTTTAAGAGTCTGTTCAAGGAGAAGTTTTTCTGGAGGTCGCCCGAGACGAGCTCGAGAGCCAGTTCGAGTTACTGCAGTAGGGCAACATGACTGTTGACGAGTACACTTCCGAGTTCAGTCGACTCAGCCGCTTTGTAGTGAATCTGGTGAGCACCCCGCAGGAGAGAGCCCAAAGGTTCAAGAAAGGACTTGCTCGACATATTCGCCCGATGGTTACCACTAGCAGGACGACGACTTATGCAGACATTCTCAAATTTGTACAGGGAGTTGAGAAGGTCATAGGCCCGTAAACCAAGAGGGACAGAGATGTTGGCACCAGCAACTACCAGGCTCCACCGAAGTGGACCAACATTCAGGCGAGGCCACTTCAGCATCCAGTACCCCAGCAGCCGTATCGTCCTGCCAGAGCTCCTACACCCCAGCCACAGAGGCAGACTCAGACCCAGACGGTGATCACTTGTGCTTACTACCCCCGGTCAGGACATCACTTCGATGTGTGCCGTAAAAGGCTAGGACTGCTTATCCTGCGGATATTCTACACACCAGATGAGGGACTGCAAGCATGATGCCACTTGTCTTGCTTTTGGAACAGCTGGAGGACCACATGTACCATCGAGAGGACCACCTGCACCACCACCAAGGGGACCACCTTTGTCCACTCAGTAGCAGCATTTCGCCCACCATCAGCAGACTGGAGCTCCACAGTAGGGACAGGCTTATGCTATGGTCGCAGTTGAGGAGGATGAGGCTGTACCAGATGTGATCACAGGTTCTATTCTGCTTTATTCATTTTCTGTTATTGTACTGTTTGACTCGAGTGCTACACATAGTTTTCTATCTTTTAAGTTCTTGCATAGACAGGACTTCACACCAGTACCTACTAGGAGGAACTGTCGCATTATGACATAAGGAGGAGTAGTGCCGGTAAGTGATATGTATGATTACCCTATTAGTATAGCTATAAGAGAATTTAGGGCCCAGCTCCTCGTAATGCCACTCCCGGGATTCGATATAGTCCTTAGGATGGATTTGTTGAGTGAGCATTTAGATTTCCATCAGGGGAAGGTTATCTGTTGTCCGCTAGGGTCCTACCATTTAAAGTCAGAAGACATATTGATGAGAAGCCAGAAGGAGACTACTTCGGAGCTATTGCAGAAGAGAAGGAGTTGCCGTATCCACTCATTACAGAGTTTTTAGATGTCTTTCCCGAAGATTTGTCAGGACTGCTGCCAGACAGAGACATGGAGTTCACTATTGGCTTAGTGCCAGGATCAGCACCAGTATCTCAGAATTGCTACAAAATCAACCCAAAGGAGGCTATAGAGATGAAGGCCTAGATTGTTGAGTTAGAGTGGAAGAGTTTTATTTGATCGAGTGCTTCACCCTGGGGAGCACCAGTCCTTTTTGTGCCCAAGAAGGACGGGATCGTTAGGATGTATATCGACTATCGGGCCCTCAACAATATTACCATTAAGAATAAGTATCCTTTACCTCGAATAGATGAGCTCTTTGATCAGCTGAGCAGAGCAAAAGTCTTCTCGAAGATAGATCTGCGATTCAGGTACCATCAGATGAAAGTCAGGGAACAAGTCATTCCCAAGACTGCCTTAAATACCCGTTATGGTCAATATAAATTCTTGGTGATGCCTTTCTGACTCACCAATGCTCCTGCAGTTTTTATGAACCTTATGAATAAGGTCTTCCACCAGTATCTAGACAAGTTTGTGGTAGTCTCCATTGATGGCTTCTTGATCTACTGAAAGACACCGAAGGAATAAGAAAAGCACCTGAGGATAGTCCTAGAGACATTGAAAAAAGAAAAGTTGTATGGGAAACTCTTGAAATGCGTCTTTTTCCTAGATAGAGTGGAGTTTCTGGGCCATGTGGTGATTGGAGATGGGATTGTTATAAATCCTAAGAAAATTGAAGCAATAAAGTCGTGGGCCCCTCACAAGTCAGTAGCTGAGATTCGTAGTTTCCTGGGGCTAGCAGGTTACTACAGGAAGTTTGTGAAAGACTTTGCTAAGATTGCTGAGCCGATGACCAAGCTTACTCGAAAGGACGAGGAGTTCATCTGGACCGATGTCTACCAGTCAGCATTTAAAGAGTTGAAGAGAAGACTTACTACAACACATGTTTTAGCTTTGCCTTCAGGATCTTGAGGGTTTACCATCTACAGCGATGCATCAGGGAAGGGTTTGGCATATGTGCTTGAGCAGAATAAGAAGGTGATTGCCTATGCTTTCCGACAGTTGAGGCCTCATAAAAAGAACTATCCTACTCATGACCTGGAACTTGCAGTGGTTATTTTTGCCTTAAAACTATGGAAACATTACCTATATGGAGAGAGAGTGGAAATATTTACAGACCATAAAAGTCTAAAATATGTTTTCACTCAGAAGGAATTAAATATGAGACAGAGAAGATGGCTGGAGCTTATGAAGGACTTTGACATTAGTCTTCTGTCACGCCCCGATTCTGTCGAATCGATAGTCGTCTCCCGGGCGTGATGCCATGCGAACCTAGTTTGCGATCGCACAAGGCATAGTCATAAGGTAATCCAAGACACGTGATCTAAGAGAACAAGCAGACAAATTGAATCACACATTAAGTAAGGAAAACTTTGATCTTTATTGATAATGGACATCATTTATAGACTCCGATACAGGACTCATGCCGCGCGGGCTACAACATGACTCAATTACAAAAGAGTGCCGATGAGATAGCCATTCTATACATTGCACACATCCCTCAATATACAACAGAGTCTTCCAGTGACCTGGAATAGACGGACGCTGAGCCATCTTTCTTGGATGGTTGAGAGTCTTCAAAAGTGGGGTTGCGAGAAAAGTCTTCGACGCGCGGCCGAAGCTTCAAAATTACGAACGTCGTCGAGCTAGTTGGCGCGTCCTTCCTGGTTCACGGGACCTGCAAAGAGCGAGGATCAGTACGATCATATGTACTAGCGAATGGCTAATTAAAATCCAAGCTCTGTATTTGATTCAAGCAGTTTATAAACATGTTAGCTAGCTATTTCTGTGATCTTTCTAACCATCCTGATCAATTTGTATGTTAACATATTTTGAGGCAAGCATATGAAGCTGTATACATTAAGCAACTATCATATTCATCCTGGGTCACGTGCATTAGTTAAGCAGTGAAAGGTTGTGAAGGCCACTGGCAATGTCAAGCCATCACAGACTATAGCTGGGTTAGACGACGACCCTTTCGCGGCGGGTAGCGAGCCCTTTGCGAAAGTTCCCGAATAACCCACGCCGATGTAAGGTTGGTGCTTGCTATACTCGTTCCTCCCGGGCTAAATCGGTCCCTTGGTCTAGGCAACCATTCGAGGAAACTACACCTTGTCGACAAGTTGTCCAATGACCGTTTTGCATAGTCTTAAAAAATGCTCTTTCTTTTCTAGAACCTTATCATTTCTCTTTTATATGCAAAACTTAGCCTTTCTTTTGAACTTAGTCGATTTACTCACTTAGCCATATCGTAGTGATAAACGTTGATCGATTCATTCATTGTTTTGCATAGGCTAAGTGGAATTGCATAAGAAAGCACGTTTTCTATTTTTAATACCGGTAGTTTGATAGCAAGTGTTTCGTGAAGAATCGTACCATGATTTCTTTGATTCTACACTATAATGACAAGCATTCATTTAACTTCATATTGATTTTGAAATAGAGGGACGAGGCGAAGGAGGTTAGCCACTTGCCTTAGACTTGCTTCAAGCGAGCGACTGGTTGGCTGCGCTGACATCGCCTACGCGATCACCTGCAATCGCATAAGCAACTGATTAGAACATTGTATAATTCAAGGAATTTCGATATGAATGTGAAGCTCGAAAACGCAAGTTACGAAAATCCATCGAAAACATTCACGAAAAATGTATTCACGAAAACCAAAGCCAAAGCCAAATCAAGTACGACATGAAAACCAGAGCAACGAGAGGTCTCTTCCGACTCAGCTGCAGAGCCAATCCTTGAGACGCAACCTGCTAAATATGAGACTTGGTTCCGAAGAAGCCATTCCATTACGTAGAATGGATCTTAATTCAACCGTTCCCGTTCGATCGATTCGGCCGATTCCGACCTATCGGTCCCGACCGAATTGATAGCGACAGCGTTCCTTTCTCGCGCACCCCATGGACGAAAACGGGACACGATGTAGGGACGGGCCACTACACCATAACCAACTAATAAAAAGTTTCGTCCTCAAAACTTAAGGATAGAACCTACCTCTACGAGAACAATGAAGGAAATTTCTCCTTCATTTTCGATTCAAGCTCCCACGTGGACTCTTCGACCGAATGGTTATGCCAGAGTACGCGAACGAGAGGGATAGCTCGATTTCGCAGTAGCTTATCCTTGCGTTCTAAGATTTGAACTAGCACTTCAACGTAGGATAAGTCGGACTTCAGCTCTAGCTGGCCAAAATCTACCACGTGGCTAGGGTCGTGCATGTACTTTTGCAACTGAGAGACGTGGAAGACATTGTGTACACCTTCTAGCACCGGTAGTAGGGCAATTTTATAGGCTACTGGGGTGACCCGCTCGAGTATTTTGAACGGCCCAACGATTCTTGGACTCAACTTTCCCTTCACACCGAACGGAGTAACTCCTGGCATGGGCGACACTTTAAGAAATATGTGATCACCTTCTTGAAACTCGAGGGGCCGACAATGAACATCCGCATAACTTTTCTAACGACTCTGTGCAATTTTTAATCTTTTCCGAATGAGCCAAATTTTTTGCACTGTCTATTCCACCAGTTTCGGGCCGAGAATCTGCTGCTCTTCGACTTCGTCCCAGCAAATGGGTGATTGGCACTTTCGTCCGTACAGGGCTTCATACGGCGCCATTTGGATGCTAGATTGATAGCTATTGTTGTATACAAATTCGGCCAGAGGTAGATGAATGTCCCAGCTTGATTTGAAGTCAATTGCGTAGAGTCGTAGCATGTCTTCGAGAATCTGATTGACGCGCTCTGTTTGGCCATCGGTCTGGAGATGATAGGCTGAGCTAAAGTTCAACTTGGTACCCAGAGCCGACTGAAGGCTACTCCAGAATCATGACATAAAACGTGAATCTCAATCAGAGATGATAGATACTGGAACTCCGTGCAGTCGTACTATCTCATCAAGATAAATCTGTGCTAGGCGATCAACGCTCCAAGCAACTTTAATGGCAATAACGTACGCTGACTTGGTTAGTCGATCGACGATGACCCAGATGGCATCATTTCCCCGCAACATCTTCGGCAGACCAATAATAAAATCCATGCACACATGCTCCTACATCCATTCTGGAATTGCTAGATTCTGTATCTTTCCGCCCGGTCTCTGGTGCTCAGCTTTTACCTGCTGACAGGCCATGCATTGCGACATAAAGAGTGCCACATCTCTTTTCATATCGTGCCACCAGAAGTTTGTGCAGAGGTCCTTGTACATCTTCGTGCTACCGGGATGCAAGGTACACTTCGTATAGTGTGCCTCCGACAATATCTTCTTTCTAAGTTTTGAATCGTCCGGAACGCATAGCCTACCCTTCAATCGAAGTATGCCGGTTTCATCTTTCGTAAAGTCGGTCGTCCTATCCGTCGAGATTAGCTCTCGTATTTTCTTCAGGTACGGATCGTCCTTCTGAGCGATCTTGATCTTTTCTTGCAAGCTCGGCTCTAACTGTAACTTTGCCAACTGCACATTCCTGAATCGGACTCGGAGTTCGATGCCCATATCTTCTAGGTCACATAGCAGTCTGCGCTCGATGGATAGCGAGGCAATATACTTCTGACTCAGAGCGTCTGCCACAATATTTTCCTTTCCTGGCGTATAGTCAATAGTCAAGTCGTAATCTTTGATCAGTTCTGCCAACGCCTTTGCCGCAAGTTCAGTTCCTTTTGCGTGAATAGATACTTGAGGCTCTTATGATCGGTATAGATCATGCATGCCACGCCAAAAAAATAGTGACGCCATAATTTTAACGTGAACACAATTGCCGCTAACTCCAGGTCATGAGTAAGGTAGTTCTTTTCATGCAGCTTTAGCTGTCGGGAAGCAAAAGATATCACCTTGTTCCGATGCATCAGCACACACCCCAAGCCCTGACCGGACGCATCGCTGAATATCTGGAAACCCTTAGTCCCTTATAGAAGTGCGAGTATCGGGGCCGAGATGAGCCGTTGCTTTAATTCTTGGAAGAAAGCTTCACAGTCGTCTGACCATTCAAATGCGACTCCTTTCTGGGTGAGACAAGTCAAAGGCGATGCGATCTTCATAAAGTCTTTCACGAAGCATCGGTAGTATCCCGCTAAGCCAAGGAAACTTCGAATCTCGTTGACGGACGCTGGCCGTTTCCAATCGACAACGGCTTCAACTTTCTTTGGGTCGACCGCAATGCCTTCAGCTGAAATGATGTGTCCGAGGAATGCGACGCTGCTCAGCCAAAATTCATATTTGCTTCGCTTCGCATACAACTAATTTTCTCGAAGGGTCTGAAGCACGGTCCGTAGATGCTAAGTGTGTTACTGCCTATTCTTCGAGTAGACGAGTATATCGTCGATAAAGACTACTACGAACTTGTCGAAGAATTGTCGGAACACCCAATTCATCAAATCCATGAAAGCAGTTGGGGCGTTCGTTAGGTCGAACGGCATTAGCAGGAATTCATAATGGCCGTATCGAGTACGAAAGGCAGACTTCGGCACATCATCCGGCTTGATCTTAATTTGATGGTAACACAAGCGCAGATCAATTTTAGAGAACACCATAGCTCCTTACAGCTGATCAAACAGATTGTCTATGCGGGGCATGGGATATTTGTTCCGGATGGTGGCTTTATTCAGCTCGCGGTAATCGATACAAAGACGTAATGAGCCATCCTTTTTTTTTGACGAACAACATGGACGCTCCCCATGGCGAGACGCTGGGTCGATTGAATCCCTTGTCGAGCAACTTTTGTAACTATACTTTGAGTTCTTTAAGCTCTGTTGGGGCCATTCTGTATGAGGCTTTCAAGATCGGTCGGGTATCGGAGAATGTATCAATAGTGAACTCAATCTCTCGATCATGCGGCATGCCGGGCAGTTTGTCTGAGAACACATCTGGGAATTCTGCCGCAACGTCGGTCTGACCCGCGTTTGCACCATCCTATTGCATGTCTCGAACGGACGCTAGATAGACTTCGCACCCGAAATACAGCATCCGTCGAGTAGATATTGCGAAGATCACCATGTAGGTCGACGATGCCTCACAACATGAGTAACAGAATTCAGGCACTCCAGGTATACGGAATGTGTTGCATTGCACGGACCGAGCCAATCCATCCCCAGAATGATGTCGTAGTCCTTAATATCTAGAACTATCGCATCAGGGCTGATCTTTTGACCACCTATACAGATGATTCCATCTCCGCAGACTAAATTTGCAAGTAGTGGCAAGACCGATGGTACGTTAACAGTAAGATCAAGGCCCAGCGGTGTCAGAGGAAATTTGTGCTCGGCGGTGAAGTCCGCCGATATAAAACTATGCGTGGTACCTGAATCAAACAATACACGAGCAGGTTTATTATTGAATTGCAGTATACCTATCATGACTATGTCAGATACGAATGCTTCGTCATGAGTCATGGCATAGACGCGGTCCTTAGCATTGGGGCGACGGTCCTGGCCATTCTGTTGTACGGTCTGTGGAGCCCGAGGTGCTTGGACTCGGTTCTGATAATATTGTTGGGGGTGCTGGTTCGGCTTCTCCGGATAGTTGCGTGCAATGTGGTCCATTCGGCCGCACCCGAAGCATGCTCCGTTCTTCAATCGGCACTCGTTGGCCATGTGCCCCTCTTTGTGACAAAAATTGTAGACTATTCGATCCATCATCTTGTTGCTACCTCCGTTGCCGTGATTTTGACGCTTGTGCATATTGTTGCCTCCCGTATTACTATGGCGTTTGTTATTAAAGTGAACAGCGCCAGTAGTAGCGGGAGGATACTCGGACTCCAGATGAAGGGCATGGTTGAGGGCCTCGTCCATAGTTTTGTATTCAGGCACCGAAACATGGGCACGAATAGAGGAACGTAGGCCCACTTCGAATCGTCGAGCTCGACTTACAGTTGTAGGTAGATATGCTCCAGCAAATTTGGACAGTTTGTTGAATTCGTTCGCATATTGTCGTACTGTCATATTTTTTTGCCTCAACTGCATAAATTCATTTTCTTTTTCCTGTCACACGACTGCAGAAAGATATTCAGTCTCGAACGCATTTCTGAATGTGGCCCATGAAATCGTCGTCGTCCCGTCTTCACGTCGAATTGCCCGCTTCTGTACGGCCCACCAATCGTGCACGTTCATTCAAAGTAGAAGTTGAATACACGTGACTTTCTTCGAGTCCTCGACACCCAGAAGCTCGAACTTGTCTTTCTGCTCCTCCAACCAGTTGATCGCCACAGAGGGATCTTTTGTACAGTTGAAGGAAGTGAGCTTTTTGCGAATTTTGACATGTCAAAGTTGGAACATCTCGGTGCCGCAGGTGAGAGCACGGGTGCCTCCGGTTCAGCTTCGTTGGATCGAACGGCAGGCTCGGTCGTGGCAGGCGTCATCGTTGAATTGTTGTTGGCCATGACCGATTGTATGATTTGCTGGAGTGTATTCAGCTGCTGTTGTTGCTGCTTGAATTAAGCCTCGAACCGATTCTTGAACTGGGTCAGACGAGCTTTCGCCTGCTGGCGATGGAGCTTATTTTGGCGTTGCTGTATTTCGAGCATCTGCAGCATCCGTTGAATCGGATCGTCGGAAGGTCCGGCTACGGTAGGCGTCATCCCCGTTGGGTTAACGGAATGCTCGGGTCTGGAAGTACTCGAGCCGCTGGAAGCGCTCGTCTCGTCCTCTGCCCGAGCTTCTGCAACTGCAGGCAAAAGAAAGGCAACTCTCGTTAGTTTCAGAAATGTCCTGGGTTAAGCGTATGGAACAACTCATCTCATCGACACGAGGTCAACGGTTTGAGACTAGAAACACGATACTGGAGGCCAACGACATAAAGCTGTGCTCTGATACCATTATGTCACGCACCGATTCTATCGAATCGATAGTCGTCCCCCAGGCGTGATGTCGTACGAACCTAGTTTGCGATCGCACAAGACATAGTCATAAGGTAATCCGAGACACGTGATCTAAGAGAGCAAGCAGACAAATTGAATCACACATTAAATAAAAAAACTTTGATCTTTATTGATAATGGACATCATTTACAGACTCTGGTACAGGACTCATGCCGTGCGGGCTACAATATGACTCAATTATAAAAGAGTGTCGATGAGATAGTCGTTCCATATATTGCACACATCCCTCAATATACAGCAAAGTCTTCCAGTGACATGGAATGGAGGGACGCTGAGCCATCTTTCTTGGACGGTTGAGAGTCTTCAAAAGTGAAGTTGCGAGAAAAGTCTTCGACGCGTGGCTGAAGCTTCAAAATCACGAACGTCGTCGAGCTAGTTCGCACATCCTTCCTGGTTCACGGGACCTGCAAAGAGCAAAGATCAGTATGATCACATGGACTGGCAAATGGATAATTAAAATCCAAGCACTTTATTAGATTCAAGCAGTTTATAAATATGTTAGCTACATATTTCTGTGATCTTTCTAACCATCCTGATCGATTTACATATTAACATGTTTTGAGGCAAGCATATAAAGCTGTATACATTAGGCAACTATCATATTCATCTCGTGTCACGTGCATTAGTTAAGCAGTAAAAGGGTGTAAAGGCCACTGGCAATGTTAAGCCATCACGGACTATAGCTGGGTTAGACGGCGACCCTTTCGCGACGGGTAGCGAGCCCTGTGCGAAAGTTCTCGAATAATCCACGCCGATGTAAGGCTGGCGCTTGCTATACTCGTTCCTCCCAGGTCGAATCGGTCCCTTGGCCTAGGCAACCGTTCGAGGAAACTACACCTTATCAACAAGTTGTCCAATGACCATTTTGCAGAGTCTTGAAAAATGCTCTCTCTCTTTTCTAGAACCTTATCATTTTCCTTTTATGTGCGAAACTTAGCCTTTCTTTTGAACTTAGTCGATTTACTCACTTAGCCATATCGTTGCGATAAACGTTAATTGATTCATTCATTGTTTTGCATAGGCTAAGTGAAATTGCATAAGAAAGCACGTTTTCCATTTTCAATACCGGCAGTTTGATAGCAAGTATTTCGTGAAGAATCGTGCCATGATTTCTTTGATTCTACACTATGATGACAAGCATTCATTTAACTTCATATTGATTTTAAAATAGAGGGACGAGGCGAAGGAGGTCAGCCACTCGCCTTAGACTTGCTTCAAACGAGCGACTGGTTGGCTGCACTGACGTCGCCTACGCGATCACCTGCAATCACATAAGCAACTGATTAGAACACTGTATAATTCAAGGAATTTCGATATGAATGCGAAGCTCAAAAATGCAAGTCATGAAAACCCATCGGAAACATTCACGAAAAATGCATTCACGAAAACCAAAGCCAAAGCCAAATCAAGTACGGTATGAAAACTAGAGCAATGGGAGGTCTCTCCCGACTCAGTCGTATAGCCAATCCTTGAGGCGCAACCCGCTGAATATGGGACTTGGTGTCACCCTCATTTCCCGTATTTTTCCCGTATTTCGTATTTTTACTCGTATCTGGATTTTGGCATGTATTTTATTTTTCTCGACTTGTGGGATTTCGGTATTTCTCGTATTTTGGGTTTTGGCATGGCTCGGTTTTATTGGGGATGGTTCGGTTTGGTTCGGTTTTATGTGTTGGAACACCCTAGCCCTACACTCCACCCTCAACCTACCACAACTCACCCTTTTTATATCCCCACCTACCACTCTCTCTCCTCATAACTTCCACCATTAATTTTCCTTCTTCTTCTTCTTCTCCTTCCTCCACAACTCTCCTAACCCTAGGCAAGTGCACCTTGCCACTTAATGAGAGCCCTATTTTCTTGGTTCATTTGCTAGATTAGGACATGGTGATCCACATTAGAACTTGGTATTTTGTGATTTGAAGTCCCCTTTGCTCTAGATCTAAGTTATTTCTATTTTCGGATTTTGTATGGTTTGAGCTACTTAAGTTGGATTTTTATGGGTTTTGATGTTTCCTTGTGGAAGAGAGTTCAATTCCACCCTGGTTAGAACTTTGGAAATCTGGATTTGGAGTTCGGATGGCCAAGTTGTGAGGTTTTGAAGTTTTGGATCCATTAAAGCTTCTTCTCAGCCATGGAGAAGAAGACCCAGACCCTGCGTGCGTGTTTTTACGCGTACGCAGCTCTCAGTGTGCGTAACTTTTCACGTACACTGCTCCCTTGAGTGTGCGTGACTTTTCACGTACACTGCTCACTTGAGTGTGCGTGACTTTTCACGTACACTGCTCCCTTGAGCGTGCGTGACTTTTCACCTACGCTGCTCTCTGTAACGTGCGTGACTTTTCACCTACACTGCTCTCTGTAGCGTGCGTGACTTTTCACCTACGCTGCTCCCTGTAGCATGCGTGACTTTTCACCTATGCTGCTCTCTCAGCGTGCGTGACTTTTTCGTACGCTGCTCCCCTGACCCCTTGCTTAACCCATTGGCTCTTGGAGTTTTGGTCTTATTTCTTTAAGCTTGGCTATTCTATAGCCCTGTATATTGATATTTTGTTAGATATTTTACGCCCATTTTATATCCTTACGCCTTTTGTCATGAACTTGATTTTACTTAACATGTTTGGAATGACTATTGTACATGGCACGGTATGGCAAGGAATTAGCATAACACGGCAGTGACCGTAGTGGTGCACTCCTGACATAACCAACCTGACCTGATAGTGGCCCGTCGTGGCGCACTCCTTCCAAGTACCCTGACATGATTTATCTTGATAACTTAACTTGACCTGCCTTGACACTGTGGGTGGTTCCTTCTTGCTTGCTTGTTAAATCCACTTGTCCTGTCTTATATCATGTCTAGGATGGGACTCTTGAGTACCACGGTCAGGAGTTCCTACTAAAATGGATTAAGGTTAATAACTAGAATAACACAGTAGTCATGAAGAGATTGACACAGCTACAGGCAATCCCGTTACCTGGGTGCTCTTGGGATCTGTAGCCTGCCGTCGAGTAGGGCACATTTCCAGCACACCGTCGCGTGTTGCACCTTCTAAGTCACCTAAGGGTACATTTGTCTCCCGGGCGATGTACCCACCTGAATTCAACCCTAATTTTCGACCTGGATAACCTGGATGGTCTGCAGGGCTTGTGGCTGTGGAATAATCTCACTGCATCTTGTTAGTAATTAGGCCTGTGATAACCCTAGTTAGTTAAAGTAGTAAGCCGTAGGATCTGCTTGGTCGTGATTTGATTGAATGAGGTATAACCAGTTTAGTCATGTCTTGATCCAGTACAAGATTGCTTCCTGTCTTGATTTCTTACATTATTATCTTGCCGATAAATGGTGAGAAACCAAGTTCTGTTCAGATGAAGGGTTACAACCCTGGTCCTTGTTTGGTTTACGGGTTGTAACCTGGCTATCGGAATAGTCCCATGGTTATCTCATCGTATATCACCCTGCCATGTTTTCGTAAATTCTAGTTTTAATATTAGATTTTCTTATGCTAATTGCTGGCTTTTGTTCTTATTTTGTGGCCCCCTTGTGGCACTTGCTCTTTCTGGGGTTGACCCAGCTGGTTTTGTGTGGCCAGATTTTGGAGCAGCTCCCGAGGATCTACCAAGCTTCCAGCCCAATGGTGAACACTAGAAGGAACCCGGGCTACAGTGGATTTTCTATTTTGTTTCGCTCACTCTATTATAAAACTATTCTTTTGAGGCGTTTAGCCGACGAGCACCTGTTAGCTCGATGCACTTTTACTTACTGTCTGCCTACGGGCTGTAACATGATTAACAAATCCTAGGGTTGATCATGTATGATTTAACTCTTGCTAGTCCTCGCATTTTGTACGACTAGCTTCATGATCAGCTGAATATGTAATATTTGGGACGCCTTATTATTGTATATTTAATGATCATACATCTTGCGACCTTACTTACTTGCTTGTGATTGAGACATTAGGCTTGTTCATGACCATAGAGACTGTTGGCTTGTAGTAAACCCTCATATTTCTAGACAGCCGTGACCGTATATCGAGGTGGTTTCTATTTCAATATACGTAGCTGGCTGTGTCTGCCCCTGCTCTTCAGTATTCTGGTTCTGGGGCGTGACATGGTTTAAGTGGTGGCCCATGCAGGTCTTGTAAATCAAGATGTGTGTGGGTTTACCAGATAGATGTCTCAATCAGTACTCGTCCTTGATCTCTGTTCGTATCCTCTGAATCCCTGGATTCTTGCCCTGATCCTGTGCTTATGTCGTTGATCTGTCCTGGTCCTTTCCTTATTGTTCCCTGTGTTGTCTTCTTCAGCGGCACTGTACCTGGTCCTACCGATCGACGAGGTGGAGCACATCCCGCGGATCAGCAGCAACCTGGAGATCAAGCCCAGCATTTCGGGATAGCCTCCAGAGTTGTGCCTACTGGAGGAGAGTCACCAGTTCGGCCCGTCCAGCCCGCAGAGCCAGATGATGGTACCTTAGTAGGCCTCATCAGAACCTTGATAGCTTTCCAGGATCGTCGAAGTGACGTCCTGCACCAGACAGTTCAAGATGCTTTGACCCGAGGCGGACATCCAGGGAACCAGGCGGCCAACAGTTTCAAGCGCTTGAACCCTCCTTTCTTCGACGGCAGCGAGGATGCGATTGCCACGGATGCATGGCTTCAGGATACCGAGGTGATTCTGGAAGCAGCCAGGACACCTGAGAATGAGAAGGTGGCGGTGGTACGCCTACAGTTGTTGGATTTAGCTCGCAATTGGTGGGCGACACAGGCCATGGGATTAGTGGCACCCATTGCTTGGGCAGTGTTTAGGGAGAGATTCCAGACGAAGTATTTTGATGCTGTGGCTCAGTACGACTTGCAGACCAGATTTACCAACTTGAAGCAAGGAGGTAGGACGGTCGATGGTTATGCGACCGAGTTTTCTAGGCTGAGTAGGTTTGCCCCCACCTTGGTGGCAACCGAGCTCGATAGAGCCCAGCGGTTCCAGCAGGGACTGCATTTGGAGATCTTGTTGGCGGTTGAGCAGTTCGAGCACCAGACGTTCGATGCGGTCTTGAGAGCAGCTAGGAGGCATGAGTATACCTCCCAGAGGATCGTGGATAGGATCGGAGGTAGGAAGCGGTCCCATAGTCAGATGCACCAATCATCAGCTCCAGCCCCGGCAGCTAGAAGTTTGACCATTGGGACTCCGAGGCGGGCGGCCTCAGTAACGTCGGTTCAGCATTCGACCCCGACGTACCTGCAGCAGCAGAAGCAGAAGCAGACTTTCGCGATAAGATGTTCTCATTGCGGGAAGCCAGGGCATGTGGTGGCAGACTGCCGCAGGGCGCAGGGATTGTGCCTGGCTTGTGGAGCAGCAGATCATAGGGTTGGGGCTTGCCCGAATAGGGGTGGTTCATCTGTATCCAACCCTTCTAGCTCTTCGGTGAGAGGACCGGCCCCAGCACCAGTTTAGCAGCAGCAGTATCAGTCTTCGAGGCCCTTGCCGCCTCAATCTCAGGCATTCCAGCAACAACACCTCCAGCAGTATGCACAAGCCCAAGCTCAGACCCAGAATAGGCAGAGAGGTTTCCAGCAGAGGGGACCAGCAGCCAGAGGACAAGGTCAGGCCATGATGATGGCTATAGAAGAAGAAGTTGTACCAGGTGAGGTAGTGGCAGGTACTATTCTCGTCAACTCCTCTCCAGCGTCTGTATTATTTGATTCTGGTGCATCGCATTCATTTATGTCTGCACGATTCGCGACACGGATAGGATTGGAGCCCGAGTCATTATCAGTGAGGCTCAATATACTTACTGGTAATGGCCTTGTGGGAGTAGATCGAGTGTTTTTCTCGTGTCGGATCGTAGTTAGCGGTAGGGAGTTCCCCGCTAGATTCATAGAGTTTCCTATGGCAGACTATGATGTAGTCCTAGGCATGGATTGGTTGAGGAACCAGTATGCTAGGATAGATTGCCATATTGGCAGAGTTGTCTTTAGTATCCCCGACGAGCCAGAGTTTTCGTTTTCCAGAGGCGCAGTGGAGCCATCTTCTCCAGCATTACGGATGGCAGTAGCAGCAGTGCAGTTACCCGGATAGTTGAAGAGTTTCCAGATGTCTTTCCAGAGGAGCTTCCAGGGATGCCGCCAGAGCGAGAGATTGAGTTCACTATAGACTTGATTCCCGGGACAACACCAGTGTCAGAGCGAGTCTACAGGATGGCGCCTTCAAAGTTAGAAATTTTATATAATTTGATTGAAGAACTGAGGACCAAGGGATTCATCCGTGCAAGTGGATCGCCTTGGGGAGCCCCGATGCTTCTTGTAAAAAAGAAGGATGGTACATCCAGGCTATGTGTTGATTATCGTACCTTGAATTCGGTGATAATCAAGAACAGATACCCTCTTCCGAGGATAGATGACTTGTTTGATCAGCTCAGAGGGGCTTCAGTGTTCTCAAAGATCGACTTGCGGTCAGGATACCACCAGATCAGAGTCAGAGAACAGGACATCCCGAAGACAGCATTCAGATCGAGGTATGGACATTGGGAGTTCCTTGTTATACCCTTTGGAGCGACCAATGCGCCGGCCGTATTCATGGACCTCATGAATCGCATTTTCATGCCTTACTTGGACCAATTTGTGATCTTGTTCCTAGATGACATCCTGGTCTACTGCAAGAGTGAAGCAGAGCATGAGCAGCATCTTAGAGTCGTCCTTCAGACGCTTAGAGAGCATCAGTTGTACGCCAAGTTCAGTAAATACGAGTTCTGGCTCGATCGTATTTCGTACTTGGGTCACATCATTACCCGAGGAGGAGTGGAAGTGGATCCCCAGAAGATTGTGGCTATCGAGTCGTGGCCGGTACCCAACTCAGTGGCAGAGGTTCGCAGCTTCCTTGGATTGGCCGGCTACTACCGACGGTTCGTTTTAGATTTCGCAAGGATTTTAGCGCCGATGACCCAGTTGACCCGCAAGGATGTGCCGTTTGTTTGGACAGCAGAGTGTCAGGAATCATTTGAGAAGTTAAAGCGAGGTTTGATAACGGCTCCCATTCTCACCCTTTCAGGTGGGACCGGAGGATTTACAGTTTATTGCGACGCTTCAGACAGAGGATTGGGGTGTGTCTTGATGCAGCATGGGAAGGTAATATCGTATATGTCATGCCAACTTCGTGATCATGAGAAGAATTACCCGACCCACGATTTAGAATTGGCAGCGGTAGTGTTTGCTTTAAAGTTGTGGAGACACTACTTGTACGGAGATAGAGTGGAGATCTTTACTGATCATAAGAGCTTGAAGTATGTTTTCACCCAGAAGGACCTTAATATGCGGCAGAGAAGATGGCTCGAGCTATTGGTGGATTATGATATGGATTTGCAGTATCATCCCGGGAAGGCCAACATTGTAGCAGATACATTGAGCAGGAGAGCCGGAGTTTATTTCCTGACAGCGCAACCAGAATTATTGGCAGATCTTCAGAAGATGGAGATTGAAGTGGTTCTTCCTACCAGTGTGGCATTGATGGCCAGTCTACAGGTTCAGTCCAGCATAGTTGAGAGGATCCGGATGGCGCAGTCAGCAGATTCCAAACTTCAGCAACTCAGAGCAGAGTATGAAGCAGGAAGAAGGCCAAAGTTATGTATCCATGAAGACGGTACCCTTCGGCACGGCACTCGTCTTTGTGTACCTAGTAGAGATCAAACAGGAAGTCATGGCAGAAGCCCACAGTTCACAGTATTCTATTCATCCGGGTGGTACGAAGATGTACCGTGATATTCGTTAGCATTTTTGGTGGAATGGCATGAAGAGGGAGATAGCCCGGTTTGTCTCTCGGTGTTTGGTTTGCCAACAGGTTAAAGCTGAACATCAGAGGCCCGATGGACTTCTTCAACCTTTACCAATCCCAGAATGGAAATAGGAACATATAACCATGGATTTCGTGACCGGATTGCCCAGATCTCCGGCCGGCAGAGATGCTATTTGGGTAATTGTGGACAGGCTTACCAAGGTGGCACACTTTCTCCCATTCAGAGTTAGACAGTCGACGGTGCAGCTAGCAGAGATGTACCTCAGGCAGATCGTCAGGCTTTACGGTGTGCCAGTCAGCATCACCTCAGACAAGGATTCAAGATTCACATCATACTTTTGGCACAGCTTACAGAAGAGTTTGGGGACTCGTCTTCAGTTCAGCTCAGCTTATCACCCACAGACGGATGGTCAATCAGAGCGCATAATCCAGACTCTTGAAGATATGTTGAGATCTTGCACCCTTGACTTCGGTGGTTCATGGGAGAATCATCTGCACCTGGTGGAATTCTCGTACAACAACAGTTATCGGGCCAGTATCCAGATGGCACCCTTCGAGGCTCTCTATGGCAGGAAGTGCAGATCCTCGCTAGCATGGGACGATGTCAGAGAGAGGCAGATGCTCGGACCCGAGTTGATTTCCCAGACGGTTGAAGTAGTCAGGAAGGTCAGAGATCTCCTCCGAGTTGCCCAGGACCGCCAGCGCCAATGGGCTGATGCTCATCGGCGTCCCTTAGAATTTGCTGTCGGCGACCATGTATTCCTTAGGATCTCACCTAACCGCGGCGTCATTCACTTTGGCATGCGGAAAAAGCTTAGTCCTAGGTATATAGGGCCGTTCGATATTCTAGAGCGAGTAGGAGATGTATCCTATCGTCTCGCTCTTCCACCGTCGTTAAGTGAGGTACATGATGTATTCCATGTGTCCCAATTACGACGGTATATTCCGGACTCGAGCCACATCCTAGACCATTCGGAATTGGTTGTTGGTACCAACCTTTCGTATGAGGAGAGGCCCGTGTCTATTTTGGACCGGAGGAAAAAGATACTCAAGAACAAGACTATTAAATTAGTCCGTGTTGCTTGGGGTCATCACTCTCTGGGTGAGTCAACGTGGGAGCGTGAGGACGACATCCGATCGCGATATCCCTACCTGTTTGACTCGTGAGGTATAATGTCTTTCTTATGCCTTATATTTTCCCTTCCTTGCTTGCATTGTATGATTGTACTGCTTAGTGTAACTTGCCTGTGCTTAGTGTAGCTTGTCGTGACAATCTCTAGCTCCTTGATTAAATTTCGAGGACGGAATTCTTTAAGGTGGGTAGAGTTGTCACCCTTATTTCCCGTATTTTTCCCGTATTTCGTATTTTTACTCGTATCTGGATTTTGGCATGTATTTTACTTTTCTCGACTTGTGGAATTTCGGTATTTTTCGTATTTTGGGTTTTGGCATGGCTCGATTTTATTGGGGATGGTTCAGTTTGGTTCGGTTTTATGTGTTGGAACACCCTAGCCCTACACTCCACCCTCAACCCACCACAACTCTCCCTCTTTATATCCCCACCTACCACTCTCTCTCCGCATAACTTCCACCATTAATTTTCCTTCTTCTTCTTCTTCTCCTTCCTCCACAACTCTCCTAACCCTAGGCAAGTGCACCTTGCCACTTCATGAGAGCCCTATTTTCTTGGTTCATTTGCTAGATTAGGACATGGTGATCCACATTAGAACTTGGTGTTTTGTGATTTGAAGTCCCCTTTGCTCTAGATCTAAGTTATTTCTATTTTCAGATTTTGCATGGTTTGAGCTACTTAAGTTGGATTTTTATGGGTTTTGATGTTTCTTTGTGGAAGAGAGTTCAATTCCACCCTGGTTAGAACTTTGGAAATCTGGATTTGGAGTTCGGATGGCCAAGTTGTGAGGTTTTGAAGTTTTGGAGCCATTGGAGCTTCTTCTCAGCCATGGAGAAGAAGACCCAGACCCTGCGTACGAGTTTTTACGCGTACGCAGCTCTCAGTGTGCGTGACTTTTTACGTACACTGCTCCCTTGAGTGTGCGTGACTTTTTACGTACACTGCTCCCTTGAGTGTGCGTGACTTTTCACGTACACTGCTCCCTTGAGTGTGCGTGACTTTTCACGTACACTGCTCCCTTGAGCGTGCGTGACTTTTCACCTACGCTGCTTTCTGTAGCGTACGTGACTTTTCACCTATGCTGCTCTCTGTAGCGTGCGTGACTTTTCATCTATGCTGCTCCCTGTAGCGTGCGTGACTTTTCACCTATGCTGCTCTCTCAGCGTGCGTGACTTTTCACCTACGCTGCTCCCTGTAGCGTACGTGACTTTTCACCTATGCTGCTCTCTCAGCGTGCGTGACTTTTTTGTACGCTGCTCCCCTGACCCCTTGCTTAACCCATTGGCTCTTGGAGTTTTGGTCTTATTTTTTTAAGCTTGGCTATTCTATAGCCCTGTATATTGATATTTTATTAGATATTTTACGCCCATTTTATATCCTTACGCCTTTTGTCATGAACTTGATTTTACTTAACATGTTTGGAATGACTATTGTACATGGCACGGTATGGCAAGGAACTAGCATAACACGGCAGTGACCGTAGTGGTGCACTCCTGACATGACCAACCTGACCTGATAGTGGCCCGTCGTGGTGCACTCCTGCCAAGTACCCTGACATGATTTATCTTGATAACTTAACTTGACCTGCCTTGACACCGTGGATGGTTCATTCTTGCTTGCTTGTTAAATCCACTTGTCCTGTCTTGTATCATGTCTAGGATGGGACTCCTGAGTACTACGGTCAGGAGTTCCTACGAAAATGGATTAAGGTTAATAACTAGAATAACACAGTAGTCATGAAGAGATTGACACAGCTACAGGCAATCTCGTTACCTGGGCGCTCTTGGGATCTGTAGCCTGTCGTCGAGTAGGGCACATTTCCAGCACACCGTCGCGTGTTGCACCCTCTAAGTCACCTAAGGGTACATTTGTCTCCCGGGCGATGTACCCACCTGAATTCAACCCTAATTTTTGACCTGGGTAACCTGGATGATCTGCAGGGCTTGTGGCTGTGGAACAATCTTACTATATCTTGTTAGTAATTAGGCCTGTGATAACCCTAGTTAGTTAAAGTAGTAAGCCGTAGGATCTGCTTGGCCGTGATTTGATTGAATGAGGTATAACCAGTTTAGTCATGTCTTGATCCAGTACAAGATTGCTTCCTGTCTTGATTTCTTACATTATTATCTTGCCGATAAATGGTGAGAAACCAAGTTCTGTTCAGATGAAGGGTTACAACCCTGGTCCTTGTTTGGTTTACGGGTTGTAACCTGGCTATCGGAATAGTCCCATGGTTATCTCGTCGTATATCACCCTGCTATGTTTTCGTAAATTCTAGTTTTAATATTAGATTTTCTTATGCTAATTGCTGGCTTTTGTTCTTATTTTGTGGCCCCCTTGTGGCACTTGCTCTTTCTGGGGTTGACCCAGCTGGTTTTGTGTGGCCAGATTTCGGAGCAGCTTCCGAGGATCTACCAAGCTTCCAGCCCAATGGTGAACACTAGAAGGAACCCGGGCTACGAGTGGGTTTTCTATTTTGTTTTGCTCATTCTATTGTAAAACTATTCTTTTGAGGTGTTTAGCCGACGAGCACCTGTTAGCTCGATGCACTTTTACTTACTGTCTGCCTACGGGCTGTAACATGATTAACAAATCCTAGGGTTAATCATGTATGACTTAACTCTTGCTAGTCCTCGCATTTTGTACGACTAGCTTCATGATCAGCTGAATATATAATATTTGGGACGCCTTATTATTGTATATTTAATGATCATACATCTTGCGACCTTACTTACTTGCTTGTGATTGAGACATTAGGCTTGTTCATGACCATAGAGACTGTTGGCTTGTAGTAAACCCTCATATTTTTAGACAGCCATGACCGTATATCGAGGTGGTTTCCATTTCAATATACGTAGCTGGCTGTGTCTACCCCCGCTCTCCAGTATTCTGGTTCTGGGGCGTGACACTTGGTTCTGAAGAAGCCATTCCATAACATGGAATGGATCTTAATTCAACCGTTCCTGTTCGATCGATTCGGCCGATTCTGACCTATCAGTCCTGACCAAATTGATAGTGACAGTGTTCCTTTCTCGAGCACCCCGTAGACGGAAACGGGGCACGATATAGGGACGGGGCACTACATCTTCAGTACCACCCAGGCAAGGCTAATTTAGTAGCAATTGCTCTCAGTCGGTACCCTATGGCTATGTTCCTTACCATGGACTCACATCTTCTGGAAGACCTGGAGAGTTTGGGGATTGAAGTCATCATTTCAAGGATTGAGGGGCAGCTAATGAATATGCAGATCCAGTCAGGATTGATAGAGAAGATCAAGGAAACCCAATTTCTAGATGAGGGTCTCCATTGTCTCAAGACACAGGTGGAAGCAGGATTGCTGGAGGATTTCGTCATAGCATATGATGGTACCCTAAGACATGGAACCAGGTTGTGTGTGCCCAAGGGTAGCTTCAGGGAAGAGAACATGCATGAGGCCCACCAGTCATAATATTATATTCATCCTGGAGCCACAAAGATATACAAGGACCTGCGGGAACAAGTTTGGTGGTATGCGATGAAGCGGAAAGTTGTCCAATTTATCTTGAGATGTCTGGTATGTCAGCAAGTTAAGGCGGAAAGACAGAGACCAGGGGATTACTCCAACCTTTACCTATCCTGGAATGGAAGTAGGAATATATAACTATGGATTTTGTCTCAAGCTTACCATGAACACCCGGCAGGAAGGATACCATTTGGGTTATCGTGGATAGACTGACAAAATCGGCTCACTTCATTCCGTTCAAGGTAAGGCTGCCGACAGATAAGTTAGCAGAGCTCTACATGAAACAGATTACGAGGATTCATGGAGTACCAGTCAGCATCATTTCAAATAGGGACAACAGCTTTATTTCCTATTTTAAGAAGAGTCTGCAGCAGGATTTGGACATTCAGTTGAAGTTCAGCACAGTTTATCATCCACAGACTGACTGGCAGTCAGAGAGGACTATCCAGACCCTACAAGACATGTTGAGGGTCTGTGTTCTGGATTTTGGAGGATCATGGGAGGATCACTTGTACCTGGTAGAGTTTGTTTATAATAACAGCTACCAGGCCAGCATTGGCTTGACACTTTTTGAGGCACTCTATGGCCGTCGGTGTCGTACGCCTTTATCTTGGGATGATGTTGGAGAGAGGACTTTGCTTGGACCCAAGATGGTACTTAACTCAGCTGAGAAGGTCAAGTTGATCAAGGAGTGCCTCAAAGTTGCCCAAGACAGGCAGAAGCATTGGATTGATAATAGCAGAAGACCCTTGGAGTTCGTTGTAGGAGACATGGTGTTCTTGAAGATTTCTCCTACCAGAGGCACTATCAGATTCAGAAGGGGAGGGAAGATTGTCCTAGATACATCGATCCTTTCGAGGTGATTGAGAGAATCGGGGACGTTGCATACCGGCTAGCACTTTCTACCAGCTTGGATGGAGTACACAACGTCTTCCATGTATCTCAACTTCGTAGATATATTGTTGACCCGAGCCACATCGTGGATTACTCTGAGCTGGAGGTGGGACCGAGTCTTGAATATGTGGAGTATCATGTGGAGATCATTGATCGTCGGAAGAAGCAGCTAAGGAATCAGACAATTCCTTTGGTCAGAGTTATGTGGAGGCACCACTCTCCTAGATAGTCTACCTGGGAGCGCGAGGATGACATGCGAGGGCGCTTCCCTAGTCTCTTTGTTTGATTGTTGATTTCAAAAATATTTTGAATTTCAATAGTAGTCTTTTGTTTGAATGTTGTAAACAATTCCCTTTGAATTTCAATAAAGATTGGTTGTTCTCTAAATTTCGAGAACGAAATTTCTTTAAGGGGGAGATTTGTAACTCCCTAAGTCCACTTTTGGCAAAATTTTGAATTATTTCCTGAATTTTATATTTTTGGAAGATATTATTTTTAATAAAACTTAGTTTTAAATAATAAATCTGATTTTTTAAAATAATTAATTGATTCAAATTTTTAATTATTAATTATGGTTATTATTAATAATGATTAATTTTAGTGATTAATTATGATTATTATTTATGGGCTGAATTTATTTTAATTAATTGGTTCAAATTAGAGCCTACCAAGCCTTGGGCTGTGGATCGTGGGCTTTAGCCTACAATTCCTAAGTGGAGGCTTAGTACAGATTTTAATTAGATCTAGATCATTTTTAATTAGCTGTTAATTAACTAATTAGTTAGTTAGTAGTTAGTGAGTTAGCAGGGTTAGTCAGCTTTCTTCACTAATGACCCTAGATCTATTACAAATTATAAGCTATGCTACTAGGGCTGACTTGGAGAGCACTATAATATTTTATTATAAATATTGGGGGTGTTCTCCAATTATTATATTAGTAATATTTTTCTGATCACTGACACTGTTTCCAAT
This sequence comes from Iris pallida, assembly GCA_029216955.1. NCBI lineage: Eukaryota > Viridiplantae > Streptophyta > Magnoliopsida > Asparagales > Iridaceae > Iris > Iris pallida. Next base: position 6,503,959 of record JANAVB010039017.1, read on the forward strand.
ACACACTACTCTCCACTCTGATCACTGATTCCGCCGTCGAGCACCACCGTGAACCCCGTCGTGAATTTTTTTGGAGTTCGCCGAACGTCGCCGCCTCGACACCACCACATTGCTGGAGCACCACCATCTCGTCACCGATCACTACCGAAGTAAGCCGTTGATCTCCTCCTCTTCTTATTTTCCCCTCTGACTTCTTCACCAGTGTCTTACCATTCGCCGACCACCGCAAATGGCCGTCGACCACTGCCCGATGACCGAAGCTCCGCCGCAATGACGAATCTAGTCGATCTCTGCCTTGCCAACAGTAGAACTTTTGGGATCTACAACGATCATATCGTTGTGTCCAGATGGGACGCCGATCTACTTGTCATCCCGACTGCTGAGTCGCCTCCTTGAAGACCATGCCGACCCCTCGAGTGCCGAGCCACCACTGGTGAGATCCGATTTCCTTTCTTCCTCCTTGCTTCTTTTTCATTTTTTGCTGTTCAGTTCAACTAATATTTAGGGTTTGTACTGTGCTCGCCGTCACGATAGGAGTTGCCGCTCACGGAACCTTCGCCTTGCTGGGACCTGCTTTCTGCCACCAGATCGATCCGCGGCCACCATGCAATGTTCGACCTAGCCGCCACCTCGTAGACCATACCGACTCTTCGCAGATCGAGCCAGCTCTTCGATCGTCGCACCGTCTCTTCGAACCATATGCTACCTCTTCGAGTTATGTATCATCACTTTATGACCGAGCCATATCGGAGCCATCGACCTCATCGAGGTATCTCGAAGCCAGTCCAGAGTGCCAGATCCACCGAGGATCGACGCTTCGCCGCCTTGGTTTGTCGCAGACTGCCGCATCGGTAAGCTTCTGCCTTGATCCACTCGACCCCTCTTTTTTTTTCTGGTTCTTAGAGTTTAGGGTTTCGTGTGAGGCTTTGAAAAGTGATATCGAGCTAGGGTTTTGATAGAAGGGAAAGAAGGGAAAGGAAGCTATGGTTTGTATTTGGGGGAGAATGAAAAGAAGAAGTGACCTAGGACTTCTGTTCGAGACGCTGTGATGGAGAGGAAGGAAGTATGTTAGGGTTTTGGTTCTGGGAGCTTGGAGAGTGAGTGATGGAGAAGACTAGGGTTGTTCGGGGAGTGGATCAGGGAAGAAGAAAAAGCTAGGGTTAGGTTTTGGGAGTGAACGCTAGGGGGAAGTGATGAAGAAAAATAAAGTTTTCGGGTTAGGGTTCTTGGGAGCAATTGGGAAAGAAGAACGTTAGGATTTTTAGGGTTTTGCTTTGCGGCTACTGAGTGAGGAGTGTGAGGAAGAGAGAGAGAGAGAGAGTGAAGAGGGGTTATATAATTAGGTTTGGATGGAGTGGGCCGGGCTAGAGTGATGGGCTTTGTGGGTTAGATTAAATGAGAATTAGAAATGGCAGTGAGAAATATTATAATATGAGTGAGTTTGGGCCATTGTGGGTCGGGCTGGCCGAGAAGATAGAAAAGGGAATAGAAATAGGTTATGGTTGTGGGCTTGGACCTGTTACTATTATTAATAACTTGTCTACATGTACGTGATTTGCACTTATTTTAATTAGAATATCGTAAGGTCAGTTGTTATCTTTTCATCTTTTTCAGATGAATATTCATGTGTGTATTTTCTTTTTTACAATGCCAATAAATTCGAAGTACAAATTTTGTTCTTTTTTTTTAATTTTCTATTGATAATAATAAACTTTGGAAAATGGTAAGGATAGGAAAATTTATTACCATTGGAACATGAAAAGTTGTATGGAAAAAAGAAACTTGCATGCAAATTTTATTGCTTTGACTCTTAAACATAAATGACATTCAAGTTGACATAATAACATCATGTTTATAAAATACTCGAGGGTATTTTAGGAATTCAAAAGTTTCACCACCAAGTTTTCCTATTATATAGTAGAACAGATTAATATTATGGTTAGTTTTAGTTTTATTTAAAATATTGCTGAGTACTGTTTTAATTTAGTAAAATATTTCTAAATCAAATTATTTATGTATCTGATTAATGTTAATTGTTAGTAAAGTATTTTGGTTCTAATTATTATCTCAGTAATAATATAGTTATTTTGCTAATTACTATAGAATAATAGAGATGGCTAGAATATGTATTATTATTAAATAGTTAGTTTTGGTTAACAAATGTGTTAGCTAGTCTTTGTCAATAATTAGAACCTAACCAACTTGTATTTATTCTAGGAGGACCTAGAGATTATTATCTCCCTATTTTCGATCTCCCAGAGCAAGGCAAATACTTCTATGATTTTGACTCATTTACTTTATGTCATGTTCTTTTCATATTGGACACGTTGTTACACGACTTGATCTATATTCTGGTTCATGATCTTTACTTGTATCTGGGGGAGGAAAAATACTACGGATATGTGACCAAAGCCCAACCTAGTATTCATGTTGATAGCTTAAATCTCACACTTGTGCACGTGGGCTTTAGGTCGTACCATTACTTGTTCTTATTCATGATCTTACCCAGCCGGTCACATATTTTAGTATGTATTTCAAATTCACTTGTCATGATCTTTTGCTACATGTTTCATATTTAATTTAGATTATGCATTTACTTTTCATGTTCATTCTGATTATTGTCTTTTACTTGTTCACATGTCATACTTGTTTCATTATTATAGATTGTACTCTCCACTCCTGACTGGATATGTTGCAGGTAAGCTTGAGACCATTTGAACGACCTATTATGGGCAGGAGTCCGAGGCTATAGTTGAGCAGGATGACACCACTCAGGATTTAGGAGCTGCTAACAATTAGACTTAGTTTTCTTATGTTCAGTAGACTTTTCTTTTGATGTTGTATTTGTGAGGGTACTTGTGGATTGGACTATCACCTTTATTTTTGTCTTCGGCTTAGTGTAAAAGATGTAATAATGGCTGGACTTGTGGTTGTTAACCCAATGATTATATCGTGTTTTTGAATATGGTTAATCAATTAAGTTTAACATAATGATGTCACTAATATTCATATATTCACTATTACGTAGCTACTTAAACTTAGCATTGTCCTATATCATATTGACATGCTTGTATCATACGGCAACATATTTTGCTCGCCTAACATGTATTTGTAGACATGCAGTAAGCATGCGGTTAGCGGACAGGGGTCGAGGGGGCAGCGCCCCCCATCGGGGGTTCGGGGGCCAAGCTCCCAAAAGGTATTCAGATTTCCAAATCTACTTATCTTTGGACGATTGCTATCAAGGAAAAAGACGTCTTCAGGTCTTCTCAAATATCAGAAGAAATACGTCATCAAAGGGCTCTTGGTTTTCCTATTTGTTCCAAGTCTGTAATCTTAAATTTATTGAGTCTAGGAGAATGTGTACGTTGAGTCGCACTGTGTCATCTCAACCCCTAGACATATCTCTCCAAGATCTACCATACAAACAGACCAATTCCTGAACCAAGCCCAAGCTCCACCAAGCCAAACAAAGCCCAAAGGCCATTCTGCCACCTAGGAGGTAGAGTTCGGGCCAAACTCTGCCCCGACACAGAGTTCGGGCCGAACTCTTTCCCCTAAATTCTAGGAGATAATTTTTAGGGTATGCTCATTGGTAGTTGTCCAACGGCCAAATATTTGAATTCTTGGGACAGAATTCGGGCTGAAGTCTGCCTCCCCAGAGTAGTATAAATAAAGCTTGAATTCTCTCATTTCAAATCATCTCTCACCTTCAAATATTCAAGCTTTCTAAGATCTAATACTCCAAGCCTCATTCTTCCATATCTCCTAAGCCACAACTCTCCTTAGCCCAAGGTGCTTAGTGCGATATCAGCTAGAAGTTATGTGCAAGAGTGAAAGAAAAGTCACTTGGACAATTCTAAGTTTCGCCACCTGCGAATCTGTAAGAGGTTGGCGTGCTCTTCTGAGTAAAGGCACGTGGTTTACGCTATTTCACAAATAGTGGATTTCAATCTTGAGCTAGAGTTCTCAGGCCTGGACTAGTCCTCCACGTGGAAAACCAGGTTAAAACTGCTATGTTTGTGAATGCTCTTCTGATCTTTATTTACTTCCATATTTCTCACTGATTTATTTACTATCTTGATAGTTGTTTTGTGGAGGTGATATAGAGTTAATTTTTATTTGGTGTTTATCGATACAAACTCTATTCACCCCCTCTAGAGTTGCCTACACGTTATTTCAGTAGTGGTGTATTGTGTTGTACTCTAGGACGTATTAGATTTTGTGATGTGATTTTATTATATTACTTTGTGTTCTTAGATACTTAATACAGCTTACTATGTTGAGTCTATCAACTTAGGTTGGACGTGTCCGACTCGTATCCGACTATTCGGGAGCGGGTCGTGACAATAATGGCCAGGTCAATGGGATTCGTTACGATCGAAAGAATGATAGAACATGTTCTGGGTCCTGAAGTACCATATCTAAAGAATATAAAAACAAATTCTTTATTGCCATTCGCTCGACACAATATTTTATGTAGTCCTACTGATATGTATCTACACATAAACAATGGAATGACATAACATTCTTGATTTAATTCATGTTTTTGATATAAAGAGATATACAAATGCAGGATATTTATCTGATCTCCTTAAGAGGATATCACAAATAAGTATATCTTTTCTAATCAATGTTGTAGATATTTTGAAGATAAATAGAGCAAGAGGCCAAGATAATCATCCCAATCTTTTTTGCAATTAATGGAGCAAACAAGAGAATGTGCAGGGCTATGATTTCAATAGTTCAATATATCAGGGGAAGTTGTGAGCTTTCAAGAATCACAAATAAAGCATGCAATCTCTTCATAAGGATATGAGTATATATGTATAGACAAATAAAGTGTTGGGGTGAGATGTAATATTTAAATCGTATTGGGGGTTGATTTTTCATGTTAAATTGATGTAAGAACAAGAATATAATATTTTTTAGGGGGCATCATGTAGATGCAAGCATCCTGAAGATGCTAATGGAGACATCTTGAATCATGTCTTTGCACATTTTATTTTTTTCGGTGATGTTTTTTGCCACTGGATTTTTCCTTCAAAAAGATTTTAACAAGGCAATATAAGTTGCACCCACTTGGATTCCTAAAGAATCATATTCCTGAAAAATATTATTGTACTCTTTTCTTTTCTATGGAGTTTTTCCCTAAAAGATAAGTTTTTCCTTAGAAAAGTTTTTAATGAGGCAATAATTAATATGGACATACAAGGAGGAGTGTTGTGATTTAGATAAACCTAAATATAGATGCCCTTGTCCATATCCATAACAACCTCTATCACCTTCCCTCTTATATATGTTATCAATGAGAAAGTCCCTACGGATGGATTCGGCTACTGTAACGCCCAGTCCCAAAATATTTAGGACTATGTACGTATCCATGCCAGCTACATACATACGAAGTATACTCCAATATATGGAACCATCGTATGTATGCATAAGCTATGAAATGCAGTAATCCATGATACTAATCTCATCCACAATAAAAAAATTAATATAAAATAGGAATCAACACAGAATTATAATTTGTACAAAAGTTGGGTGGAGACAAGGTCCACTACCAACTATCTCAAATAAAATGTACAAGAAGGAATAAATGAAATAACAGGATGGGCCAAGTGCAATCACCTTCGAAAGGATGGAGAAGATCACGGCCTCGACTAGAACACCTGTAATATCACAGAAGCACACACCTGGAGAGATAACCAGGTCCTCAGAGGGACGTAACAAGATACAGGAAGAACATGCCATAAATACTGAATACAAAATATGCCACAAAGAATATAAGTGACAAGACAACAATAAGGTAATCTAACCATACTACTGTGTTCATGCAGTTAAGAACAAACCTCTAACGCATGGGCATCTGGCTCAGGAGCAGTAATCTCAGGTATGGTCCCATCAGGATACCAGGGACCTCAAAGCATAACATTTCTCGAATGTCAGAGGCCAGCAGGATTAGTAATAGGAAAGTGCATAAAGGATCCATACGTTAAGGAACTGTTCTTTCCATCCAATGCCTAATAGAGTCACATCCATGTCTCATATACCTCTACTAACTACTAAGTCTTCTAACATGCCTCTATTAGCAGTTAGCCCTAACGCATGCACATGGGGAATCAGCCCATACGCAAGGACCTCTACATGCTACTCGTCTCACACATCCTCGTGGTACAACTGTGTCGAGGCATATACAATACACTACAAACGGTAGTCCCCTAACTCTATGTTCATATGCAATCACAGGATAGTAACAAAGTAACTAATAATCACAGAGCATGTAGTAAATCAAGAACTGTAATAACTAGAAATAATGAACAGTGATATGTAATAAAATACAGACTGAATATAAATAGTATAATGGCAAGCTATCTTGCCTAAGGTTATGTGCAAAAGAGAATAATACACTATCTCGAACAGACAAATAAACGAAGCAAGAAAAGCCAAATCCCGCAGATGACTCCGGATGCTGCAACAAAGATCACGAACGAGTTTGGAATATAAGATATGCCTAGGAAATGCCTGTCCAAAAGTTAAATTCTAGAACAGGGGCAAAATCGTAATTTCGGGTCAAAACGATATCCGTCGTTGGACCCGCTTATACCGAAATGCGTGTCAGAACCTACGGTCTCTAAAGTCATCAAACTACATGTCTACAGATTTGTTTTGATGAGACGAACCTAATGGTATGCTAATTTTGGATTCCGGTGGACCGTGCACAAAATCGCTCGTTGAGTGGAATTGTGGGCCTACTAAAATAGCGTCCCAGATAACCTTCTCATAATTGAACCAAACTTGGCTCACAGGACCAGAAAAATATTTCGAGTCCAATGGCGCAAGTTTCGTCGCGATTTGATGAGTGTACACGAAGTTGTGACTTAATTTGCAAAGGGTCGATACGGGGGTATCTCGACGGATACGTACTGATTTCGTCGCGCACATGCAACGAAATTGGGTTTTGTCAGTTCCCACACGTCGACAACATCCATACGTGCCTTTCGATGCGTATAGTGCGCGACCACGTCGCCCGGTTTTTTGGGACGCACGCCGTATCGGGGTGTTTTTCTACTTTTTGAAAACATAATTTTACATTTTTTCGTGTAACTTTTTACACACTAGATGAAAAGTGAATCCAGAAGGTGCGTTACAATCTCGGTTTTGTTGTCTTTTATTGCCTTTAATTATTCTCTACAAAATCCTATTGTACAGAAAAAAAAGTGGCCGACAAGTTGATGTTTCAAAATAGTTTTTAATATTCCAGAAAAGTGGTTTTTCTTCAACTTTGCCTCGATTTTTCGAGCAAATTGGATGGCCATGTCGAAATCCACCTGGGGGATCTCGAAGAGGGTCATGTGGGCTTTCTACACGAATTTACGGAATAAAAAACGAACAAGAATTGAGAGAGAAATTGCACGGTGAAGTTAGGTACCTCGATGTTAAATTCTGTTGTTGTTGGGATTATTCAAATGATTTAGAAGGTCACGATGGTAGGTTTAGGATCAAGGAAAAAAGACGAATAGTTTTAGGATGAAGATATAGCAACATCGAGTGATAATGGTTATAGGTGATATGATGGCTAGAGGAATTTCTAGCACAACGCCTTCGTCCTTCTAAAATAGCTGAAGGCGAACGCAATAAGGAGTTCAAGACGATGTTATCGAATACGAGTACGTGATTCAAAGACGACCAAAAATTTTAAAAGAATTGTCAAGGCAGTCGTGGATGGAATTCTAAAAGAGAAAGTTCAACTATATCCCATCCACGTAGATTGATATATGAAAAAGGCGAACCAAAGTGCACTCGGTTGATCAGACCATCATGCACCGGTTCTGATTAGACAATATGTTAGTGAGCGGCCGCTCAATAGCATATGCCTCGATCAAGCTTGATAAGGATTAGCTTGCAAACACTAGGCTATATTAGCATCATTAGTTTAGATAGTAAAACATAGGCACGAGGGTAGATGAAATAAAAACAAATGTGAATAGTCTAAGAGTCATAAAGATCTAAGTCTTGTTTATTCCTGTACCAACATTCTATGTTTTATTGACCAAGGCTTGGTTGACCAAATGGGTTAAATTCCTCTAGTCTCTATAGTCTAGATAATATTCTCTTTAATGGTCAAGAGTGTATGTCGGGTTGCGGGGTATTCTACCAAACTTAAAAGGATTAAGCTAAGGGTGTTTGAGATATTTAACTAGTAGGGTCAATCTCTAGCAAGAACGAAGGAAAGATAAGAGTAATGATAGGAGGAATCAAGCAAGATGCAATTTGATGAGTCGAACGATAATTCGAATATGGGATCGATGGAAGAGGTCAAGTATGTGGATGAGATCCTAAACTCTATTCATATATCCAGGCTCACATCGGTACAATAACGTAACCGAAGTGATAAACTTGACCTGCATGGGCCACCACAAAAACATGTAACGGCCCAGTCCTAAAATACGTAGGACAAGGAACGTAGACATGCCAGCTGTATACATACGAAGTACACTCCAATATATAAAAACCTCGTATGAATACATAAGCTGTAAAATACAGTAGAACCATAACTAATCTCATCCACACAAAATAATGAATAAAAGATATCATATAATGATAATAAATTATCTTGATACAATATGTTGGACGGAGACAAATCCACTACCAACTATGAAAATAATACATAACAAAAGAAAGAATTTGGCAAGCGAAGCGAAGACGATCTAGGTGCAATCATCCTCGAAAAAATAGCGATAATCACGGCTAGAGCTAGAACACCTGCGAAAGATAAGAGCACACACCTGGCGAGATAACCAGGTCCAAAGAGGGATGTAACAAGACACATAATATCATGCCAATAACTGAATAATAAAAGCTCAACAGAAAAGTATATATGACTAAACAAATAAAGGTCCTTAACCATTCTATGTGAAAGTGCATTTTGAAGACAACGTTCCACACAAGGGCTCCCGAGACTTGAAACACGGCGCGTTAGCGTTTCAACCAAGGCACTAATGGCGTCTAGAGAAAAGTAAATGCACGGCCCATTAGAACTCGAGTGAGAACTAAGGGGCAGCTAGAGAAAAATAAATGCACGGCCACTAGCTCTTAGGTGAGTCACTAACGGCAGCTAGACGAAGGTAAATGCATGGCACATTTGTGTTTCAACCGAGGCACTAGTGGCATCTAGAGAAAAATAAATAAGTGCACGGCACACTAGCTCTCGGCTGAGTCACAAATGGCAGCTAGACGAAAGTAAAGGTGTGAAAGCCTCTGCGTCTAATAACTGTCTTCATCCACCCCATGCACTACTCGTGCTGAATCTACACCACGATATTTCTAATAACCGCTAAGTCTTCTAGGCAATTATATTAGCAGTTATACCCTAACGCTCGTCCTGTACGCACCGATGTACGGTCGGTACGCAAGTCCGAATCTATATGAGACACGTGACATCGTGCTACACAAGTGTCGGCCCATGAATGCGGCACAAACAAAGGTGGTCCCTTAACTCTAGGCTAAATACATAAAGAAAACTAAAATATAATAATTTGCAACTACATAGGATTTTGAAAGAACAACTTATAAGAAATAAAACATGCATGATATTGAGCAAGAAATTAAACAGTAAAGGCAAGGTGTCTTGCCTGGTGTGTCGCCCGGTGTGGTGCGATGATCTGACAAGTCTCAGTTGTCCAATAGCCATGTTCGATGTGTAGAGGTCCGAAGTCCATAAGAAAAATAGAAAGGCACGACTTAGTCACGATCAAGGATTGTACATCCTAGTCTAGAAAGTGATTTTGATGGTCTTATAGTATTCAGAAAATATTTATACTTATTTAACCCCAAAATTAGTTATATAATTATTCAACCCATTTAGAAATTCCTATAGTTTATAAAGAATACTTTATATATAAATCTTTGAAACAGAGTGTTTATACTTGTATTTTGAAATTATAATATACTTTATTTCAAATCCAAATTAATTGTTAAATATAAGCCCAAGCCATAACTAATTTAAGAAATATCTATTTTAATATTTATTTATAAATTCTTTAAACCCCAAAAATTTATAATAAGTTTTATATATAAGCCCATAGATATATTATGTATATATTTTAAAAGTAATTATATAGGAAGCTCATTCTTACATTCTAATAAAATAAAAAATAAAAACCATTGGGCTATGACCCAAAAATAATAGTATAATTAAGTAGGCCCAGCCCAAGAATTTAGCCTATCGTAAAATATAATCTTAATTATTTTTTTTTAAAAGTATCCCTCTGGGCTTGAAGGCTCGGCCCATCCCAATACTATTCCATATAGGCTCTCCTCCTTATGGAGAGAGATTCATACAGAAAAGAAAAATTAGGAAAGAGGAGCTGAGAGAATAAGGGAAAGGGGAGAAAAACTCACCGGGTGTCCCTCGACGGCGGAGGCGGTCAGCTGCTCCGGCGATGGAGCTGAGGAAGCAGGATGGAGGGACGCCGGGGGGACGCGCTGCTCTGGGGTCGGCGGCAGAGGAAGTGGGGAAGCCGGAGGGCGGAGCTTCCGGGGAGGTACGGTAGGTCGTGGGGTTCGTCGACACAGAAGTCGAGGTGGCCAGGAAGACGTGGACGAGCGAAGTCCGATCGTATGGGCGTTCGCTTGGCACTGCTCCGGAGCTCACCGTGCCACGGTCGGCGTGGTCGGCCGAAGCGCATTACTCGAACGCGGAGGCGCTCACCGCGGCGGACACAGGGTGGGACACGCTGGCGGCGAGTTCGTGTGGGCAGCCGATGAGAGGGTGGCGCCTCCGGGAGGAGCGCACAGATCGGGTGTTTGCTTGGGCGGAGGAGCGTCGTCGGGTCGCCGGATAAAGTTGAGGTCAGTCAGGTTAGGGTTTTGGCCTTTTTTTTTCTTTTTTTCTGTGGTGTTTGGTCGTGTTTAGGCGGCGATGGCCGAAGTTGGGGAGACGGCGGAGGTGGTTGTGTTACTGGCGGTGATGGTTGCGGCGATGATTGCATGGTGGTGTTGGTGTCTGGTCGGGTAGATGGGGCGGCATTTGGCCGAGTGGAGTTTGATGGTTGTGGTGATGGTGAAGGTGGTTTGGTCAGAGGTGAACGGGGTGGTTACTGCGGAGTCTGTGATGGCGGCGGTTATGATCTATGGGGGAGGTGGAAGGTGGTCTGTGGGGGACGGATCCGGGCGGTAGGACGGAGACGATGGTGGTTGGGCGAAGTCGGGATCGGGTTGTGGTGGCAGTAGGGTGGTGTCAATGGGGCCAGGGAGCATGTGGTGGGGTGTTCTGGTGGTGGTTGCGTTGTGTCGAGAGTGTTCGACAAAACGGGGATGGAGGTCCGGATTTGTCGGCCTCGAGTCAAAATTTTATGTATCTGTATAACAATATAGTGGATGGAAAATGCGCGGACACGGACACGAACACGATACACAATGGTTGGAGGATATTTGTGGATTGTCGAATTGTTTATGGATGAGTACCTCTCCTTATATAGGAGGTGGGAATTCCCAGTTGGATAGGGATTGAAATTTGATTAAATCTCCAATAGATAATATAAATTTTAATTCAAATAAATCAAATCTAAATTAAATTCTAATTTAAACTTAGATAATCTAAACTCAAATTTAAATATAAATTCTACCTTTAAACTTTTTAAATTAAATCTATAAATCAAATCAAAATTTAAAATAGCCACAATAAATTCCAAATATATTTTTCAAAATACCAATAATAATAATTTTGAAAATAATAAATATTTTTAAATATCTTTTTGAATAATAAAATATTAATATTAATAAATCTCGAAAATTACATTTTTATTTCAATATAAACTATAAAATATTTAGAAAATATATACGTATGCACAGGAATATTATTTATTATTATTAACTATTATAAACGAAAGACTTTTATGAATAAATAAAATAATAGATTTGGAAATGTTGGTATGATAGCTAAAATAATTATTACATATATTATTTTAAAACTATAAAATAATAAATAAAAATATTTTTCTAAAAATATGTACGCTCGCACATATTTGCACTCGTCGAGCAAATTCGATAATAACGAAATTTCGTGCACGACGTACACTGGAACTACGCACGTACAAATACAAAAAAGAATAATCAGTACCAAATTTATACAAAAAATATATAGTAGAAATTTAGGGGTTTTACAGGCTTGGTTCGGGTCCAATCCGGGCTAAATTGGACAAACCGGGTCATCAAAAATCAATACGTAAAATAATAAATAATTAATTACTCAGTGGAGGTTAAGTCGCAACTTGGACTAATTTTCCTAGTTCGGTCATCATCATGGCTAGGCTTCCCCCAGCATGGCTAGTACACTTAGTCAAGGCACACTGTTACATCTTTCGTACCAAAATTTATGGTCGCCTTATGCTACAAAACTCAACAATGGTTAAGGTCATTTCTAATAATAAAATATATCATAAATTGCATAAAATTTATTTTTAAGTCTTTTTAAATAATAAAAATAAAATTAGAAATTTAGGGATTTTACATCCTACCCAACTTACAAGAATTTCGTCCTCAAAATTTAGGAATAATAGGGTAGATAGGGTTGAGGAATAGAAAGAGTTCATTAATACCAAAATACGATTAAATTTTTGGAGGAGGCAATGAAACGGCGTTCAACACAACCATGCATTAGAAAATTGTGGAGTCGATATATACAAAATATACCATGGTTATGAAAATAAATAAGGGTTGCTAGTGAATGAAACAAAATTTTGATAACACGAATTAAAGAGTAGCAAAGAATTGGGGGGTTCAAGGAGAATAATTTGATATTTGGGAGATGTGGGTTATGGGGAGAAACTGGAGACTAATCGACTTGATTAAGAGTTTGATTAGGTGAACGATTAGAATCATTCTCGAGTGTTCAATATTGTTTGGAAGGGCATGATAACAATTCTAGGGTTGAGGAATGAGGAGTAGTTAAAGGCGAGGATACAGCCACATGAGTCGGTCGGTGGCTATCTACATTTGTGTATAAATAACTGATAGGGCAACCAAAGATGATACCTTGAGTCTATCTAGCAAGTACAGCACCTTGTCTTTCCAAAATAAGTAAAAGACAAGAACCACAAAGGTTTCAAAGACAGTGCTATTGAGTACGAATGCGGGGTTCATAGGCGACAAAAATAATTCAAAAGAGAATTTTCAAGGCTGTCGCGGATGAGACACTAAGGCAAGTTTAACAATGTCTCCATCCACGAAGAATAATACATGAAAAGCGAACCAAAGTGCAATAGGTTGATCAGACCATCATTCACCGGTTCTGATTAGACAATATGTTAGTGGGTGCACCCAATAAAATATGTCATGATCAAGCTTGGTAAAGAAAGAAGCTTGCAAAGCTGAGGCTAAATTAGCAGTACAAGATTGTTGAAATATAAGTAAGGGAGGTAATGATGAAGGAATTTAATTAGTCCAAGATCTTTTAAAATTAAGACTTGCCCGAAGTTTGGGCCTATACAGTTGTCCTAGTGTTTCTTCATTTATGGTTTGGTAGACTAGATACGGTAGGATCCTCAGGATTTTTATAGTTTGAGTGAACCTACCAATGTGGGTCACAAGAAGAAAAAAAGGTTGTTAGATAGGGAGATATTCTACCCAACTTACAAGAATTAAACTAGTGGTGTGATGAGACCATGGGTCAAGCAACCAAGATAAAGTACAAGTTAGGCATTTTAAGGAATCAAATAGAACACAATCACATATGGGGTCGAAAGAATTTAGTCAAGGTTAGATCTTTAGTTCAAGTCTGAAAGTATCTTGGTATCATGGTAGAGGTTTTGGTTTAGCCATTTCGACCAAAAAGTCATAACAAGAAAATAGAGTACAAGAAGACGTGTTTTGGGGGGACATGATGTCACGCCCCGCTCCCGTAGGAGCGATCGTCCTCGCTAAGGCGTGATGCCGCACGAGCCTAGATTGCGCTCGTGCAAGGCGGGTTCCATAACGGCCGATTTCAGCGGCTGCGACGGGGTCGTCGCACAGAAGTCCCAAGCAGAGACATTGAATAATAGCAGCGGAAATTTGAATCAAAACACAAGTTATTCAAAAAACCTTTTTATTGATATTGAAACAAAGATTACAAAGGGCGTAAGGCCAAGATTACAAGTCTCTCAAGCTCACTTTCTCTCATTACAAGTTCACTCTGCTCTCTCTCATCTCTCAATACATTATCTTGGACCAGCGGATGCTTCGGAAGACGACGTCCATACATTATGTCCCGTATAAGTCTTGACTCCATGTGGTCGCACGCTTCGAATCGCCAAGGAACTCCGTGCCTCGATGCATCCAAGCGAGCTCCGCGCCACGAGCTTCTACCTGTGCCTGCACATAGAAACTATTTGGGTGTCAGTACTCAACTGTACTGGTGGAATGAGCTCATCGCCCATCCATATAAAACTAACACGTTAGATTGACTTTGTGCAACATAGTCCATTCTTATCAATTGTCTTTCTAGTCTTGTCTTAGGATCAGTTTTATGACGGACGCCTTGGCATACTTATGTCTGAGGACCATCCCGTGCTTGCACAATGACGTTAACTCATACTTTGCCTTAGGCCTTTCTCGTGCCAATAACGTTAATCTATCAAGTCGTGTTTGCCTTACAGCCATAATCAGGGACGCAACTACACGATAGACTCCATTTCCGTGTGACCGTGCTAATGTACCGATAACATCCTTATCCTTGCCTTAAGACCTTCTCGTTTGCTTGCAATGTCAACACACCGACTCATACTTGTCTTTCATGCCAAACTCTGGGACGTAACGACTCGGTCGTACCATGAACTCGATTCGTGCTTCAATATCTCTGAGGCAGCGCCTTCTCGCTTAGTCTTGCCTATACTTGTGTTGTGACAACGCGGCCGTGCCTCATATTTTGAGGTCGTGCCCAGCGACCCAACGTAACTTTTTCTAACTTGCCCTACGGCCCTTTTCGACTTAACTCGCAATAGCTCAAGCCTAACCTATGCAACTCTATGCCAACGACTTAACACTCGACGCCACATCTCGTGCCGAAGCACGCTGCCTTCGCTATAGCCAAATTTTAGGCCCAGACATTGTTTTCTCTAACTGCATACACATTCAACTCAACTCAGTCCAAAGGCACACACGCGGATTGCCGCCCGTGCCGACACATCTATATGAAAGGTCACTGGCATTAACTAGCCATCGTGGACATAGCCTGGCATTCGGGACCCTTGCACCGCAGGTAGCGATCCCCGATGCAAGTTCCTGAACTACCGGTTGCCTATTACCCAGCTCGATTATTATTTGTTCTTCCTAGGCCGGATCGGTCCCTGGCCCAAGGTTACCGATACGAAGAACCATCGCCCTTGTCGACAAGTTGTCCATGACCACGCGCCTACGCTAACTTCTAGACTTAACGTAATTGCACGGTCTCATCATCATCACTTAGTTCCATTGCTTTACTCTTTTCACTTTTCATACTTTTTTTGCAGAGCCCCAAACCAGGGTTGCCTCGGTGACTGAACCACAGTCCCGACATATTTTCTCTCGGCGACTAACCATCGCTTAGACTTAACATTCTTTGAACTCAGGGAACGGCTACTGCATAGTCTTCCAACTTAACTTGAACATAACGTGTTTCCTTAAGTATCGACAGACCGTGGCTAACTTTCTACTGAACCAACCGTGGCTCGTGCCTTAAACCGACTCGTGTTCTACGCAACGCTATTGCCCAAGTCATACCTCATAAGATGGGCCTTGGGATCGTGGGACTATTTAACTTGACAACCGCAGAATAAGCGGGACAGCACTTGGAATGACTTAGGTCGACCGGCATAACTTTGCTTAACTTACTCAAGCCTACAACTTAACCCGAGGGACGAGCAAAGGTTATGCCAAGCCTTGCGTAGTGGAACCGTGCACGCTTTATCAAGCGTTTATGCGGGCGACGCCTATGACTTATGCTAACTCTCAGCTTTTGCACCGAAGACCAACTTTTCTTCTTCCAAGCCACGGGACGAAGGACCGAGTGTCATTTTCAAAACACGATGTGCACCAACTCTAAGCTGACCGTGGGACATTTTCCATGTTCTAAACTCGACTCGATCCGTCGGGATTATTCCCTTAGCTATGTGGATTCGTCTCTTTTATTATTAAGCCTACTTGTGCAAGTTGAAAACATGCAATTTATTTTGTGAAGGCAAAGATGAGGCAATTTCACCGAAACTACCCCACCTGAGCGATGTCTCCGAGCAAGCCGTTGTAAGGCTAAGTTCGAACGCCGTCGGCATTTCGATTCCTCCGATTGACTGAACGGGACGGGGCACTACACATGATATATCTACATGAAGGTGGGCTCGTCTAGGTCTTGCATATGGAACTTGTTGGAAGGAACAGTCTAGTGTTGTGCTCCAAATATCCAAGTCACGGTAAGGCACACAAAAAGATCTAAAATAATAAGTGGGAGTTCATGAGGTGATAACTAATACACAAAATAAAGAAGATCAAGTTGGAGCATGAGATAAAATTAATTAGAGAATCCAATAAAATCATTTAGGGACATAGTTCTAGAGAGAAGATAGTCTATTAGATGAATACAGTTAAGGAACAGTCCAAATTTTAAATGGTTAGAAGGGCACAATAAAAGATCTAGGTTGGAGGAAAGGTCGAGCGAGTCAAGATTGAGATACAGTCACATGGTTTGGTAGATGACAAATAACACTTGTGTATATACTACCATCATGGTCATGAATGATATGGCAATTTGTGTGGAATACTTCTAACTCATTAGGGCTATCATTGTGGCCTACCATTAAAATTTTAACTAAAGTTTCCTCCAAAAAGTTTCTTAATAAAATTTTCAAAAATAAGCCACCAAAATTTGTATTCACTCCAAGTTGTTCAAATTTATCATAAAAATTTTTAAATCACGTTCATAAATCTCAAAGCAAATATTTATCATGTTACTACTAACTTTTTCAAAATTTTACATTTTTAATTCAACTTTTAAACTCAAGAGTTCATAAATCATGGATCTATATAAAATATCCATAACCAATCATAACTTTAAAACTCTACAAAAATTAATAGCTCCCTAGATAAAAATTTCTAGCACATATAAAGCGATTGTAACACCCAGTTTTCCAGATGAGGGTAATTTTGAAATTTTGTAATTATAATTATTATTTATTGATAATTATTACACATTATGATTTTTGGTAATTTTTAATAATTTTTAAACTATTTAAAAACTGCTTTAAGTTATGACTTGTGATTTTGATGTGCTGCCAGTGAAACCCTAGAGACTGCATGACCCAGAGCCTAACTATGTCATTAGGATGATTTAATTATCATTTTTAGCCTAGGGGTAATTTGGTCATTCTAACTTATTTGAATTATTTGATGATTTATTGAATTAGTGAATTCTAGTTTGACCTTGACTTGTTGAGACCTAGTGGACTAGCCTAGAAGCTAACCCTAGCCATGGTGATCCTAGTCTAACTTAGGTTAACCTACTTTTAGTTATTAGAAACTAATTTTGGATTAGGAGGATTAGTTTAAGTGAAATTATTTCATGGTTTGTGGTTTAATGAAATGACTTGTGATTTAAGGACTTAATGACTTGTGACTTGGCCCATGGCCCATAACTAGAAGCCCTAACCCTAACCAAACCCTAAGTGACCAGCCACATAGGGATCCCCACCCTATATAAACACTTATTCATTAGTTCTTGCCTCTTTTATATCATTTCAACACATAGGAAAAGAAAAGTATTTTCCCCCTTCCAAAAATTCCCATAAATTTATTAAACTATCTCGTTAGGACTACTTGAGATGATTCCTGGGATGACCCTTGAGAATCTTATTATAAACTATCTCGAAATTCGATTCTGACAGTATCTGTCTATCTTCCTTGATTCATCGTTAAATTTGATTCTTGGTATTCCTTATTGACTTGATTTTCTACCAAGATAACATTATGGGCTAGGTTGCCTCAGTCATGGAATTTAGAGTCTTTTACAGCTATATCAGCTGGTTGGGTGATGAGATAGAGTATGATTTTGGATATATTTCTCGGGTGTGGGAATTTAAGGTTTTCGCAGCCAAGCTAGCGGCAATGCAAAAAATTTTAAATACCATGATTCTAGAGGTATGTACATTAGTTGTGGACTCTATGGATTATCGCAGCCTTACTTACTGGTATGACGAGGATTCTGGTAACATGGCTCTGGATAGATGGGTATGATTATCAGATTGCAGAATAGATACCATATAGATGGTGCCCTAGTATAATTGAGTAGAATATCAGGATGGATATTACTTGAGTGTCATGGATTAGATAGAGGGAGCTAGGCTACCTGTAGTGCAGCACTGTGCCCTGCACCATCAGAGGGATACACCCCAGAGGGGCAGGGCTTTTGTGCTGACAGTCGAGTATACCGACGCTACGGGTGACGGGTTAGCAGATATGTCTTCCATGTTCTTCCTTCCATCCTGTTGTGTGATTTCCCTTAGTACCAGCCAGGATATTGCTTGTGATTGCTATATAGTGTAGCTACCCTGTTCGAGACTGTGGAATAACGACCAGTAGGATTGTGTTACTTCGACTTTGATTGATTGGGGGTTGACCTAGGAAGAGTGCGATCGTCTTAATTTCGATGACGAAATTTTTCTAAGGTGGGTAGGATTGTAACACCCAGTTTTCCAGATAAGGGTAATTTTGAAATTTTGTAATTATAATTATTATTTATTGATAATTATTACACATTATGATTTTTGGTGATTTTTAATAATTTTTAAACTATTAAAAACTGCTTTAAGTCATGACTTATGATTTTAATGTGCTGCCAGTGAAACCCTAGAGACTGCATGACCTAGAGCCTAAACATGTCATTAGGATGATTTAATTATCATTTTTAGCCTAGAGGTAATTTGGTCATTCTGACTTATTTGAATTATTTGATGATTTATTGAATTGGTGAATTCTAGTTTGACCTTAACTTGTTGAGACATAGTGGACTAGCCTAGAAGCTAACCCTAGCCATGGTGACCCTAGTCTAACTTAGGTTAACCTACTTTTAGTCATTAGAAACTAATTTTGGATTAGGAGGATTAGTTTAAGTGAAATTATTTCATGGTTTGTGGTTTAATGAAATGACTTGTGATTTAAGGACTTAATGACTTGTGACTTGGCCCATGGCCCATAACTAGAAGCCCTAACTCTAACCATACCCTAAGTGACCAGCCACATAGGGATCCCTACCCTATATAAACACTTATTCATTAGTTCTTGTCTCTTTTATATCATTTCAACACATAGGAAAAGAAAGGTATTTTTCCCCCTTCCAAAAATTCCCATAAATTCATTTTAATTTCTTTTTAATCCTAGTCTTTTGTATTATGACCTAATTTCTGTATGGTTATTATTTCTGGAGGTTAATTTCAGTTTGGGATCAATTTGGAGCATTTGGCCATCAAGAAGAATACCCCCCATTTGGAGCTTTTTTATGCTTTTTGCACCTATAGGTAAAACTCCACAAATTGATCTAAAATTCTGTTTTCTTTGCATTTAGGGCTAGATCTAGGAGTCCCCTAGCTGTCCCTGAAGTTTGAGCTAATTTAGTGTCCGTTTGGTGTCCGTATCGGACATGTGTCTATGTGTATTGCTAAGTATTTGATGAATTGCTTGAATGGATTAAAACATTGTAATTTCGAAAACTAATTTCATGGATTTGTAGCCCTATGTGTGTTCTTTAAATTCGTGTCCTACTGAGCACATTTCTGGACACGTTTCGTGTCCAAATTTAAACACACACGCACGCACGAGGCCCCGGTGCGCTGCCCTGCTGCTCGGGGTCGACACTGGACACGACACGGACTCTCATGAGCTGATTTTTTGCAGCAGCTAACAGCAGTAGCAGCATTGCAATTGCAGTTACAGCAAGGGCAGCACCAGTGCTTGGTAGTAGGGGTTCTTTTCCTGGCCTTGTAGTGGTAAGTTACTAGTGTAATATGTTAGAATATTGAGAGGGTGTATTAGATAATGTTAGGGTAATGGATAAATGAAGGGTATTGGATATTAAATAGGATATGAGAGATGGTTCAGGACTTAGGCTTGGGAGTTGTTGTAATGCTAGAGGGTGCAGTCAAGGTGTTCATGTTGACAGTCCATTAATACTAGAGTTTTAGCCCTTACTCAAAACAGTTGGTTTAGCCTGGGATACATGTGTTCAGCCCTTAAGAACTAGATTAGGACCGGCCTGACCATGCATTTCCCTGTTACCTCCTTTGATCCATTTCATACTATGTATATGGTATATATATATATATATATATATATATATATATATATATATATATATATATATATATATATATATATGTGTGTGTGTGGTGTAGCATATATAAATATTATGTAAGGATGTATCTCTGTGGTAGAGTGTTTGGGATACATCATAAGTTTGGATGTTGAGATAGGGTAGTAGTGTATAGGGAAAAATTGAAAGAAACTAGGAAGGAAAGGTTAATGCTTGAGGGAAAAGTAGTAGGTAATGTCTTGTAAGGATAGGTTAGTGGGATTTGAGTGAATGGCTAATGCATGTATACATATAGGTTGGGTTCACACATGATGTCATTACACTACCAAAAAAACCAACTTTAGCGACGGCCAGATCCGTCGCTTATCCGTCGGTAACATAAATTACCGACGTAATGGCGACGGATATTTGATGAAAATGGCCGTCGGGAAAAACGTCGTCGCTAAAAAATGTCCGTCGCTAAGCCGTCGGACAAATAATTATCCGACGGACTAGCGACTGGTTAGCGACGGTTGTCTTTCACCTACTTAGCGATGGATTAGCGACATGTTCCCGTCGGTTTACATGCCATATAATATTAAAATATCCGTCGCTAATCCGTCGTCAATAGGTCGGTAAAAGCGTATCAGAGAGGTTCCTGATACGTAAAATCAGTCGCTATTCCGTCGCCATTCCGTCGTTAACCTCGATGTTATAGCGACGTATTAGCGACGGGTAGGTCGTCGGCCTGGTTCTGGAAAGCTTCCATATTTCCAGAACCATGTCGACGGATAATTGGTCGCTCATCCGTCGCTAGTCCGTCGTCATCCTCGACAGATTAGCGACGGATTAGCGACCAACTATCCGTCGCTAAGTCTCTGGAAACCTACCATATTTCCAGAACCATGTCGACGGATTCGCCGTCGCTAGGTAGTCGCTCTTCCGTCGGTAACTGCAAAATATTTTATATCACCCAGTTAGCGACGGATATTCCGTCGCTCTTCCGTCGGTAACTGCAAAATATTTTATATCACCCAGTTAGCGACGGATATTCCGTCGCTCTTCCGTCGGTAACTGCAAATATTTATATAATCCGTCGCTAGTTAGTCGCTAGTCCGTCGCTAAATGTAACATCAATTAAAAAAAATTACAGAAACATTCTATTTCCTTTTCGTAAATATTACACATTCATAATATCCAATATCCAAACATCCATGTACGATCAACAAATATCCAAATATCCATCCAAACATCCATGTACGATCAACAAATATCCAAATATCCAAATTCATGATATCCAATATCAAATATCCAATAACAAATATCCAAATATCCAAATTCATAATATCCAAATATCCAAATTCATAATATCAAAAAACAGTACAAATATCATTTTCCCGGAGATGGATCGCGTGGTCGTCTCGGCGCCGCCTCGGTTCTGCGGATGTACTCTTCCACCATGTACGCCGGCACCTGGGACAACACATGCTCTGGAAGCGTGCGGAGCTGCTCTGCCGACATCATGTCCATGAGCCCAATGAGCGCAGTATCCGGTACCAGGCGGACCTCGGCATTACGGTCAAATGAATAACGTCCAGGGTCGGAAGGACCGGCAACCGCAGTAGACGTACCGGGAGCAGACGAATCTGGACCGGGAGCAGAAGGACGCGAAAGGCGCTCCAGCACATCCGACATTAGACTCCGCATTTCCGACATATCGGAGGTGAGAGTCGCAAGCTGCGTCCTCATATCGTCCGACGGAGGCGCGGGAGGAGGCGGGGGCGGTGGATATCTCGGAGTCGCGCCCTGCAACGACGCCGCCATGGAACCTACGCCGTAGACGCGCCCTTTATTAAAGCCGTCGACAGACTCTACGAACACGTCGTCGTAGCGAGCGGCCATAGAAGAGGGCGTCTGGGTGGGCGTCGTTTCGCCGACAACCTCGGCAGGGGGCTCAATCTGACTAAGGGCCTCACGATATGCAGCCTATCCAATGAATGTGTTTATACTATAAGTTTTCCTAAGTTATAATCTAAATCCTATGTTTCCCTAAGTTATAATTTGAATCCTACGTTCACCTAATTAAGTTAACAATAATTATATTACTAATATAAATCTCATAAACGTAATTACTTACATCAGTCGCCTGGGCCCTCGCGTCGACGAAGCTCCCGTCTGCCCGCCTCTTGTGTGTATGCAGGAATACATCGTAGGCGGTGACCGACTCCGGCTCTCTCTCCTCCTTTACCGCCTGTCGTGCCTGCATACGAAATATACGTCGAATTTAATTAACTACGTATATTAATAGTACCGAATTTAATAGTGAAATGAATTTGCGGTATCTCACCAAATCTGCACGCGTCGCTGCGTGGGGCTTTGAACCTCCCGTATGCAGAGCAGCGACCTGTCTGCTCGCCTTCGCTTTCTCTGATTTCTCCCTGTACTGAGCAGTATTCATCTTATCCAACATCTGCTCGTAGTACTCCTCCCGGAGCCACTTCTTCCTCGAATACGCCGTACGAACGTCGTACACCGCATCCCGTATCTTCTTCCCGGCGGCGGCTTTGTAGGCCTTGCGAATCAACTCCTCGCGATGGGGGGGCCACCAGAACGTCGTCTGACATACAAATTAAATTATCACGTAATTAAAAAATTAGTGGATTAAAGAATAATTAATAATTAACCAAAAGATATATATATACCTTCATCTCCTCGAGCCAGACGTACTGCATGTTCTGAGGCACCTCAGAAAAATTGAGGTAGGGGCCATGGTAGTTTTCCCGGATAATTTGCCCGAGTATCCGGGCAGCATCAAACGGGAAAAACCTACAAAGAAGCAAAGACTGGATTATTAACTTGAATAAATGAAACAAATTTAATAAATTAACTTAAATTTACTTACGTATCACCCGCGGGCCATAGCTCTCGTCGGTTCTCGCCTATCGGCCTCTCTGGAGGCGTCGGAGGATCCGCGGGTCCGCGGATGTACTCACCGGTAGCAGGATGAAGCTGAATCCGGGGGTACTCCGGAGCCCACCCTGCAGTAACTGATGGTGTACCCGCTGGTGCATCCGGGGGCAGAACGGATCCGCTAGCGGATGGAGTCTCAGGCCTCGATGAAGATGAATGTAGCGCAGAGGTAGATCGACGGCGGGAAGAGTCTGTGGCCGGGCTCTCCAGGTCGGGATCGAAGGACTCTATATCCGGGGAATGTGGAAGGCGACCACGACCGCTACCACCACGACCGCTACCACCACGTCCACCACGGCCAGTGCCGCTACCACCACGCCCACCACGGCCAGTACCGCCACCACCAGCACCACCACGGCCAGTACCGCCACCACCAGCACGAGTGGTAGTGACCATGACCTGTAAATAGAACACATAAATATAATTAACAATATAGAAGTATAAATGAATATAAAACTGAACTAAAATATATATACCAGCAGCAGGGCGGCGAGTGCCGTCAAGACAATGAGAACTAAGAGTGCCATCTGTAAAAAGAAAATCATACAATAAGTAGATGATCGAACGACAAAAACATAAACTGAAATAAGAATGTGTCCGTCTAAACTGAATTCACTAAGTTAGTTGTAAGTGCTTCTAATATATACCGATATTTAATCTAATCATCGTTATCGTCCTCGTCCTCATCGTCATCGTCATCGTTCTCATCCTCATTCTCATCGTCGACTTCATCTATATCATCATCCTCATCGTCGACTTCATCTGTATCATCATCCTCATCCTCATCCTCATCCTCTTCTTCTTCTTCTTCTTCTTCTTCTTCTTCTTCTTCTACTTCTTCTTCAGGCTCAATACTTGGGACAAGACGTCTCTTTCTCCCCTGGTTGACAGCTAAGTCTTGTATATCAACCTCTTCCTCCCCTCTATTTTCCTCAGCATGAGGTATATCGACATCTTCCACGTCCATGGTATCCGACTGTTGTCCCATGTATTGGGGCTTCTCGATTTGGTCCTCTTGGTATGCTGGGTCTCCAACGTTGAATGTATTTCTAGATTTAATCTTGCATACTGCCCACCAGTCAAATCGATCTCTACGACGCCTTGGGTAGCTTGTATAGTAGACTTGAACAGCCTGACTTGCTATCGCAAACGTGTCGGACCCTCTATACCTCCTGCGATGATTTATATCGACGAATCCAAATTGTTTATCGATTCTCCAACCGATATTTGGTCTCGTATCGAACCACTCACATTTGAACATCACAATATGCATATCATATGGGGCACTATATTGTAAATCTACAATCTCCCGAAGCACTCCATAATAGTCAAAGTCCGGCTCGTCGTCATAGATGGTGCCTCTTATGCAAACACCAGAATTCTTGGTATCGAAGCCGTTATTGAGAAATTCGACATTTATAGCATGCTGAGTTGACTTAAACTTGAAGCCATTAACGACATAGCCTGACAAAGTCTTTGCATGCTTCTTCGATCCCAATGCCAAATAACGAATGCTCTCATTTATGAGTGTTGTTGCAGGCAATAAAACCTGTAAACATGTATTGATAATTTAAATATTTTAGCTGCATATATTTTAATGGTAGCCGCATAACATATTATCTCAATTACTTACGTATTTACGAAACCAGGACGGAAACGTACAATCAACCTCTCTTTGAAGTCCCTCATCTGTAATATATGGTGTCCTCATTTTGACTTCACCTCTAAATACACTGTTAGAGAGAATAAAAATAAGTGTAGTCACTTAATTCACCAAATTAGAGATTATAACGAGGCGTAGTCACTTACTTCTCCAAATCTCTCACTTCTTGTATGTCACAATTTAACAAGACATATCCGTGAGCGGTATCATACTCATCGTCGGTCAACCACCGTTTCTTACTAGCCCCAATAGGCTTGCCCCTTAAATTGAATATACCTCCATCCTCAACGTCTTCTTCATTCCTTTGAGGTCTATTTCGATTTGTCTCGACATGAGTATCGAAATAAATGGAGAAGAAATTTGACACCTCCTCGATAAGATATGATTCGCATATCGAAGCCTCTATATGAGCCTTGTTGCCAACTTTCTTCTTTAGATGGTGTAGGTACCTAAAGAGACAAATTATCTTGAGAATTAACAATGAATTGTAAAATGCACTTAAATTTCACTTAAATTATATCGATTTTTATTTACCTTTCAAAGGGGTACATCCATCGATAATGAACAGATGCACCGACACGGGCTTCGTATGCTAGATGAATCGGTAGATGCTCCATGCTGTCGAAAAAGCCCGGTGGAAATATTTTCTCTAACTTGCAGATTGTTAAGACAATCTTCTCCTCAAGTTGTACCATATGTTGCACCGTCAGCTTAGTTGAACAGATATCCCTGAAGAATGTAGACAGCTCGGCCAACGAAACCCATACAGCAGAAGGCAACAACTCTCTCAAAGCAATGGGCAGTAATCTTTCCATAAACACGTGGCAGTCGTGACTCTTCATTCCCGTTAGCTTGCGTTCATTGAGATCAACGCATCTAGACAAATTCGAAACATAGCCGTCGGGAAATCTTAAATTAGATATCCACTTGCAGATTATTAATCTATCTTCCTTGCTCAATGTGTATGGCGCTATAGGCTTACTTAATTGTCCACCAGCACCCCTTTGTATCAAGTTCAGATGAGGACGCTTGCATATCTCGGCTATGTCTTGTCTTGCTTTTGGATTGTCCTTCGTCTTTCCTTTAATATCCATTACGGTATTGAAGACATTATCGAACACGTTCTTTTCGATATGCATGACATCAAGATTATGCCTTATAAGATTATCTTTCCAATAAGGCAAGTCCCAGAAGATACTCCGTTTGGTCCAGTTATGGCTTTGTCCGAACCCCTCGACACAATGGTTCGATGGATCTTCCATTGCGGTGGGCAATTCCTTTACAGCTTCCCAAATATCGTATCCCGAAAATCTGGCAGGAGGTTGAGAAAATTCTTGTTTTCTATATCTGAACGCGTCCTTATTCTTTCTCCAAGGATGGGTCGCGGGCAGAAATTGACGGTGACAGTCAAAGAAAGAAGTTTTTCCTCCATGTCTAAGGCGAAACGCCTTACTATTTTCCATGCATATCGGACAAGACATGTTGCCGTGCGTACTCCATCCCGACAGCATACCGTATGCTGGAAAATCATTGATTGTCCACATGAGTGAAGCTCTCATCTGAAAGTTCTGTTTCCTGGAAATATCATAGGTCGTGACGCCGATCTCCCACAGCTGTTTCAGCTCATCCACCAACGGCTGTAAATATATATCGATGTTATTCGTCGGATTTTTAGGACCGGGTATGATAGCTGTCAGAAACATATAAGGAGTCTTCATACACATCCATGGTGGCAGATTGTAAGGGGTAAGAATGACCGGCCAGCATGAGTACTGAGATCCCGACTGTCCGAAAGGGGCGAAGCCATCAGCACATAGCGCCAGGCGTACATTTCTAGGCTCTGCAGCAAAATCTGGATGACACAAATCAAAATGTTTCCACGCCTCTCCATCCGAAGGATGTGACAATTCTCCTTCGTCCTTTATGCGTTCTTCGCTGTGCCACGTCATGTGTTCTGCTGTATTTAGAGACATATACATCCTCTGCAAGCGCTTCGTGATCGACAAGTAATGCATATACTTGTAAGGACGTCGTTTTCTAGTCGACTTTCCTTTTCCCTGTACTGGCTTGTAACGATCCGCATTACAGAAGCTGCAACTTTCTGATACGCAATTCTCTTTGTAGTACAACATGTATCCGTTGCGACAACAATCTATCTTCTCGTACCCCAGTCCCAGTTGTCGGACCATCATCTTTGACTTGTAGAAGTTTTTTGGTAGCTCTTTTGATTCCTTCGGTAACACCTCCTTGATTACTTCTGTGATCTGATTATAGCAAGCTTGTGGCAAGTTAAAATCAGACTTTATGTTCAACAACCGCATCGTCACTGACAGTGCGGAATGAGTCTCACAACCAGGATATAGAGAAGTATCTGCGTCCTGAAACATGTCATAGAACTCCTTCGCCTCGGGATTAGGATCCTCCGGATCAAAATTAGGCCCTGCCGCATCATACACCATATCTCGTGCAAGGTTCTGCAGATCTCCATAATCAACAGAGCATCCGTGGTCTTCGATGACATCCGTTGCAGCATTATCATCAAAAGCATAAGTAGCAGCTTCCGCAGCCTGTCTTTCCGAATATAGTTCACCTTACGATGACCACAGGCCGTAATTACGTACGAAACCCTTACGGGTCAAATGATCTCTCACAGTCACCACTTCTTCGTAACGTCTATTGTGACATTTAACACATGGACACTTAATTTTGTTACCGTCCATGTACTGAGCTTTGCTCATTGCATAATTAAGAAATACTTCCACGCCTGCCTGAAAATCGTCACTCACACCAATTCTACTCTCGTGTTGCCGTTTGTACATCCATGTACGATCAACAAAATAACGACTCATCCTTAATTTGGATGTGAAAATCTGTATCGTAAGACAAACTAAACATAAGAATAGCCCGATACCGATACTCATAAATTTGGATTAGGGTTAGGATGTTAGATATAAGTGAACTAGGTGATGTAGAGTACAATATAGGGAACTGTGAATGGACTGAAAGTTGCACATGAGAAGGTTCAATAAAGGGCCCATAAACGGGTTCACATGATAAGTTAGTAAGAATCCACATCACTATACATACTCCCCCGTCTCAGGAGTGTGTCTGGCTCCTATTTAGAACAGCACAGGTCACAACATGTCCAGAATAGCAAAACAGAGCTCTACAATGTATATCGGTATCGGACTATTCCTACGAGTATTGGTATCGGCGATATCAATACTCGTGTGAATAGGAGATTGCAATATAAGTCTAAGCTATCTAGCTAACATGTATACTTGCATTTACATTGTATCATAACTTGTATCTAGTTACCTTGCTAATCATGTATATACTCTTAACATATATGTGAAGACACTATACTAACATGTATTTAAATCAAGGTTCAAAGTATCGGTATCGGAATCGGTAGTATCGGCGGTATCGGTAGTATCGGCGATATCGGTAGTATCGGTAGTATCGGCGCGCGATATCGGTAGTATCGGCGGTATCGGTAGTATCGGCGGTATCGGTAGTATCGGCGATATCGGTAGTATTGGTATCGACGATATCGGTAGTATCGGCGGTATCGGATCGAAGTATCGGATGTTTAGTGCAGGGTACGTGACATTGTGAAAGTAATACAAAGTAGCAGTAAAAGGTAATGTGATGCTCAAGCAGCAATGCACAAACTAAATATGTACAGGACATCTTGATGATGGCAATTTCATGACAAGTGCAGTATAAAATTTGTGTTCCTAGCAATATGGGTGGTGCACAGATGCTAGGATATGCATCTAGGGTGTTTAGAGTGTTAAACAAACATGGTATAACCAAAACGACAGACTTCACACCACAGAACAGTGAACACAAAGAATAAATCATAACCCGAGCCTCCCCCTTGGCCAAATAACCCATCAAACCCTCTCCAATTCACATGGCACAGCCCACACATATATAACAGTATATTAGCAACATTATAGACTAATTACAATTGAAAATAGAGTGAGAACCCTGCCCCCATTCCCGACCCCCCCCCCCCCGGCCCCCCTGCCCCCATTCAACACCCCCCCCCCCGACCCCCTGCCCTCTCCACCCCCCACCCCCCGACCCCCCTGCCCCCATTCAACACCCCCCCGACCCCCCTGCCCTCTCCACCCCCACCCCCCGACCCCCCTGCCCCCATTCCCCACCCCCCCCCGACCCCCCGACCCTCATTCCCCACCCCCCCCCACCCCCTGTCCCCATTCCCCACACCCCCCCGACCCCCTGACCCCATTCACCACCCCCCCCGCCCTCTCCACCCCCCGCGAAGCCGACCCCCCCCCCCCACTCCCCCCCCCCCTCCGGCCCCAAAACACAAAATTAGAGAAAATTAGAGAGAGAGAGAGAGAGAGAGACCTGGTAGAGAGAGAGAGAGAGCCGCGAGAGAGAGAGAGAGAGCCGCGCGCGAGAGAGGAAGAGCCGCGAGAGAGAGAGAGAGTTTTGGGGGGAATGAAAAATTCCCCCCCCCCCGTCGGTTCAATTTAAGTTAGGGCACAGAATCTAGCGACGGAATAGCGACGGAATAAATTAGTCGCTAAACCGTCGCCAATTAAAAGGTATTTTCCGACGGCTATATCCGTCGCTAGGTAGTCGCCAAAGTTCCCGCCAATGTTATAAAGATTTTGCCGCCAACATTTGCGACGAATAAGCGACGAAAAATAATCCGTCGCTAATGTTCGTCGACTTAGCGACGGAAACCCGACAAATTTTTACATTTAAAATTGAAAAAAATTATGTTGTGTTGTCTGTCGCTAATCCGTCGCTAAGATGTCGGAAATTGGTCGCTATTAGCGACGGAATCCGTCCGTCGCTAAAAGTCTGTCGGTAAAGTGGGGTATTTTAGTAGTGTTACCTTATATGGGTATTTGAAGTTGAGGGCTAAGGATAAGTGATATAGTATCCTAAATATGATGTGTAGTATATATTAGATTGGGATATTATATGTGTATGCATTATATATATATATATATATATATATATATATATATATATATATATATATATATATATATAGCATGGTAGTTGAGTGTGGGTTGTGGTAGTTTATAGATAGAAAGGACTAGGGTTGAGTCATTATTGTATGTAGATATGTGGTACTTGATATATGAGTTAGATTATAGGATTAGTTAAATATAGGATTATGGTTAATTTATGAGAATAGCTTTATTATAGAGTTTGAGTCTAGATGTGACCAATTGACCTAGTTTGACTAAAGAATTGACTTGGGTTGACCCAGAGTTGACCAAGTTTGACTTGGACCTAGTTTGACCTAGACAGTTGACCAGGTTTGACTTAGAGTTGACTTTGACCTAGATTGGCCTAGAAATCATGTAGATTGCATCAAAAACATCATTTATCTTATTTTAAACACATTATAACCTGTATTACTCTGTTTAGGACATTGTGACTCCGGTGCAGGCATCTGATATTATACTACTCTTTTCAGAGTATCAGGCGAGTACATTCTCTGATAGTTCTTCCATTTACTTGTCGTTTACTGTACTTCAGTTGTAGTTAGTTCTATTTGATTCTATATTACAAACACGATTTGATATTACTGGATCCATTTCATCTGACACTCACTTATTCGTGTCTGGCCTCTATTTCTGGAACTACTTAATGGAATCACCCTAGAATCATTTACTGGAACCATTCATGTACTAGCTGGACTTATACCTATTTTTGTATCGGGTTATGGATTCACTTGTACTTACTGGGCGGGGAAATATTGGAATAGGCATGTGAACATACCCAATTACTGGAACCACTCCCTTGGAATTATACTGGAACGATAGCCATCCCACACTTGGCCGAGTGTGCGGTGTGCCGTATTACCTACAGCCGTTCACATGTCGATCCCGATATTTTAAAACATACTGTTAGAGTATAGGCTGGACTCACCCTGGAATCATTGATCACATTTACTGGAATCGTCTCGTACTGGATTCATCTTGTACTGGACTTATATTGGAGTTACACTTGTCTATATTTCGGTCTGGACTTATATCATGCTACTCTAGTTCAGCTAGATTATATTTTACAGTCTTCATTGCCATGTTTCTCTTCTTGTTTAGCTACTTACTTTCCTTGTACCTTAACTGTTCTCTACATCACTACCTGTATAAAACTGCCATGATTCATCAATATAACTGTCTATAACTGCTTTATAGTTCTCTGCCATTTACTTGGGATTTCTTGATGAGTTGTACTCATTCCTGTCCTGACTGGACCTGTTAAAATTTTTACAGATGACTGCCCTGAGGACACTTACCCTACATATTATGGACCCGGAGACGGGATGGCTACCTTTGGCCCCGACACTCAGGAGTGATCGGGATTTAGTTTAGTGGACTAGCATATGTTTTTTATGTTGAACTTGATGTAGATGATTTGAGACTTGTATAGTATTTGAGATTGTTGAGAGTTGTTATTATTTTAGTAGTTGTCTTCTATTCTTAGTTAATTCTTCTGTGATTATCTTATCGTGCTTAGACTGTGATTGAGTTACAATATCTTATACTTGTCCTCCGTTCGGAGTTGATCATAATGAGTACATTATATATTGCGTGAGTTGTTGGTTAGATAGTAACCTAGGACAGCGTTCTACCACCGACACTGCGGCGTAGGCTGGGCGTTGTTACGTGTTCGTACCCTCACAGTGGGTGCGGGTCGTAACACATTTTTAGTGGTGGCCCATGCAGGCCGAGAGTCGCATTAGTAC
Source organism: Iris pallida (assembly GCA_029216955.1). NCBI lineage: Eukaryota > Viridiplantae > Streptophyta > Magnoliopsida > Asparagales > Iridaceae > Iris > Iris pallida. The sequence goes on from JANAVB010039017.1 coordinate 6,535,633, forward strand.
GATATCGTGGTGGTACGACGACATAGTTGTACTACTGCGAGCCTACGATAGGATTCAGAGATAGGCTATAATGAGGAGGTACTCAATCACAGTTAGGACTACTTGAGATGATTCCTGGGATGACCCTTGAGAATCTTATTATAAACTATCTCAAAATTCGATTCTGACAGTATCTGTCTATCTTCCTTGATTCATCGTTGAATTTGATTCTTAGTATTCCTTATTGACTTGATTTTCTACCAAGATAACATTATGGGCTAGGTTGCCTCAGTCATGGAATCTAGAGTCTTCTACAGCCATATCAGCTGGTTGGGCGATGAGATAGAGTCTGATTTTGGATATATTTTTCGGGTGTGGGAATTTAAGGTTTTCGCAGCCAAGCTAGCGAAAATGCAAACATTTTAAATACCATAATTCTAGAGGTATGTACATTAGTTGTGGACTCTATGGATTATCGCAGCCATACTTACTGGTGTGACAAGGATTCTGGTAACATGGCTCTGGATAGACGGGTATGATTATCAGATTGCAGAATAGATACCATATAGATGGTGCCCTAGTATAATTGAGTGGAATATCATGATGGATATTACTTGAGTGTCATGGATTAGACAGAGGGAGCTAGGACACCTGTAGCGCAGCACCGTGCCCCACACCATCAGAGGGATACACCCCAGAGGGGCAGGGCTTTTGCGCTGACAGTCGAGTATACCGATGCTACGGGTGACGGGTTAGTAGGTATGTCCTCCATGTTCTTCCTTCCATCATGTTGTGTGATTTTCCTTAGTACCTACCAGGATATTGCTTGTGATTGCTAGATAGTATAGCTACCCTGTTCGAGACTGTGGAATCACCACCAGTAGGATTGTGTTGCTTCGACTTTGATTGATTGGGGGTGACCTAGGAAGAGTGCGATCATCTTAATTTCGAGGACAAAATTTTTCCAAGGGGGTAGGATTGTAACTCCCAGTTTTCCAGATGAGGGTAATTTTGAAATTTTGTAATTATAATTATTATTTATTGATAATTATTACATATTATGATTTTTGGTGATTTTTAATAATTTTTAAACAATTTAAAAACTGCTTTAAGTCATGACTTGTGATTTTGATGTGCTGCCAGTGAAACCCTAGAGACTGCATGACCCAGAGCCTAACCATGTTATTAGGATAATTTAATTATCATTTTTAGCCTAGGGGTAATTTGGTCATTCTGACTTATTTGAATTATTTGATGATTTATTAATTGGTGAATTCTAGTTTGACCTTAACTTGTTGAGACCTAGTGGACGAGCCTAGAAGCTAACCCTAGCCATGGTGACCCTAGTCTAACTTAGGTTAACCTACTTTTAGTCATTAGAAACTAATTTTGGATTAGGAGGATTAGTTTAAGTGAAATTATTTCATGGTTTGTGGTTTAATGAAATAACTTGTGATTTAAGGACTTAATGACTTGTGACTTGGCCCATGGCCCATAACTAGAAGCCCTAACCCTAACCAAACCCTAAGTGACCAGCCACATAGGGATCCCCACCCTATATAAACACTTATTCATTAGTTCTTGCCTCTTTTATATTATTTCAACACATAGGAAAAGAAAGGTATTTTCCCCCCTTCCAAAAATTTCCATAAATTCATTTTAATTCCTTTTTAATCCTAGTCTTTTGCATTATGACCTAATTTCTGTATGGTTATTATTTTTGGAGGTTAATTTCAGTTTGGGATCAATTTGGAGCATTTGGCCATCAAGAAGAACACCCCCCATTTGGAGCTTTTTTATGCTTTTTGCACCTATAGGTAAAACTCCACAAATTAATCTAAAAATCTGTTTTCTTTGCATATAGGGCTAGATCTAGGAGTCCCCTAGCTGTCCCTGAAGTTTGAGCCAATTTCGTGTCCGTTTGGTGTCCGTATCGGACACGTGTCTGTGTGTATTGCTAAGTGTTTGATGAATTGCTTGAATGGATTAAAACATTATAATTTCGAAAACTAATTTCATGGATTTGTAGCCCTATGTGTGTTCTTTAAATTCGTGTCCTACTGATCACATTTCTGGACACGTTTTGTGTCCAAATTTAGACACACACGCACGCACGAGGCCCCGGTGCGCTGCCCTGCTGCTCGGGGTCCATACAGGACACGACACGGACTCTCATGAGCTGATTTTTTGTGGACACGTGTGGGCACTGTCAGCCATCACCCACACAAAATTTGAGGCAAAATGATCGAGTGGATCGAGTGAAAATTCGATCGTACCAATCCTTGCCTGTGCTGTACGTGCGTGAAAACGCACACTGATACGCACTTGACACGACACGGGGACACGGCGACGCAGTTCAGGGTGACATGAGTGTAGCCCTATGTGGGGCGAACACGTGGGCACGAGCACGAGTTGTGTCGTGCCCTGTGTCGCGAGCACGAGGTCGTGTCCTCGCTGCACGAGGACACTCTAATGCTATTTTCTGGCATTTAGTTTTTAAAAAATTCTTGGACACTTCGTGTCCCAATTCCTGGGCACATTAGGACACGTGGATGTGTATGACATGTCCCAATGTCTGTACACCCCCTGACACGAATGTTAATTTGATTTTTGTTGACAAATTGGGTCGATTTCAGCATTACTGATACTGTGTTCCAGAATTGGGATATTCAAAAGTGGGTTAAATTGTTTCTGAGATTTACAAACTATTAAGTTGTTAATATGGTGATGTTTATATGTACATTACTGTCTGGATAATAGTTACATGATTTGGTTCGATTTGATTTGGTATGTTGATTTCATTTTCGAGTGTGCTTTGGATTGGATTTGAATTTATGATTCAATGTACACTGTTTCAACTCAAACCTGGGAACTGATTTCATTCTCCAGTTTTGACATTTCAATTGGGTTTTTAGGGTTTTGAATTGCTAACTAATGATAATTTGATAGTGTTTAAACATGTGTTTGTGTAGGATTATTGGGATATTGATTTGGGTTAACTGTAATTGCAATGTATTCACTAAATTCAGTGTGGACACCATGAACCTGGAAATCCTGAGTTTGTGCACTAAACACACACACACACATGATTGTATCACTGATTTCTGAGTTCACACAGTAAGTTCTGAGGTTGTTGAGTATGGGATTTGAATTTCCATACTGTTTTCCTAAGATTAAGGTGTTAATGTGATGTTGTATGTATGTGATAACTTTAATATATGCTAAGGTAGGTCAGTAATTATGTGAGGGGCTGAGCATGATTGGCTTGGCTTGCTTGCTTGCATTTGCAGCAGCTAATAGCAGTAGCAGCATTGCAATTGCAGTTACAGCAAGGGCAGCAGCAGTGCTTGGCAGTAGGGGTTCTTTTCCTGGCCTTGTAGTGGTAAGTTACAAGTGTAATATGTTAGAATATTGAGAGGGTGTATTAGATAATGTTAGGGTAATGGATAAATGAAGGGTATTGGATATTAAATAGGATATGAGAGATGGTTCAGGACTTAGGCTTGGAAGTTGTTGTAATGCTAGAGGGTGCAGTCCAGGTGTTCATGTTGACAGTCCATTAATACTAGAGTTTTAGCCCTTACTCAAAACAGTTGGTTTAGCCTGGGATACATGTGTTCAGCCCTTAAGAACTAGATTAGGACAGGCCTGACCATGCATTTCCCTGTTACCTCCTTTGATCCATTTCATACTATGTATATATATATATATATATATATATATATATATATATATATATATATGTGGTGTAGCATATATAAATATTATGTAAGGATGTATCTATGTGGCAGAGTGTTTGGGATACATCATAAGTTTGGATGTTGAGATAGGACAGTAGTGTATAGGGAAAAAAGGGAAGAAACTAGGAAGGAAAGGTTAATGCTTGAGGGAAAAGTAGTAGGTAATGTCATGTAAGGATAGGTTAGTGGGATTTGAGTGAATGGCTAATGCATGTATACATATAGGTTGGGTTCACACATGATGTCATTACCTTATATGGGTATTTGACGTTGAGGGCTAAGGATAAGTGATATAGTATCCTATATATGATGTGTAGTGTATATTAGATTGGGATATTATATGTGTATGCATGATATATATATATATATATATATATATATATATATATATATATATATATATATATATATAGCATGGTAGTTGAGTGTGGGTTGTGGTAGTTTATAGATAGAAAGGACTAGGGTTTAGTCATTATTGTATGTAGATATGTGGTACTTGATATATGAGTTAGATTATAGGATTAGTTAAATGTAGGATTATGGTTAATTTATGAGAATAGCTTTATTATAGAGTTTGAGTCTAGATGTGACCAATTGACCTAGTTTGACTAGAGAATTGACTTGGGTTGACCCAGAGTTGACCAAGTTTGACTTGGACCTAGTTTGACCTAGACAGTTGACCAGGTTTGACTTAGAGTTGACTTTGACCTAGATTGGCCTAGAAATCATGTAGATTGCATCAAAAACATCATTTATCTTATTTTAAACATATTATAACCTGTATTACTCTGTTTAGGACATTGTGACTCCGGTGCAGGCATCTGATATTATACTACTCTTTTCAGAGTATCAGGCGAGTACATTCTCTGATAGTTCTTCCATTTACTTGTCGTTTACTGTACTTCAGTTGTAGCTAGTTCTATTTGATTCTATATTATAAACATGATTTGATATTACTGGATCCATTTCATGCGACACTCACTTATTCGTGTCTGGCCTCTATTTCTGGAACCACCTACTGGAATCACCCTGGAATCATTTACTGGAACGATTCGTGTACTGGCTAGACTTATACCTATTTTCGTGTCGGGTTATGGATTCACTTGTACTTGCTGGACGGGGAAATATTGGAATAGGCATGTGAACATACCCAATTACTGGAACCACTCCCTTGGAATTATACTGGAATGATAGCCATCCCACACTTGGCCGAGTGTGCGGTGTGCCGTATTACCTACAGTCGTTCACATGTCGATCCCGATATTTTAAAATACACTGTTAGAGTATAGGCTGGACTCACCCTGGAATCATTGATCATATTTACTGGAATCGTCTCGTACTGGATTCATCTTGTATTAGATTCGTCTTATACTGGACTTATATTGGAGTTACACTTGTCTATATTACGGTCTGGACTTATATCATGCTACTCTAGTTCAGCTAGATTATATTTTACAGTCTTCATTGCCATATTTTTCTTCTTGTTTAGCTACTTACTTTCATTGTACCTTAACTGTTCTCTACATCACTACATGTATAAAATTGCCATGATTCATCAATATAACTGTCTATAACTGCTTTATAGTTCTTTACCATTTACTTGGGATTTTTTGATGAGTTGTACTCGTTCCTGTCCTGACTGGACCTGTTGAAAATTTTACAGATGACTGCCCTGAGGACACTTGCCCTACATATTATGGACCCGGAGACGGGATGGCTACCTTTGGCCCTGACACTCAGGAGTGATCGGGATTTAGTTCAGTAGACTAGCATATGTTTTTCATGTTGAACTTGATGTAGATGATTTGAGACTTGTGTAGTATTTGAGATTGTTGAGAGTTGTTATTATTTTAGTAGTTGTCTTCTATTCTTAGTTAATTCTTCTGTGATTATCTTATCGTGCTTAGACTGTGATTGAGTTACAATATCTTATACTTGTCCTCCGTTCGGAGTTGATCATGATGAGTACATTATATATTGCGTGAGTTGTTGGTTAGATAGTAACCTAGGACAGCGTTCTACCGTCGACACTGCGGCGTAGGCTGAGCGTTGTTACGTGCTCATACCCTCACAGTGGGTGCGGATCGTGACAGCAATCTCAAATTTTTAGCTCAATATTTTAATGCACTCATCAATTATAACTTCTATTCATACTAAGTCATTCCAACATAATCATAACTTTTAAATGGTAACTTTATTTGATCAATCAAAACAACCTTATCACATCATTAATATATTTTTATTTTATTTTTATTATTTTTTTCCAAAAACTTGTAATATTAGCAATCCAACATTAAACTAAATTTTCAAAAAATCTTATTAGTCATAAAAAAAAATTTACCAAAAATCTAAATAGATAATTGTAAATCCTCCATCATATGACACAATTTAAAATAAAAATTCTCAAAAATCGTTTTCATAACTTTTAAATATTTTTAACCAAAATTTACCATCATTACATCCACTTAAAATTCAAAATTTACTAAACACGAAAATCGCAAGTTGTCCGACTCAAATTGAAATATTTTCTACAACCACATTTGAAATCTAAGATCATTTTCAAACCCAATTTATAATTGTTCAAAGGTGTATAACCATAACCCAATAAATCATAGATATCACAACTCAAAAAAACTAAATCAATTTTATATTTGTTCAAAGATGTATAACAATAACTCCATAATTCATAAATATCAAAACTCAAAAATCCACTCAATTTCTTAACTCAAAAATGCCTGTCCAAAAGTTAAATTCTGGAACAGGGGCAAAATCGTAATTTCGGGTCAAAACGATGTCCGCCGTTGGATCCGCTTACAACAAAATGTGCGCCAGAACCTACGGTCTCTAAAGTTGTCAAACTACATGTCTATAGATTTGTTTTGATGAGACGAACCCAATGGTATGTCCAATTTTGAATTCCGGTGGGCCGTGCACAAAATCGCTCGTTGAGTGGGATTGTGGGCCCGCTAAAACGGCGTCTCAGTCAACCTTCTCAGAATTGAACCAAACTTGGCTCACAGGACCAGAAAAAAAAAATTTGAGTCCAATGGCGCAAGTTTCATCACAATTTGATGAGTGTACACGAAGTTGTGACTTAATTTGCAAAGGGTCGATACGGGGGTATCTCGACGGATACGCACTGATTTCGTCGCGCACATGCAACAAAATCGGGTTCCGTCAGTTCCCACACGTCGACAACATCCATACGCGCCTTTTGAGGCATATAGTGCGCGACCACGTCGCCCGGTTGTTGGGGTGCACGTCGTATCAGGATATTTTTCTACTTTTTGAAAACAGAATTTTATATTTTTTTCGTAAAACTTTAACAACGTGTAACTTTTTACACACTGAATAAAAAGTGAATCTAGAAGGTGCATTACAATCTCGGTTATGTTTTCTTTGATTGCCTTTAATTAGTCTATACAAAATCCTATTGTACAGAAAAAAAAAGTGGCCGACAAGTTGTTGTTTCAAAACAGTTTTTTATATTCCAGAAAAATAGTTTTTCTCCAACTTCGCCTCGATTTTTCAAGCAAGTTGGATGGCCATGTCGAAATCCACCTGGGGGATCTCGAAGAGGGTCATGTGGGCTTTCTACACGAATTTACGGAATCAAAAACAAACAAGAAATGAGAGAGAAATTGCACGGTGAAGTTAGGTACCTCGATGTTAAATTCTGTTGTTGTTGTGGGTGTTTGTTGTTGTTGTTGTCGTGACAACCGTGAGGCGGAGCTGCTGTCGCGGCACACGAGGCTGGGCGCACACGCCGAGGAGAGGGAGGAGGATGGAGGAGAGAGGAGGAGGAAAGTGGTGGAAGAATTTTGGGGATTAGGATTTTTGTTTAGGTTTAAAACAAAAGATATATATATATTAAGGGGGAGGAAGGTGTCGGCTGCATAATTCGGCTACTGCTGTTTTTTTTTCTTTTTCTTTTTTTGATAATGGGGTCAACCCCCCCTCCCCCATACCAACGCAGCTAGCTGATGCTTAAGTTGGCGAAAAAGTGGTGGTCGGGTGGGGCCAACCACCCACTGTTTGTTTGTTTTTTTTTTTTAACCAAATCTTTTAAAACTTCTTATATATATATATATATATATATATATATATATATATATATATATATATATATATATATATATATATATATATATATATATATATATTTTCACTTCTCAATCCCAACAATTTCCAAATAAAAACTTAATCTTATCAAATCATATATATAATTTATTTAAAGATATTTATATATATTTACAAATTCAATTGACCATAAATAAGACAACAAATAATAATAATATCTAGTAGTAATGAATATGTTTATTTAGTCACCATAAAAATAACTTTAATAATAAAATAACAAAAATAGCCCAATGGTGGATTTAATGAACTTACACCACACACCTTTTCCGAGTCCAGAAATTTGTAAAATTTTGTAAAACATTATTTTATTAATAAAATATAAATTTTGTACCACAAGTCAATAAATAATCATCAAGTTACAAAATAATTTTAAAATATTTGTACACATATAAAATATGTCTACCTGGCCATCTTTGGTCATCCCACATGCATGCATGGGCTTCGTCTTGGTTCGGGTCCAATCCGGGCTAAATTGGACAAACCGAGTCATCAAAAATTAATGCATAAAATAATAAAGAATTAATTACTCGATGGAGGTTAAGTCGTAACTTGGCCTGGTTTTCCTAGTTCGGTCATCATCATGGCTAGGCTTCCCCCAGCATGGCTAGTACACTTAGTCAAGGCACACTGTCACATCTTTCGTGCCAAAATTTATGGTCGTCTTGTGCTCCAAAACTCAACAAAGGTTAAGGTCATTTCTAATAATAAAATATATCATAAATTGCATAAAATTCATTTTTAAGTCTTTTTAAATAATAAAATTAGAAATTTAGGGATTTTACAGCTAACAATATCTCTCTCTCTCTCTCTCTCTCTCTCTCTCTCTCTCTCTTATTTTCACAACAATATCTCTAATCTTCGATATCTCAAAACTAAATTGATATGAAGCTGATATCTCTGGGTTGTACGTATACAGTATTCGTATTCTTACAGCATTGATGACCACACTTTACTTATTTTAAAGTTAGTATTCCATATCCTAATCGGTATTTGTGGAACTAGGGCTGCAAACATGTCAAGCTAAGATTTTGTAAACTTGAGCTTGGCATGACTAGAATTTGTAATGCCCTATCCCGTTCAATTCAACCGAAGGAATCAAAATGCCAACGGCATTTGGACTTAACCAAGCAACGGCTTGCTCGAAGTCCCACTCGGTCGAGGCGACTCCTCACTCAGGTGGGTGGCTTCGGTGAACTTGCCTCAGCTTGGCCTTCACACTAATAAAACAAAAGTTTTCAATTGCACAAGTAGGCTTGATAATAAAAAAGACGAATCCACAAAACTAAGGGAATAATCCCAAGTTGGGTTAGATTGAGTAGAATATGGAAAGGTCCCACGATCGGCTTAGAAATATGCACGGCGTGCTTTCAAAAATGGCACTCGGTCCTTCGTCCCACGGCTTGGGAGAAGGTAAGTTGGTTTACGTTGCCACAAAGCTATGAACTTAGCATAAGTCATAGACGTCGCACGTATAAATGCCTGATAAAGCATGCACTGTCCAATGTTTGGCTTAGCAAAAAGGGTCCCACAAATCTGAATGCACATTTCTACGGTGCAAGGTCTTGGCATAGCCTTGCTTGTCCCACGGGTTAATTTGTATCGCACGATGGAGTTAGACAAAAGTTACGTCAAGGGCTATCAAAGTATTAGCAAGCACGGTCCCATGATTCTACGGCTGGTTATAGCCACACAGTCCTACGGTGTCAAAGCTCGTCATATGGAGTATGACATGGACGGTAGTGTCGCACAGAACACAAGTTGGCTTAAGGCACGATGTGACGGACTTAGTGTTTTAAGGCACGAGCCACGGTTGATTCAAATTAAGTTTGGAAATAGGGCTATCAAATAGTCGTTCCTGAGTGAATAAAATGATAGGGCAACATGGAAGAATACTCGCGACCATGGGTCGTCGAGGCAGTTTCAAATACTAGAAGTCTTTAACATGGTCATGAAAAGATGGTAACACTAGAAGAAGAGTGACTGTATAAGACGGTAGTTCGAGTCGAGTCTTGCATGGTCATTGGATAACTTGTCGACAAGAGAAAGTTTCCTCGGAACGACCAATCTGGGGCCACAGGGTCGTTCCGGCCTAGGAGGAAACTCGGTATAGCCGAGCTGGGAGTACCGCTCAAGTTATTCGGAAACTTTCAGCGGGACTCGCTACTTATGCTGAAAGGGTCGTCGAATAGCAAAGCTATAAGTCCAAATATAGTTTGTGGTACTAGTGACCCTTTCATATAGATGAGTTGGCATAATAGCGGTGATCTGTGTGCATGTCTTTGGATTGAGTCAAGAATTGTGTGCACGGTATCAATGAGTCGAGTTGAATGTGTGCACGATCTGCAACACAATGTTTGGGCCTAAGATTTGGCTGCAATGAAGACATCATGCTATGGCATAAAGTGTAGCGTCGGTTGGTGAGTCGTTGACACAAAAGTATAAGTAAGTTGGATTAAGTCATCTCGAGTTTGAGTCAGGAAGGGCCGTAAGGAAAAGTTGGTCAAGTGGTACTGAGTTGCGAGGCACGGCCTAAATATGGATAAACAAACGGCGTTTATGGTACGACTAAGTGATTGAGTCTTAAAATATGGGCCGAAAGGCAAGCACGAGTAGATAAGTTGATGTTGTTGGCGCGAGAAGGATCTAGAGGCAAGGATAAGTAAGTTATCGATGCGATGACACGATGATGGTCTTGGGACACAAGTAAGCGAGGCATCTATGTCCTAAAATTGATCCCAAGGCAAGAATAGAAAGACAATCATAAAGGTTTTATGTTGCATAAACTAAATGAACGTGTTGGTTTTGTATGGGTGGACGAGGAGCTCACTCCACCAGCATAGTTGAGTACTGACACCCACACAGTTTCTATGTGCAAGCACTGGTAGAAGCTCGTTGGTGTGTAGCACGCTTGGATGCGTCGAGGCACGAAGTTCCTTGTCATTTTGAGGCATACTGCCACAATAGATTCTGGACTTATATGGGACATAATGTATGGATATTGCCTTCTAAAGCATCCGCTAGCTCGTCAAGCTTTGTATTGAAAAAAAAAGACAGAGTGACTTGTAACTTAAGAGAAGAGTGAGACTGAGTGATTGTAATCATGGCCTCGTAAAACTTTTGTAATCCTTATTCAATATCAACAAAGAGCCTCTTTTGTCGACTTGTGTTTTGGTTCTAACTTTCCGCTGGCTTATTCAATGTTTCTGCTTCGGGACTTCTGTGTGACGATCCTGTCGCTTAGCTTGTAATCGGCCGTTATGGAACCCGCCTTGCGTGAGCGCAACCTAGGCTCACGCGGCATCATGCCTTAGAGAGGACGATCGGTCCTACGGGACCGGGGCGTGACATAATTGTATCAGAGCACGACTTTATGTCCTTGGACTTTCGATTAAATTTTTTAACTCTGATGTTGGTTCCTTAAACTCTGATATTGTTGCTGCGATTGATACATTGGCACTCTCTCTTAATGTTCCACGGGATGTCCATATAATAAGTTTATGTAATTTGCAAATCGTATGAGAATAGTTTTCGATAAAAATAAAAGATAGTTCACGTAAAGCATGGTTGGCTAAGTCGAGCTGGGCATATACACCAAGAACTGCATCGACCTTAGAAAAGTTCTGTGCGGAATTCGAATCATATCGAAATATGAATGAGTTTGACTTGATTCATAGAATACAGGACGACTATCGATAGGGATGTCATCGGACGATATTATCATCAATACGATATAGTGAGGAACATGCTTGAAATTGAGGAATGGTTCGAACGGAGATTCGAAGAAATCGATTGTGATTCAAAATTTGTTTCAAGGATTTATCAAATAACTTCATCCTTGAATGGCGTATGGGATAGCCTTGGGGATGTCGATCAATTGAGGATACGGGATGCCAATGAGTTTATTAGCAAGCACGGTGCTAAATGAAAAACCTTAGAAAGAGTGATTCAAAGTTAGTCATGACTTGATAGCTAGTATGAGTTGGTTCTAACGAACTAGAAATGATGTGCACGAGATTTGGATTACGCAAGTATGAAATACGAAAATAATAGACTAGGCAAAGTGAATCGAAAAAAGTTAAGGTATAACAAACGGATGACTTAGTCGAGGAATCAATATGAATCGTATACGAAAAGCTAGCACGATGGGAAGATAACGTGCATGAAAAAGTTTGATTTTGAAGTTACGAAAATGACTCTAAGGATTTGGATAGATGTTGCTCGATGATTTGAGTTAGCATAGATCGATACATTTTGAGAAAATATGTTGCTCGATGACTTAAGATAGATAAATGAACATACGAGATGGTTTGAACGAATTGATCATGTAACTAATTTGAATTATTTAATGATCAAATTTGATCTTGAAGGTCGAGAAGATTATAGTATATCCAGTTCGGATGATAGCATCAGTTACAAGACTCAGAGTTTGATGCAAAGGAAGATCGTCAGATTATGTACATCATCGATGGTATTGAGGCATATCAAAGATCGATGGTATTTAGGCATATCAAAGATTGATGTTCGATAACTCAAGAGTACTCTAATTGGAAGAATGACGATCGTGTAAAATGTTATTGTTTCAATGGATGCTATGCTTGGAGATTTTGATAGAAATGAATGTTTGGATGAAAGAAAAGTGTCTTGATTGTTAGATGACAACCACAACGTCGACAATTTTATGTTGCGCGAGCGTAACTCCAGCCTCGCACATGTGTCACATCAAATTTGGGGCGATCATTCTGCGTGAGCGCTGACATAGTGATTCATGTCCAACGAGAATGATCGAACTCGGAAGATCAGGGTGTGCCAATTTGGATTACTTCGACTTGTGGTTTGATGCGAAGGTGAACTCGAGGATTGGTCGGACTTGCGATTGACGATTAAGTAAATTTGAGGATTGAGTAGATCAAATCTGCGTATCGAGAATGAATTAGTCTAGACTCAAAGTAAAAGTTATACCCTGATGAGGATGATTATCCTGTGGAAGCGTTAGCATGTGATTTCATGTCCACCGTGGATAATCAGACTTGCGTGAGATTGAGACGTGACATATTGATATGCAAGACAACCTTTTGATCGAATACTTGAATTATGGTAAATGACTTAGGAAATATGAAATGAGAATTATAGTTTAGTGATAATCGTCTCGTGGTATATGTCACGCCCCGATCCCGCAGAGTCCTTTCGTCTTCGCTTGGGAGTGATGTCCTGCAAGCCTAAGTTGCGCTTGTACAAAGCCAAGACCTGTACAATGACAAAATAGACAAGATAGACAGCAGAACATATTACAGATATTTGAATTTAGCAGCGGACAGATTGCGGAATATAATTGAACACAAGGTAGCAAAAACTATATCTATATTGATTTCATTTGAACAGATTACAAGCTCTCAATTCTCTCTAATACAATGCTTATAATCTTTCAGAAACTTTTACAGATTTCAATGATCTCGTTCCATATATTACATCCCTTTATATACAAAACCAACTCTTTGCAACAGATGTCCATCTCCTGGCTTCTCTTCTGATTTTTGGCTCCTGAGGATGAGGCTCGGGCTATCGCTTCGGACTATCCTTCTCGGTGCGTCTTGCACCTGCGTGAAGACTGATGATGGATCAGTATGTCAACATACTGGTAATTGTGAACAAAGGCTACATTTTTCTGAAACGATCACTAATTCATTTAGTGAGAAAATATTTCTTGTGATGTGATCTTGTTACTTTTTCCTATGTTCATTTCATGCATATCCAGAGTCAGATTACATCTCTTTTTTGAAACACTTTCGAAAAGCCACAGTTCGTATCATTTAATCTCAAGCATACAAGGGGACTATTCATTTCAAGCACGATGACTATTCATTTCATGTGTAGTGCACAGCGTGTTTCATGAACCATAATCATTCTTCTTGTTCAAGCAACTTTTTAGGGACATTAGCAATATTTTAGGCATCAAAACATCTTTAGCAACTCTTGGAGCAACAATATTTCATTGCATCAGATTATTCATAGAAGCATTTCATTATGGAAACATAAGCATTAGCGGACATCATTTATTCAGTGATTCTTATCCATAGCCGACGGTCCATCCCTGCACAAGACAAGGATTAGAATAAATATAACATAACCAACATTTCTTCCTGTTCGCCTCTGTATCGTTAGCTCTTAACAAATCTTTCTTATGCATGTCATCGATTAGCAGCTGTGACTCAAGTCTTAGCTCTGCACCAACACATGTGTAGACCAGCAGTTGTGACCCAAGGTTCAGCTTTGCAGTGATAACACACTTGCTAGCAGTTGCGGCTCAGGGTTCAGCTCTTCACTAATCGACACCTATCTATATGATGGTCCATGGGTCATTCCCCATATTAGCCGCTGTGACTCTTGGGTTCAACTCGTCGCTAGTGGACACTCTCTCTATACACCTGAGGTCTCTTTTACCTCAGGCCATTACTCTATCCCCCTAGGCCGAGCGGCTCCAGTGCCCCAGAACTGGTCGTGAGGATCTTTACTTGTGGACAAGTTGTCCATGACCAATGCATGTATGCAACTCTATCAGATAAACTATGTTATGCACAAATTTTCGGTCAGCAATCATATTTCATCTGTTCTCTTCTTTACATATAATCGAGCCAGTAGCTCTACTCTTTTCTCTACACGGACAAGCCGTATCATCTCTTTTAACAGCATTTAATAGCACAATGTGCCTTCTCTATACTTCTCTGTCTTTATAGCATACGAGTATAAGTTTGCCTAGAACCGAGTTATCTGTTTGTGCGACGAGTATAAGTTACCCAAGTTGAGATATAATTGTTCAATGTGAAAGATAACCAAAGCACGAGCGTGGCTCGGATTAAAGAAACGCATAGGAGGAATGTGTACGGGAGTCATTGAATATTGAATAAAGTGATAAGTCGAAGAGTGTGTACTCAGTAAGTTTCGAGGACAAAATTTTTTTTGAGTTGTGTATAATGTAGTGCCCCGTCCCGCTCAGTTCAACCGGAGGAATCAAAACGCCAACGACGTTCGAGCTTAGCCATGCAACGGCTTGCTCGAAGTTTCGCTCGATCGAGGCGACTCCTCGCTCAGGTGGGTGACTTCGGTAAACTTGCCTCAGCTTGGCCTTCACACTAATAAAACAAAAGTTTTCAATTGCACAAGTAGGCTTGATAATAAAAGAGACGAATCCATATAGCTAAGGGAATAATCCCAAGTTGGGTTAGATTGAGTAGAATATAGAAAGGTCCCACAGTCGGCTTAGAAATGTGCACGGTGTGCTTTCAAAAATGACACTCGGTCCTTCCTTCCATGGCTTGGGAGAAGGAGAGTTGGTTTATGCTGCAACAAAGCTATAAACTTAGCATAAGTCATAGGCGTCACACGTATCTACGGCTTAGCAAAAAGGGTCCCACAAATCTGAATGCACGTTTCTACTGTGCAAGGGCTTGGCATAGCCTTGCTTGTCCCACGGGTTAAGTTGTATCGCACGATGGAGTTAGGCAAATGTTATGTCAAGGGCTATCGAAGTAGTAGCAAGCACGGTCCCACAATTCTATGGCTGGTTATAGCCACACAATTCTACGTTCTTAAAGCTCTTCATATGGAGTATGACTTGGACGGTAGTATCGCACAGAACACAAGTTAGCTTAAGGCACGATGTCACGGACTTAGTATTTTAAGGCACGAACCACGGTTGATTAAAATTGAGTTTGGAAAAAGGGCTATCAAATAGTCGTTCCTGAGTGAGTAAAATGATAGGGCAACATGGAAGAATACTCGCGACCATGGGTCATTGAGGCGGTCTCAAATGCTAGAAGTCTTTAACATGGTCCTGAAAAGATGGTAACACTAGAAGAAGAATGACTGTATAAGACGGTAGTTCGAGTCGAGTCTTGCATGGTCATTAGACAACTTGTCGACAAGGAAAGGTTTCCTCGTAACGACCAACTTGGGGCCACAGGATCGTTCCGACCTAGGAAAAAATACGGTATAGCCGAGCTGGGAGTACCGCTCAGGTTATTCGAGAACTTTCAGCGGGGCTCGCTACTTGCGCTGAAAGGGTCGCCGAATAGCAAAGCTATAAGTTCAAGTATAGTTTGTGGTACTAGTGACCCTTTCATATAGATGAGTTGGCATAATAGCGGCGATCCATGTGCATGCCTTTGAATTGAATCAAGAATTGTGTGCACGGTATCAATGAGTCGAGTTGAATGTGTGCACGATCTACAACACAATGTATGGGCCTAAGATTTGGCTGCAACGAAGACACCGTACTACGGCAAGAAGTGTAGCGTCGGTTGGTGAGTCGTTGACACAAAAGTATAAGTAAGTTGGATTAAGTCATCTCGAGTTTAAGTCAGAAAGGGCCGTAAGGCAAAGTTGGTCAAGTGGTACTGAGTTGCAAGGCATGGCCTAAATGTGGATACACAAATAGAGTTTATGGCACGACTAAGTGATTGAGTCTTAAAGTATGAGCCAAAAGGCAAGCACGTGTAGATAAGTTGACATTGTTGGCACGAGAAGGGTCTAGAGGCAAGGATAAGTAAGTTATCGGTACGATGACACGGTGATGGTCTTGAGACACAAGTAGGCGAGGCGTCTATGTCCTAAAATCGATCCCAAGACAAGAATAGAGAGTCAATCATAAAGGGTTTATGTTGCATAAAGTAAATGAATGTGTTGGTTTTGTATGGGTGGGCGAGGAGCTCACTCCACCAGTACAGTTGAGTACACTAATACAGTTTCTATGTGTAGGCATAGGTAGAAGCTCGTTGGCGCGTATCTCGCTTGGATGCGTCGAGACACGGAGTTCCTTGGTGTTTCAAGACGTGTGGCCACAATAGAGTCTGGACTTATACGGGACATGATATATGGACATCGCCTTCTTAAGCATCCGCTGGCTCGTCAAGCATTGTATTGAGAAAAGAGAGAGACAGAGTGACTTGTAACTTAAGAGAAGAGTGAGACTGAGTGATTGTAATCATGGCCTCATGCAACTTTTGTAATCCTTGTTCAATATTAATAAAGAGCCTCTTTTGTTGACTTGTGTTTTGGTTCTAATCTTTCGCTGGCTTATTCAATATTTCTGCTTCGGGACTTCTGTGCGACGACCCCGTCGCTTAGCCTGTAATCGACCGTTATGGAACCCGTCTTGCGTGAGCGCAATCTAGGCTCATGCGGCATTACGCTTTAGAGAGGATGATCGGTCCTACGGGACCAGGGCGTGATAGAATTAATCGAGTTCGAGCTATAGCTTGATAAGTTTTTTATTTTAGAGCTTAAGCTTGGCTCGAGCTTGTTTATATTAAGCTTGAGCTTGGCTTGGTTTGTCACTACCACATTTTAGTCTTGAGAGTAATTTGGTCATTTTGGTTTTTGTAAATTATTCTATTATTTATTGTATTGGTATTGTGATTTTTGACTTTTGCTAGTTGTGACTTTAGAGACTAGCCTGGAGTTTGACCTTGACTTTAGTGACTTAATTAGCATGGTGTGGGACCCTAATGTGACTTAAGTTGGTCTTGGTTTACTTGAGTATGGCTAGGGTTCATGAGAGGATTGGGAGAGTTTTATAATTGGACTTATAGCTAAGGGGTTGAGCTAGCTAGCTTATGAACTTGGCTCAAAGCCCATTTACATGAAATCCTAACCCTAATCCCCTACATGGTCGGCCACCAAAGCCTAAATTAAACCTAATTTCAGCCTGTATAATGTCTCTTCATAACCACTTGCCTCTTTTAGAAATTTCCCTTTAGGAAACCCTAATTTCTTCCCCCTTTCATCATTCCTCCACTAAATTGATCCCAATCTTTTGCACTTGATTCCAAATCTGGAGTAGAAGAAGAAGGAGGCTAGCTTGCAAGGAGGGGAGCTCATTGGGACATAGCTTGAGGAAGGAGACTTCACTATTTGGGGCTTTTTCTTGGAGATTGGCTCTCTATAGGTAATCCCTACAAATCACCCTAAAATCCTGATTTAATTCCATAGATACATCCATCTAGGTGTCCCCTAGCTATAGGAAAAGTTTGGTGGAAATTCGTGTTGATTTGGTGTCCATATCGGACACGTATCAGTGTACGACTGAGTTGATTTTCATGTCGTTACTGTATCCAAAATTGAACTGGACAAGAGGGATTTTTTTGCTGTTTTCAAATTCCATTTGAACTGATTTGTAGAGCTTCATGTGCTCTTTGATTTCATGTACGACTGAGTTGATTTTCGTGTCGTTACTGTATCTAAAATTGAACTGGACATGCAGTACGAGCCCCCGCTCGGATGCCCTGCTACCCGATACTGAATCTGGACACGACACGCCACGTGGTGGCCTGACACTTGGCTGGTAGATTGGGGCAGTGACTGACAGGTCACCCCCTAAGCTACACGCGGCCACGTGTCGTATCGAACACGTTCTCACGCACGCACGCGTTTTACACTGACACAGTTCAGTCGATTTCCTTCGACTGATATGTGTGTCGTGTCACACACAGACACGTTTTGGACCCAAATCAGGGTGTCGACCCTCTAGCCCTATCTATGGCGAACACGTGGACACGAGCACGAGGTATCATGTGCACGAACTCGTGTCCCCGCCGCACGATACTGTGCTGTGCAGTTTGTATCTGTACATGCCTAAATTGTTCTGGACACTTCGTGTCCACTTGGGTGGACACGAAACCCTATCTGACCCATGGACACATGTGCCTAGCACCTGTGCACACACTGGTTTAATGTTTATTTGAATTTCATTTTGAATTTGGGTTCTTGATGTTGGACTGAACTGAGAATCGGGTAAATTGCTGATACTAAGTTTTTGTGATTCGAAATTTATGATTCATTGTTAATTTCAGATATGTTATCATAGCTGGGTATATAATGATTCATGTTTAGGTTTGTATGTTGGGTTTTCAATTTGCAATTGGGTTGATTTTCGAAAGAACTGTCATTCACTGATACTTGATAACCGAATGGGGATAATGACTTGGGTTTGCTTTGGAATAATTCCTGTTTCTTTAATGTATTAAACTGAGCTATTGAATGTGTATAAACCTAAGAATTTCTCACTGTCAACTTAGGTTGTAACCTGAGAACCCTACACTTGTATGCCAACAACCACACACACGTGTCACTCACTGAATATACACACACATACACCCTGCCACACTGTGCAGCTGAACACACACACACATGTCACTCACTAATAGACTCAACAGCTGAACACACACACATGTAACATGTACACACCCACACACTATACACTAGTGTACATGATACTACACACACACAACGTACTGCTGCCTTGACTGAACCCGAGAACACCCTGAAACTGACACACACACACACACATATGTGACCTGTACACACACACCCCCTCATCTCACTAACAGTGGTACACACACACCCTAAGCACTGTCACACAAATACCTTTGTACACACACACACACCATATCACTATCCATTATAATGTTGACACACACACTCACCCCTACTTACATATATGTATACAATGTTTGTGCCTTGCTTGTGTATTAGGTACTAGCCTATATGAATATCTATATATATATTGTATAAGGATGAATATACATAGTTTGTATTTGTGTGTGATAACTTGTTAGGGCTTTGATTGTGTTTGAGTGCTAGCCTAGGCTTGGTTAGGCTTAGTGAGACTTGATTGGACTAGAATTGGCCTAGTTGACCTAGTTTGACTAGTGAAGTTGACTAGAGTTGACCAAGAGTTGACTTTAGTCTAGAATGACCTACAATTCATATAGAATGCATTGTAAAGTTTAATATTACCATTCTGGACATGTTGTGATCTGTGTTGCTCTAAATAGGACTCATCTACTCTGTCTGGACATATATACTCATCGGATACTCAGGATACCAGGCGAGTACATTCTCTGACCGTTTCATACTTGATAGGATTTATATTTATGCTCTAGATTACTTTACTTAATGCTGTCACGTTGTTAACACGGATTGGTACTATATGGATCCCTTCATGGGATATTATCCTCCTCGGGAGCATCGGATTACGTCATGTCATATGCGTTTCACTTTCATCATGTACTCCAGTGCTTTCATCATTCATGTGCACTCTTGTGATTCATGTACTCTCATGTTCACAGAGCCCCTCATGTGCACCCATTTATGGGCCCCCATGTGAAATCATGTACAATAACATAACTTGTCTGGATCCTTATGTATTGATTGGGGTACAGGAGAGTATAAATGGTCACGTGAACAATTTCAAAGTAGTGTAATCATGTGCAAACTCTTAGAATAATCATGTGCAAATTCAAGCCGTTCACATGTCTATCATGTACTCTACATCATTAGCCACTGTTAGCTCTTTACTTATAGTAGATATTTCTTTACAGTCATCTCTTTTACTTCATATATATATTCTTCAGCTTTTCATGTATCTTACTCTATAGCATATTTATATTTCCTGTTATATTATGAACTGCGTGAGATGTATTGTGCTCGTTCCTGTCCTGACTGGACATGTTGAAATATTACAGATGACATTGAGGAGTTCTGTCCTACATACTACGGAGCAGGCCTAGATGACACCTGCGAGCTGGACTCCCAGGAGGACCCAGCCCTTGCAGAGGACATTA
Organism: Iris pallida; assembly: GCA_029216955.1. Classification (NCBI taxonomy): domain Eukaryota; kingdom Viridiplantae; phylum Streptophyta; class Magnoliopsida; order Asparagales; family Iridaceae; genus Iris; species Iris pallida. The sequence continues at coordinate 6,556,109 of JANAVB010039017.1, forward strand.
CCCCAGTAGTCTAGGCTAGTTAGCTAGACTAGTTATCTTACTTTATTGTCTTGTCTTATTTTGGATACATTATGTACTTATTTGGAATTTTGTTATTTTGGATGTTGTGGAGATGCTATCTTAGACTCTTAGACTTCTTCTCTTATTGTATTTCTTTTGGCGACTTTCATATCTATCTACCTTATCGTACTTCTACCTTAGCTGTGAATGAGTTGTACATTTCTGTATTGTCCTCTGTTCGGAGAGTATATATTGTACAGGTACCTTATAATTGTTAGATGTATGTGACCTAGGACAGCATTCTACCGCCGACACTACGGCGTAGGCTGGACGTACCCACTTCTCGTGCCCCTACACTGGGTGCGGGTCGTGACATGGTTTGAGCTCGAGCTTGGCTTGATAAGCAAGCTTGATTCAAGCTTGATAAATAAGCTCGACAAAGTCAAAATCAAGCTCGTTAAGCTTGATTTCAAGCTCGCTCAATTTTATTTCAAACTCATTAAACCTGATTTCAAGCTTAACCAGCTCGATTTCAAGCTAGTTACGTTTGAATTCAAGTACCTGTAATATTAACAATTTATTTATAAAAAATTTAATTAAAAAAGTTTCTTAATATCAATTGTTAAAGACATATAAATATATAATGCACACAACTATATTGTTATACAAACATATATAAAATTAGAATTCAACAAAGAACAAACGAGCTTCTAGACAAGCTCCTAAACGAGCTAGCTCGCAACCTCATAAACGAGCCAGCTCGCGAGCTCAAATGAGTCGAGTACTTCTAAGCTTGAGCTTGGCTCGTTTATTAAACGAGCTTGAAAATAAAGCTTGAGCTCAGCTTGTTTACTAAACGAACCGAGCTCAAAAGAGCTTTTATCAAGCCGAGCTTCGAGCAGCTCGCGAACGGCTTGGCTCATTTGCAGCCCTATGTGGAACATAGGAAATGTATCTAATTGTAATAATGACAATTAGGACAAGGTTAGAAAATTGATAATTTTAACTTTCTGTTAATATCTTGACAAAATGCTTTTCCTTGACATCCATTTTCCTATACACAAGGGCCATAAATTTCCCTGGCCCACGTATCACTGAATTTATATATTGTGTAAGTGAAAATTTAGGAATGTACTTCCTTTTAATTGGGAAAAACAAATATAAAGTTGTTAGTTTGTAGGGAGCATGTCTGACTCCATCTGAGATCTCTGTTGCAGTCTGACAATAATTGAGTTTTCAAGTGATACTCCTAATTTAGCTTTTATAAGTAGAGATGTCAAGTGGGTCGGGCCGAGCCGAGCCGAGTCGATCTGGCCAAAATTTGGGTGGATCAGGATGGGCCTAGACTGGGCCTCACAGACCCATACATTATAGTAGGTCGGACCGAGCCAGGCTAAGGGTGAAAATTTGAGCCCGGCCAAACACATGACTCACAGTATGTTGGGCTTTGGGTCGGGCTGAACCAGGCCAGACCGGGTCAGGTCTTGGCCATCATATGGAAAAAGGAATACATTTGAGGATTTAATGAAAATCAATATACAAATTATGTCTATATGTGTTCATAACAATCACAACAGGAACAACTGAAGAACAACTTTACTATATAATGTTGACAAGACACCGAGCCCTAAGCATACAAGAGTTGGATACCTGATGGAGTTGCTGTACCTCAGTTTTTTTTCATAAATTCTGAGACCTTCACTTCTTTCAAGATAAACTTTACCCGAATTATTATCGTATCCTCCAACTCTGCACCTTATGTATTGAGGTTGAGTAGGATGCTGAGACTAGAGTATAATCAACTCATAAATACAAAGATAGCATCAAATTAAGCTTCGTTCTGGATTATAGCCTATGCCAATATGTAAAAGAATATGATTCTAGATCAGTTGTATGTAACTTACATAATGTAAGCATGATATCTTAGTCAAATACTGAAATATTTGGAATTGAGCTTTGCTACTGATAAAAATACCATATTACGCCTATGTCTATATGTATGCTTAGGAGTTGGTGTCGGGTTGGTTCGGATCGGACCTGGGCTTCGTGTCTATTTATGGATCAATATATATGATCCAACACGACCCAATATACTAGGCCCCCACGACTAAACAGGCCTGGCTGGCACATGAGCCAATTTTTTGGACCGGACTCATGCCGGATTGGGCCGGCCCTCCCCAATGGACAAGTCTATTATAAGATATGAACCAAATATCTATGCATATTTTTTCTATCTTATGCTCACGTAATATTTGTGATGGAACCACGAGCCAGAGTCCAAGTTGAGTCAATTTGTTTTCAGACATTGGGTTCTTATCTAGATAGGATATGTTTTTTATGATGGTTTTCTGGATTATTTCTTGTTATTTTTAGTTGTGATTGATTTGGGATTTTAGTATGGGTAAATAAGGGAGTATGCAGGACCCTCTTTTTTCTTAGAGAAAGATTGGGAACATAGTTTAAAATACCTAAAACCTAAAATTATTTCTCAAATATCTTTCTCCTAAATACTTCCATACATTATTTTCTTTTTTTCACATTATATCTTCGTCACCACCATCGTCGCAAATCTACCCATTCTCAACATTGTCCATCATCTTCACCATTAAAGCACCACCCTCTCCTGGTTGGTTGTTATTGTTGTTTCTTCAAAAAAACAAAATAAAACAAAACAAAACAAAATCCACGTACACATAGGTGGTCCCTTTTGATTGCCTTCAAGAGCTGCACACTTCATGTGGGTCATCTTCCTAAACTACAAAATCTTCCAGGAGCCTCATCGACAATAGTTGCACCTACATGACCATTCAGACGTTTCTGAACAAGCCGACCCCAAAACTTTGGAACGAAGGCTTTGTTTTTGTTATTTAGAACTTCCTAAACAAATGATATCTTCAGACTTTGACGAATCAACACACAAAAATAATATATATATATATATATATATATTTCCCTCCCCCTTTCCGGCTCCTGCTATGGCCGCATGACCCCCCTTCCCCCCGTCCTATGCGTCGGGGCCGCGCAGCCTCGGCCGTCCGCCGTCTGCCGTACCCTCTAGCCCCCCGGCGCAGCCCGCTCGTCCCCGCCTTTCTAGGCGCCCCTCCGGTGGCCTCGTGCCCGAGGCGACCATGCGCCTCGTATCCTTCCCTTGCTTGGACGTCCGAGCAGCTTGCTATGGTCGTCGTCCCCATCATCGGGGTGGCCCCCAAACTCTGGTGGCCACCCCAGACCTCCTCCCCGGGCTCAGCCCGCCCGGCCGCCCCCCGCCTCCGGTGGCCACCCCTCGCATCGCCCCCCTGTGCGGCTCCCCCGCTTGAGTCCAGCCGCCGACCCGCGTTGCCGCTCGACCGCGCATGGCTTACATCGCTCCCCGGCGTCGCGCCACCCCTCCAGTGGCCTCGAGCGACGCCGCCCCATAGCTACCACCCTTCCCTGGCCGTCTCGTCCGAACGGTCAGATGGCGAGCTAGGCCCGGACTCCAACCACCCTTCGAATTCGAATTCGATTTCAAATTTCGAATTTCCCTCCGTGGTTACTGTGGGCGGAGTTCGCTATGCACCTACTGTTCTAAGGGGCAGCCATGCGCCTTCCTCCGGCCATGCGCCCTCCTCCGCCTTCGCGCATCAGGGTGGCTATGTGCCCGACGTCAGCTCCAAGGCCCCAGTCTCCCTCGTGCCACTTGCTGGCCATGTGTCCATTGTCGGACCTTCGGACCATGCGCCCCCGGCCTGCCATGTGCCCTCTGCTTCCTGCCTCTTGGCCAGCCATTCTCCCCCGGACTATGAGACCCCATCAGGTCAAGCACTCACACCAGACTCCCTCACTTTCAGTCTCCGGCCAAGCGCGTACCCCTCCGCAAGCACCCCCCCCCCCACGCGCAGTTATGCGCCCCCCTTCAAAACCATGCGCCACCCCTTCTTAGTTATGCGCTCTCTTCAGCTCGTGCATGCCCCCGTGATCTCCCGGAAGGATCCACGTCCCCTGCGAGCGGATCGCCGGCACCTCCCTCACATACCTCCTCCATCCTTCCCCATCCTTTCTCGCAGCTGAGTCAGCACACCCCCTCCCCGCCTTCGGCCGCGGCGTCCCTCTCCACAGGCCATACCTTCGCTGAGATTTTGCACCCGGACAAGGGGGCTGTCCGTCCCCTCCCAGCTAAGGACATCGTCCTTCCCGACATTGTGCTTCCGACCGCTGTCGACGGCCTGCCTTTACGGGTTCCTTTCTCCGAAGACGAAATCTCCTTCCTATCCTCCACCTTCGCGAGGACTATCATGCTTAAGTTCTCCTCGGGATGCCTGAAGATCACCAAAGTGCCAGAAGCCATCGCAGGCTGGGGTCTCTCATCTGTTTACAGGATCGCACCTTTCGACCCAAAACATATGTACCTTCACCTGTCGTCCGACGCGGACTTCTCTAAAGTCTGGGCCAAAGGCACCTCCAGCATAGACAGCCAAAGCATCAAAATCATCAAATGGTCCCCCAGCTTCAACTCCAAAGTTGACTCGTCGATCGTCTCAGCTTGGATCACTTTACCCAACCTCCCCCTCGTTTGCTTCGCCCCGACAGCGCTCAAGAGGATAGCTAGCTCATTCGGGACGCTGGTAACGATCGTTGAAGAAACCCGTAACCTATCTAAGGGCAACTACGCGAAGATCTGCATGGAACTCGATCTATTCACAGACCCACCTACCCAGATTCAGATAGAGCTCGGGGACAGGACGTTCTCCTCGTCATTGGTGTAACAATATCATTTTCTGCAAGCACTGCCAGATGAGAGGCCACACCACACAGTTCTGCTTCCGTGTGCATCCGAAACTCAAGAAGAAAGCTTCCAGAAAACCGCAACTCCAAAAAGTCAACCAATCCGCCCCCATAGCCCCAATCCTCCCCCTCCCGAACTCTCATACCCATTTTGAAGCCGACGATACCCCTCCCAGACCCGACGAACGACCGCGGCAGAGCACGGCTTTGGTCCCCTACAAGCCACTAGCTATTCTCCTCAATAACCAATTCGACTCCCTGTTAAATCTCCTACCTGAAAACAACCCGGTGCGCCCCCCACCTCACCCCCCATCGGAGCGCGAGAAGAGCGCTTCTAACTCCATCGCTGATCTCTCCGTTAGCGATCGGAAGCCACCACAGTCCACGAAAATCTAATCGCAGGTGGTCGTCTCTACCTCTGCTCCCAACAGCATCATCATTGACCACCTGGCCATCCTTGGCCCAACAGCGGTCGAAAGAATCGAACAAGCCAAGGGAGCAGGATTCCTGGACCCCCTCAACCCCCTTTGCGCTCTGGCAGACATAAAAAAAGAGGCGGTATCCACCCCTTCGAAAGCCGCAGGACCTTCAGCTCAGAGGCCGACAACTACGGCGGACAACTGCACCGTTACGAACCAGATAGCCCCCAAAAAATCCCACTACAAGTAGCAGAAATCCAACAAGGAGTCCTCGGTCATGACCACACGGTCAGCCGCGAAACTCAACAACCATCCCCCCAGTCCCCTTCCCAATGATTAACATCCTCGCCTGGAATGTAAGAGGGCTGGCCAATAAACCAACCATGAGAAGAATCAAAAGCCTCAAGAAACTCCACCGGATAGACATATTGGTGATCATCGAACCCAAAATTCCTCAAAAAAGACTTAAATCCATCCAGCTCTAGCTGGGCCTCCCATCCGGCATCGCCGGGTGCAATGACATCTGGATCCTTTTTGCTGACGGCATCCAATTTTGTACCATCCATGACTCGAGTCAGGCGCTCTCTTGTTGGGTGGAACACACCACTCTCACCTCCCGCTGCCTACTTTCCGCCGTCCATGGAAGCTGTGACATCCCTGGCCGCAAGTTCCTATGGGACAATTTGCTAGACACCCATCATCAACTCATCAATCTCCCGTGGATATGTGTTGGTGATTTCAACACGATCACGTGCAGAGACAAGAAATCGGGGGGTCGCACGCCCCCCCCCCCCCCCCCAGTCGGCCATGAATGACTTCAACAACTTTATCTTCAACGCCCACGTGTCACCCCTCCCTTTCTCTGGTAACGCTTTCACCTGGTGCAATATACAGGAAGGCGAACGCCGACAATACTCCCGTCTGGACCGCACCCTGGTCAACAATCGATGGTCCGACATGGGTCTTATATCCAACCCCTCCCACCTGAATACCACCAAATCTGATCATTTCCCCCTTCTGATTGAGATTAAAATCAACACTAACCACATCAAGAAAACCTTCAGATTTTTCGACTTCTAGCAACATTACCCCTAATTCTGAAACATCGTGGCCCGTGCCTGGCAATCTACCGATGACCCCGACCCCCTCACCCGTGTGGCAGAAAAACTGAAAGCGACTAGGAAAGCACTTTCGTCATGGAGCAAGCAAGCCTTCGGCAACATCTTCCAGGCTATCCGCGAGGCAGAAGATGACGTCACCCGCGCTGAAGTCTTCTATGCCACTGATCGGAAGCCGGAGTCCAGGGCGACGCTCAACCTCACCAGAGCTATCCTCAAATCCCGACTGAAGGTGGAGTCCAAATTCTAGAAGCAGAAAGCTAGACTGACTTGGGACATCGAAGGAGACAAGAATTCACGCTTCTTCCATGCCTATGTCAACGGCCGCAGACAACAGCTCCATCTGTACCAAATCACCGACAAAAATGACGTCGTCCTCAAAGATCATCGGAACATCCAAGCGGCTGCGGCGAACTTCTACTTCAACTTATTCTCCAAAGAAGTCATCATCAAGACGTTGATTTTCTGGCCAAGATTCCCCATTCGACAAATGATCGAGAGAACAAAATGCTTCTTACCCCCCCCTTCTGCAGAAGAAGTCAAGTCTGCATTTTGGGCTCTCGACGAACATAGCGCTCCTGGGCCTGATGGCTTCTCTGGCACCTTCTTTCGATCCTACTAGGATATCATCGACCACGACTTCTATGAGGCCGCTCTCGCCTTCTTCCAGGGGGCAAGGTACCCCAAATCTATCTCTAGTGCCAATCTGATTCCCATCCCCAAAAAAGAAAACTCAGAGACCTTCAAAGACTTCCGCCCAATCAGCTTATGCACCTTCACCAATAAAATCATATCCAAGATCATTGCTAGCCGAATGTCCACTCTCCTCCCCAAAATCATCTCCAAGGAGCAGAACAAATTTGTTTTCGGGCAGAACATATCCGACAACATCCTCCTTGCTCAAGAAATGATCACTTGCATGAAATTCCTGTCCAGGGGAGGGAACGTCGCCATCAAACTTGACATGGAGAAAGCCTACGACCGACTTGACTGGCAATTCTTGATCTGGGTGCTCCGAGTTTTCGGCTTCGCTGAGTCTTGGATCAACATCATCTTCCGATCCATCAGCGACTCGTGGTTCTCCACGGTCATCAACGGGCAAGCGGAGGGTTTCTTTAAATCCAGTCGCGGAGTCAGGCAAAGAGACCCTCTATCCTCCACCATCTTCATTATCGCGGCCGAGGTGCTTAGCAGAAACCTCAACTTCATGCCTAACACGCCCGGATACCACCACTTCCACACCACCACCGGCTGCCCTTTAATCACCCCCCTCGCCTTCGCCGATGATATCCTCATCTTCTCCTCCGGAGACATCGGTTCGGTGGAAGTTGTCCACAGAACGCTCGATAGATACTCCAGATGTTCGGGTCAACGAGTCAACACCTCCAAGAGCATCATATACACTCACCACAAGGCCGACAGGACCCACTCTGCAGCCCTCTCCAACCTTACCTCCTTCTCCACTGCCTACCCTCCCTTCACCTACTTAGGGTGCCCGCTGGTATACGAGAAATCAAATTCGAGGATATTTGACGGCATGGTTAGCAAAATCAGAAAAAAAAATAGAGGGTTGGCACAACGCGACCCTTTCGCCTAGCGGAAAGATGATCCTCATCAAACACGTCCTCTCCTCTATCCCCCTCTACACCCTGGTCGTCTGCTCCCCCCTAAGAAGGTCCTCTCCTCTTTGGAATCCCTCTTCTCCAACTTCTTATGGGGGCACAATGATGGAAAGAACAGACACCACTGGGCTAGTTGGGACTCTATGGCCAAACCGACCGACGAGGGAGGGCTAGGATTTAGCCGTCTTCATCACATCGTTGATGCCTGCTCCATGAAGCTTTGGTGGAAACTCCGCTCGGGCAACTTGCTTTGGACCCGTTTTATGAAGGTCAGATACTTCCGAAACATCCATCCCACGATTGCCTTCGCCAATACCAGATCCTCCGCGACCTGGAGATGCACCATTCACGGCCGTATCCTCGCCGAACCCCTCATCCGACTACAGCCTGGCAACGATAGCTCATCGATGTACCACGAGAGGTGGATTGGGGATACCATCCTTCAGCCAACCCCGACCTCCCTCCCCCAACCGCACGATTAGTGACTTGTGGGACAACGATTCGGGCTGGCGATGGGAATGGGTGACTGACTGGCTGGGGACGGAGGCCGCCAATCGCTTTGCCGCCGCGGCTGTGCGGCTCAGCGACAGCCCGGATACCCTCTCATGGTCCCCCAACTCCGGAGGTGCCTTCTCGCTGGCCTCCGCCAGGATTATGGCTAGAGGCATCGGCACCCCGAACCCCTTTATTGCCCCATTCTGGCAGCCATGTATCCCCAACAAATGGTCTGTTCTCATCTGGAGAGCGCAACGCAGAAAACTCCCAACCGATGACTCTCTAACCTCCATTGGCTTCAACTTTGCCTCACGCTGCTACTGTTGCATATCCTAATCAGACCGAATCTGCTGAACACGTATTTCTCGTCGGAGACCTCGCGATGCAGATCTAGTCCAGCCTTTCTAGTAGATGCGACAGTGCTCATCCGGTGGACGGCTTCAACGATTTTCTCGCCACCTGGAAAAGGTCTCACGGGCATCAGATCGTCACAGCCGCAGGAATCTGGGTGCTCTGGAAGAACCGTAACAAATTCCGGTACAAAGGGCGTCCATACAACTACAACTCCATGCTAGGGGAAATCCTCAGGCATATATCCAAAGTTAGCAAACGGTGCCATCACACAACGGTCGGCTTCTGGAAGGCGCTGGACTAGCCCCGTGCCCGACCTGGCAGGGCGAGCTTGCTCCTGGCTTATTCTGCTCTTTTTGTTTTGTCTTTTGTCGCTTGGTGCGCTTACTTGTATAGGCGGTATTTTGTGCCTGATACATTAATAATATTCTAGTGTTATATATATATATATATATATATATATAATATATATATATATATATATATATATATATATATCATCCGGATCGGGAGTCCCGTACGTCCTTCATCCGTTTGATCGAGCGTCCCCCTCCCCCACCCACCCCCAGCTCCGATGGTACGGGGAGGTGGGGCTCCGCGGACGGGACTTGCGGATGGGACTTTTGATATATATATATATATATATATATATATATATATATATATATATATATATATATATATATGGAAAAACGGAATATGAGCCATATGCTCATACTCTTATATATGAGCAATCCCAAGTGGCTTCCATGTGGACTAATAAGAGTAAATTTAAATAGTTAGAAATAAAAGATCTCATGAGAGATTTAATAAATAATACCTTACCATATCTTTACCTACCAAATATGTTTGCCTAGAAATTAAAATAGATAGAAATAAAAGCCCATAAAAGAATATTTTCTGTTTTTCATTTCTTTGACCAATAAAAATAAAATTTAAACAGATAGAAATAAAAGATCTCATAAAAGATTTGATAAATAATAACTTACCAAATCTTTGCTTAGAAACTTACCAAATATGTTTGCCTAAGAATTTAAATAGGAATAATGACATTTGTCCCTCTAAATTAAAATTAAAATTAACATTAACATTAACATTAAAATTAACATTAACATTAAAATTAAAATTAATATTAATATTAACATTAATATTAACATTAAAATTAATATTAACAATAATATTAACATTAATATTAACATTAAAATTAATATTAATATTAATATTGACATTAATATTAACATTAACATTGACATTGACATTAATATTAAAACTAAACATAATTTTAATATTAACATTAAAATTAAAATTAATATTAATATTAAAATTAACATTAAAATTAATATTAACAATAATATTAACATTAAAATTAATATTAACATTAACATTAATATTAACATTAATATTAACAATAATATTAACATTAAAATTAACATTAACATTAACATTATAGGATCTTTTATTTCTATCTATTTAAATTTCTAGGCAAACATATTTGGAAAGTTCCTAGACAAAGATATGGTAAGTTATTATTTATCAAATCTTTTATGGGATATTTTATTTTTATCTATCTAAATTTTTTTTTTAAGTCACTATATTTTTATTGGTCCACATGGAAGCCACGTGGAATGGCTCATATCCCATTTTCCATATATATATATATATATATATATATATATATATATATATATATATATATATATATATATATATATATATATATATAAGAGCTACGTACATATTTTCGACTACCAATTCTTTCTCTTTCTCTCATATATATATATATATATATATATATATATATATATATATATATATATAAAAAAAATATATATATATATATATATATATATATATATATAAAAGAGAGAAAGAGAAAGAATTGGTAGTCGAAAATATGTACGTAGCTCTTTTCTATATATATATATATATATATATATATATATATATATATATATATAATTGTAAAAATATGAGAGAAAAAAATAATAATAATATATATATATATATATATATATATATATATATATATATATATATATATATATAATTGTAAAAATATGAGAGAAAAAAATAATAATAATATATATATATATATATTATATATATATATATATATATATATATATATATATATATATATATATATATATATATATATATATATATATAATTGTAAAAATATGAGAGAAAGAGAAAGAATTGGTAGTCGAAAATATGTACGTAGCTCTTTTCATTGACAATATATAGAGGGGATTAGATAGAGGTTGTCTCCTCATTGATAATATATATAGAGGAGATGAGATAGAGTTTGTTGTGGGTATAGATAAGAGCATCCATATTTAAGTTTATCCAATTCACAACACTACCTTTGCATGCTTACTTTAATTATTGTCTCATTAAAATCTATTATAAGAAAAAATCCATCTTTTGGTATTAAAAAACTAGAAAAAAGAAAAGAGTACAATAATATTCAGAACGACGCAGCAACTAGGATCGATCGATGAGTCTTCCGTTCCTAGTTCTTTTTTCGAAATTATGAGTTTGACGTTGACCTTAATACTAGTTACTATGGTCCCACATAAGACATTAATGGAGATGACCTAGCTCAGGAGGTGGAGCCAACTTTTGATCAGGAGATCTAAAGCGCTAGTTACTTGTAGTAGTGATATGTGCTATTTGGTGTTGTATTGTGTAGATTGGATGACTGTAATAATACGTTAGTAGTCACTTTACCTTTTACCAAATTTGTCTCCGGATATTCATTATAAAAGTGTACTCCTAAAGCATAGTAAAACTCTGTGATGATGATATGTTGTAGTACGTGATAGATGTTGTGATGAGGATTGATATTGCACCATTGGAGATTATTGAGGTCTAGACAGTTGACTACTGCCGTCAACGACGGTGTAGGCTGGACGTGTCCGACTTGTATCCAGTTTTCTGGGAGCAGGACGTGACATGTTTACCAAAAAATTATAGAAAAAAAAAGAGTACAGTAATATTCTTCAGGAATATGATTTTTCAAGAATTCAAGTGGGTGCGACTTACACTGCATCCTTAAAAATATTTCTAAGGGTAAACTCGGTGGAAAAAAAAAACTCAACGAAAAAAAAGAGTACAATGCACAAAAACATGCTTTAAGATGTCTCCACTAGCATCTTCAGGATACTTGCATCTACGGATGCTTGCATCTACATGATGCTCCCCATCAAAAAAAATATTACATTATTATATTCTTACATCAATTCAAAATACAAAATCAACTCTCAATATAATTTAAATATTATATCTCACTCCAGCACTTTATTTGTCTATACATTTATACTTATATCCTTATGAAGAGGTTGCAGGCTTTATTTGTGATTCTGAAAAGCTCGCAACTCCTCCTGATATGTTGAACTATTGAAAACATAGCCATAGACATTCTTTTTTTTGCTCCATTAATTGTAAGAAATATTTTAGGAGATTGTTAGGAGGATCAGATAAATATCCTGCATTTGTATATCTCATTATATCAAAACATGTTTGTGATATCCTCCTAAGAAGGATTAGATAAATATTCTGCATTTGTATATCTCACTATATCAAAACATTAAATAAATCAAGAATGATATGTCATCCAAGTGTCTATGTGTAGATGAATATCAGCAAGTTTACATAAAATATTGCGCCGAGTGAATGACAATAAAGAATTTTATGTTCCTTAAATATGGTACTTCGGGACCTAGAACATGTTCTTTCATTCTTTCGATCATAACGGATCCCACTGACCTGGACATTATAGTTTATTGAGTAAATGATAGCTCCTCATATTATATCTCATCATGAGATTTATCTCAACTGAAGATTATAGTAGGTCTCTTCTAGGGGTTTATCTATTCTAGAGATTATTTGAGATCACTTTTGGAGATTTATCTTTTCTGGAGTTTATCTCTTATGAGATCTCTTCGGGAGATTTTCGATCTCTTTCGGGAGATTTTCGATCTCTTCGGGAGATACTATCATATTTTCTCTCTTAAGGAAATTTTCTCTTCAGGATGTACTTCTAATCTCTTCAGGAGATCTTCCCTTCATGAGGGACTTTATAGACGACCGTTTTGATGAATCTGTTCAGGATTTTTTTTCATAAATTCAATGAGCTTATCACATTCTTCTGGATGGTTTAATCCATATATGCCTCATTTGCAAATCCATCAGGGATAATATTTTAAATCCTTCAAAGATATACCTGAAAATGTAAATCCTCGACCTTCAATATCTTATCATCTAGGTTATCATAATCGGATAATATATTTATTTATATTATATTCATGATCATTTCGAGAACCTTGAGCTAATATTGCTCTTATACATTTGGATCTCTATTTGTTAGAAATATTCATTCAAAATCTACCGGGTTTATTCCTTTTGGGTTTTGTACTATAGGACAAATACTCATTTAAAACCATATAGGTTTTTTCTATTTGGGTTTTGTACTATTGGATCGAACACTCCATGTTTTGCGAGAGATATGGCATCTTTTCATTATCATTTTCTACATTCAAGGATTATTCGTAGTTTGGACCTGTCATTCATTTTCATCACCCTTTTTATTCCCATTCGATAATGTCATCTATGACAATTTTTTCTTGATTCCAAATTTCGCTTAAACATAGATTTTTTGGGGACTGATACCTCTTTCTCAGTCTCTTCTGGAATCTGAAGTATATCCTTGACCCGAGCGATATACTTTGAGAAATTGGATATTTGGTTCATGACACCTTCTGGATCGTCATGAACTTTTTCTCTACAGGAGTTGCTTCTTCAAGAGCATTAGGATGTGTTATATTATTCGGCATCTTCGTCTAGAGAGCTAAATCTTTAGAATATTTAGGTCTTACGCATTCTTAATATAGAACTTATTCATTTGCTGCCTTTATTTGGTTCTTTTGGTATTTACTTCTATTAGAAGTTAGATACAGAGTTTGTATAACTATTTATAAACCATAATCGAGTAAACATTTAATAATTAATTTGTAGTGAAACATAAGGGATAATTTCCCGTAATTTAGTCAATAATAGATGAAGTGGAAGTATGCCATTATACACTTATTTGGAACGATGCTTTACAACATTCTTCTAGAACGATGATTCACGACGTTCTTTTGAAACAAGACATTTGTCTTCTTCTATCTCCCCCTAAAGGCAAAAATTTTGTCTTATTATCACGAGAGATCAAAAGAAATCTCATGCATAGAAGATTTAATAATCTAAGGACATAAACATAAAAAAAATTAATATTATAATTCACAAAACTTAGATACCATTACAATTTCAAAAATACCAACATAAGCGAAAAATGCAATTCGAAACTATGCTACTAGTTATTCAGATACAATATTCAGGATTGATGGTTTAGAAACAAACTTATCCTTGAGATCAATGGTGTATGCTGCAATTGGGTAAGAGATGATCACACAAATTAGTTTAGATAATTCTTATCATCATTATTTTGGGGTGTCTTAGTCAATCATGCCACAATTTAAAACTTATAAAATTATTCGGCTTCTGGTTCACAATGGACTCTTAGAATTGAGCTTCTGGCTCAACGTAGTATGTGACTTGACTACCCCAATGTGAATAAAGTATATCCCTAATGATAAGCTATAGAATATATCTAGAACGAACTTCTGGTTCTTCTAGATGTTAGAGGCTATACAAATGTATTCTTTATTATCCTTGCTCATGATTTCAATATGATACCCGTTTGCTCTTATGTTCTTAAAACTCAATAATTTTCTTCTGGAATTGTGAGATTATAAGACATTCTGTATAAATAGGTGGGTTCTATTATGTAAAATTAAGTGTGTTCTGCCAGAGCCTTCAATAATATGAGCATGACCATGTATTATAGATACTACTTTCACACTAGTATTCTTGTTAGAGAAAAAGATCATATTCTTAAGGATGCTATGTAGCAGCATTGTAAACTTTCAATTAAAATATGTCTACAGAATTCGTTTATATATAATATTTGGGAGGACAACTAGTCATCCGTAGTCACCCTACGTATTGGACAAACTTATGGTACAAACTTAGTTTTTTTTTCTAATTTATAGAGATTTGTAACTATAGAATATATGCAACTATGAAATACCAACATTAAGGTTGATGTTTGTAGAACAACTAGACAGAGAACTTCAAGTCAATTTAGTTTATTAGAAATTCTAAAGTAGCATCAACCATATTTTGTGATTGTCAATTTTTTTTACTTTCAAGGGCCAGCAACTCGCTACGACCTATAAATTAATGTGCGGGCGACTGGTTCCCCGGACATGTAGCACAATACCTTTCATGCATGCACTTATTTGGGTGGTCCAAAACATATACAAACAAAATTATATGCTCTTTGCAATCTAGACATAATGCCCCCAAATATTGTTCCACTTTAAAAGCTAGGGAGATGTTTTCACCACAAGAAGTATTGTAGCAATTGTTCAAACAGGAAAATCAATTATTTGTTTAGTGTATAGCAAGCTTCCTATATGAAAGATTTTTGGGCAACAATGGTCAGCTAACGAACCATGAGAACATTCTTTATATGTACTGAAAACTTTTGACTAGCTGAACATGATCATAAAATTGACCACTGCATGCATGAAAATTGTTCAATCCCATTGCTTGTTTTACTGTATGTATTGTTGAACACACATACTACAAAATCTAATAAAGGGACTAATGTATTCATCTAGATTTACGTTAACACAAATAATGTTTATCCACCTAGATATATGTTGTCTAGAATTTCATATATAGGTAAAGAAGCAGAATTGCTATCTAACTTATTAAACATATAGGGTAATTAGGATGGAAGATATATCAGAACATCTAACCCATTTGCATAAGGTCATTCATCCAGTAAGTATAGACTACAAATCACAATACTCTTATCCATATATGAAGGTTGAGTAGGTTGTGTGTCTGGTCAAAAATAAATTTAATAAACAGGAGAAAACCTGCATTTATTAAACAGTCACGCAAAAGGATTGATTTATTATGTATTATACTTTATCAAGCTATGGTATGTTTACTTTCATTGCAACCTTGAAAGTGGAGTAATAAAAAAACACAAACACATCAATAAGTCCACCTTTTATGACACAACTTCACTTTCACAAATTAAAATACAAATTACTAAGAAAATCATAAACATATATATGTCAATACACCTTGCCTAACATGAATATTAATATAGGTGTGACCAAATAAGATATGTATGCATGTCTAATTGATATGTACATAAAAGTCTACATTTTTTAATAATATTTGTTACTTTAACTGAATTTTCTAAGATGGCTAGGTTTAATCGACTATATATAGATAACTATTAAGGATGCTGACCAAATCTTTGAAAAAGTAACCAAATATATGTATAGATAAATATTAAGGATTGCTAATAATATCTTGAATCATAAAATTTATGATAAATATATGAATATATAAAATTTATCTATATCTCATCTTTGTTTCGATCATCAAAAGACAACTTGTGAGATTCGTCTCACAGTATCGGTATTTATATACGGATACGTATTTTTGTACTGTATTTCGTATTTTTTTGATTTTCGGAACGATTTAAAAAATTTCCAACTTATAGATTTTTTCCTTGATAGGCATATCACCAGTATACCAGTGTATACCAACGGCATATCGCCTGGACAGATTTTCCATATTTTAAATATTTTCATTTTAGATATTTTTATGAATAGTGTTTTGGATATTTTTGTGGATAGTGTTTAGATATTTTCGTGAATAGTGCAGATGCGTCCTATTATCCAATGGATACTTGGTTTTCTTTGGATGGCCATGATTGACTTAGATTTTCACATGGATCTCCATCCAACGGTTATAATTAATTCCTCCTTCTATATACCCTTTCACTTTCTCTCTCCTTTCTCTTTTTATTCTCTTCACTCTCTCTTCATTTCTTCTTCTCTTCTCTCCCCTTTGGAGCTTGCTCTTGAGGCCTTGGGTGTGATGTCTAACCCCCCTAGGAGGAGGAGTAGAAGATTAGGCATGGAGCTTAACCTAGGCAAGTACATATTGCCAAATCTTGAACAATATTATTTTGCCATTTTTTTTGTTCTATTCTCTTTCTTGTATGATTCTAAGCCTCTTTCAAACTTGGAGTTTTTGGTTTTGATGTTTACATTTTTGTAGATCTAAGTTTGTAGTTTTCTTGACTTTTCTTGGTTTTGATCTCTTGAACGTTTTTTATTTCCGAAATCTAAGGGTTCCACGTTGTAGGGAATCTCATTCTACCCAATTTTGACTTTTGAACCACTTGATTTCAATTTATTTTGAGTAAGTTATGGCATTTTTGTGTTCATGGGATTCCCGCACATCTTCTGTGCTGCTGGGAAGATGAACAGTGCTGCCTGCGCGATTCGTTGGTCGCGCGCCTGCGCGTCGTGCTCTTGCGCCCTGCGTGTTATGCATTCACACGCTGCGCATTTTGCGCGTTGCGCGCCCGCAAGATTCGTTGGTCGCGCGCCTGCGTGCCGTGCTCTCGCGTCCCGCGCGACGTGCATTCGCGTGCTACACATTTCGTGCGCCGTGCACCTGCACGATTCGTTGGTCACGCGCCTGCGTGCCGTGCTCTCGTGCTCCGTACGCCGTGCATTCGTGCATTTTGCGATTCGCGACCGTGCGCCCGCGTAATTTGAGTGTCGCGCACCGTGCTCTCGCGCAACGCGCGTCGTGCATCCGCGTGCTGTGCGATTCACGGTCGCGCACCCGCACGATTCATTTGTCGTGCGCCTGCGCGCTGTGCTCTCGCGCCCCGCGTGCCTTAGACAATTTTGTCCCCGCGACGCGCGCAAATGGCTGGTTTTGCATGTTTAAGCTGTTTTGTAGCTAGAATCTTGAAAAAATCAAACATGAAAGTTGTAGGTCTATGTCTTGGCTTCAAGAATATTCTTGTTTTACCTTAATTGGAGTTCATATGCGACTGATAATTTCAATTATATTTATTGATCTTCTAGGCATGTTTTCTGTACGTGGCCTAACTTGCGACGACCCGACTTGATAACTTGTTAATATTGAACTTAACTTGAACATGACAACATGATCTAATCTCGATAATCTTGAAAATGACCCATCGTGGCGTACCCATATCACATGTCTTTTCCTTCCTTACTAGATAGTGGCCCGTCGTGGCGCACCCATGTCACATGTCTTTTCCTTCCTTACATGATAGTGGCCTGTCATGGCGCACTCTCGATATCTTTATAGTGACCCGTCGTGGTGCACTCTTGTACATGTCTTTCCTTGCTCACATGTTAGTGGCCTGTCATGGTGCACTCCCTATTTTCTCTATAGTAGCTCGTCGTAGCGCACTCCAAGCTTCCAACTTATTATATTTTCTTGTTGCGGCTTGTTATAGTGCACCTTCTTGTATTGTCCAGTCATGCATATCATGTCTAGGACGGATTCTGCGGAATGCCACACCAAGAATCCAACAAGAAAATGTTAAGGACTAAACAACAAGCTTGATTACCTAGATCATTGGGAGGGGATAATTTCCCAGTTCCCTCAGCACTTCTTGTTCCGGTCTATATATATATATATATATATATATATATATATATATATATATATATATATATATATATATATATACATGGGATTTGGAGCTATCTGTCATGATGAGCACTCTTCCAGCACACCGTCGAGTGGGACACCTCTTTAGGACACACGTATCTTACTGCAGTGTGTCTGCTATACTTATTTTTCTTTTGACCTGGATGAGTCGGGTAGTCTGCAAGGTAGGTAACTGGATTGGATTTCTCAAAAGTGCATATGTTAGTAATTAGGATTGTGATAACCCAAGTTAGCTAATGTATAAAGCCATACTCTTTGCTTGGTCGTGATTGTTGTATGGAGTCCAGTCAAGTCTAGTTTTGTCTAGAAAGTGTCCAGATTTGTTTATTCGGTACATCATTGTTTATGCTTTACTTTTGTCGATAAATGATTAGAGACTAAGTTCTATTCAGGAGAAGGATTACAACCCCGGTTCTTGTTTGGTTTATGGGCTGTAACTTGGGTTCCGGAATAGTTCATAAGTTATCTTATCATTTGTCGTTCTATATAGTTCTTACATACTCACATGTCCCAGTTATCTTACATATTCACATATCTCAGTTATCTTACATGCTCACATGTCCCAGTTATCTAACATGCTCACATGTTCCAGTTATCTCATGTGCTTACATGTATCATTTCGCTAACATTGTTTCGTTTATTTCACATGTTCACATGCTTCCGTTTAAATCACATGTCCACAGTTTACTTCATGTCACATATTATTTACTCTATGCTCCATGTTGCTTTGCTTATTGTCTTTTCTATTCTCGACATGAGTGCATTGGTAGTACAAGAATCTTGATTTGTATTTACCTATTTTTGTCTCTATCCATTGCTATGTTAGTTATTAAGGGTTTTAGTTCATAGTTTGGCTTCCTTTGTGGTACTTGCTATTGGGGGTTTGACCCCACTGGTTTTGTTTGGCCAGATATGATAGAGGAGCTCGGAGGATCTTCTGTACCATCTACTCGACGGTGACTACCCGGAGCACCAGAGTACCTTAGTGGATTTTTCTATATCATTCTCCCACTAGTTATGTACATTATTCTTTTGTGGCATTTAGCCTTCGAGCACGTGTTTAGCTCGTGTTTCGGATCTTAACATTTAGCCAATAAGACTAAACATGATTTGTGTATTCTAGACTATAGCTAGAGCTTATCATGTATGACTATTACTCTTGCTAGTTCTTCACTTGCATTACTAGCTTCATGCGATCATCCATGTATATATAGTTTGGGACGCTTTACTATTTTTATGTCTGATGATCATACTTCTTGTACTTGCATATTTGTCTGTGATTGAGATACCTAGGATTGCTTGACCTAGGATTGACTGTTGGGTTGTAGTAGTAACCCCCATGTCTATACAACTTATACGTTATTTCGGGGTACTGGAGTACTTTGGAATATGTAGCTGGCCTGGTCTGTCCCTACTTGCCAGTATTCTGGTTCTGGGGGCGTGACATAGGTTTTAGTGGTGGCCCACGCAGGTCTGATTTATCAAATATGTGGGGGTTACTTATATTTAGATATCTCAGTCACAATTCTCCTTTATTGATATCCTTTATAGTATTCTATATCTCAAATCCTTTGACCTGATATCTGCCTTGATCGTTGATCTTTCATGTTCCCTCGATTTGATCCTTGTATCCTTTAAGTTTCAGGGGCACTGTTCTTAATCCTTCCGATCATTTTATTTGGGTTCTGCCGATGGCAGGTCAGCAATCTTC
The DNA here is from genome assembly GCA_029216955.1 of Iris pallida. Taxonomy (NCBI): domain Eukaryota; kingdom Viridiplantae; phylum Streptophyta; class Magnoliopsida; order Asparagales; family Iridaceae; genus Iris; species Iris pallida. The sequence continues at coordinate 6,576,231 of JANAVB010039017.1, forward strand.
TGTTAAGCCAATTTTGGAGGATCAGTCTCAGCATTCAGGAGCAGAATCGAGAGTCGACCTGAGGGTAGTGATGTCCGTCTATCTCGATCAGCAAGTTGTGCCCTTGTAGTCAGTATTTCCAGTTCAGCTAGAGTCTCATCAGTCAGTACCAGTGATAGATCATCATCCAGACGAGGCATCACCAGAGTCAAGGCATCCTATATAACCAGTACAGTCAACAGTCCGAGTAGAGGTAGTATCAGATCATCCCGACGTGCATGCATTCCTAGGGATCATGAAGGATATGATGGAGTCACAGCAACAACGAGATCTCGTTCTCCAGCAGAGTATTCAGATGTTGATAGACCATAGTGGGCAAGGAATACCAGAGGTATTTCAAGCCGAGGACCTACAGCCAGAAGGAGTACAGATTGGAGCCAGGCAGTACCAATCATCTAGTCAGTCAGCATATCGAGCCCAACCTACTGAAGAGGCGGTACGAGAGAACGAGCATATAGCCAGGAGGACTACATCCAGAACTACATGCACCTATGTCAGGCTTTCCACCTCGACATCCCTCACCAGCACCAGCATACCAACCTCCATACCAACACCAGGAGTTACCAGTCGTATGCTCCATCTGTGGAAGGGGAGGGCACACTCATCTTACTTGTAGAAGGGCCAACGTTCTATGTTTGTCATGCGGATCACCAGACCACATGATAGAGATTTGTCCCCAGAGGAGTTCAGCTAGATCTTCATCCTTCCAGCCTAAAGTTACCCAGTTCGGGGTACCAACACCAGTTCAGCAGAAGCGAGCTCAGAGGCCTTCATCGACGCAGTCCCATGCATTCCAGCAGGAGGGGCCTCAGCAGTATATGCAGGCCCGGGCTCAGAGATAGAGAGACTAGCAGTATCAGGCAGAACAAGAAGCATGTACCTATTGTGGCAAGATAGGGCATCTTGGATCAGTTTGTCGAGCGGCCAATAGGCAATACTTTCGCTATGGAGCGGAGGACCATTCAGTTAGCACGTGTCCCTATCCGACATCTCGAGGACGACCAACTACACCAGATGTACCACCTTAGTCCCTTCAGTCGCATCAGTCATCACCTCCAGCAGTAGATGAGCGGTTAGGGCCAATACTAGATGTTCGGCCATTGGCACAATATCCTCCGCCATCGCGAGCTCAGAAGGTCAGATAGCACAGAGCACAGTTGTATGCACGGTCTCAGGGGCAGCTCTAGTATCGGCATAAGGGTAGTACCTAGAGAGTCTCAGGTACCATCTTTATGGTCTTCTTTCAGTTATGCCCTTTTGATTTATCCTTCAGTAGCAGGCCAGGTAGTGGCAGTATATCTTAGGTTCTTGTCGGCGGCCTTGTATTCCACCGATATCAGGAGTACAACGGTCGGCTTGACTTATTCGATGAGTGAATGAGAGTTTCTCGTCCAACTCTTCTGTCTTTGTATCCTGAGATACATGATATCTATCACGTGTCTCGACTACGAAGATACATCCTAGGTAGAGTCATGTCTTAGACTAAGTCATTGGTACCGACTTACTTTGAGACTTGACCCTATTTATTTTAGGAGTCAGCGTAGGCCAGCGAGGGCGGCTCCCTACTCAACTGACTCAGGAGACACATTTATTCATATGCCTCCAGCCCTTCTTGATTGTGGTTGTGTTATTGCTTACGAATTTATTTATATTACTGTTGCCTTCATCTACTTATATGGCATGCCTTGTTTTATTGAGATAGTTGTATTTTCTTGAGCTTTTGTTTTGGTTATCATGCTTGACTAGCTTTAGAAAATTCCGTGGACGGAATTTTTTCAAGGATGGGAGAGTTGTGAGAATCGTCTTACAGTATCGGTATTTATATACGAATACGTATTTTTGTACTGTATTTCGTATTTTTTTGATTTTTGGAACGCTTTAAAAAATTTCCAACTTATAGATTTTCTTCTTGACCGGCATATCGCCAGTATACCAGTGTATACCGACGACAGACTGTCCGGACAAATTTTCCACATTTTAGATATTTTCGATTTCAGATATTTTTATGAATAGTATTTTGGATTTTTTTGTGGATAGTGTTTAGATATTTTCGTGAATAGTGCAGATGCATCCTATTATCCAATGGATACTTGGTTTTCTTTGTATGACCATGTTTGACTTAGATCTTCACATGGATCACCATCCAACGGTTATGACTAATTCTCCCTTCTATATATACCCTTTCACTTTCTCTCTCCTCTCTTTTCATTCTTTTCACTCTCTCTTCATTTCTTCTTCTCTTCTCTCCCCTTTGGAGCTTGCCAAGAGCTTGGCCTTGAGGCCTTGGGTGTGGTGTCTAACCCCCCTAGGAGGAGAAGTAGAAGATTAGGCTTGGAGCTTAACCTAGGCTAGTACATCTTGCCAAATCTTGAACAATATTATTTTTTGTCAATTTTATTTGTTCTATTATCTTCCTTGCATGATTCTAAGCCTCTTTAGAACTTGGAGTTTTTGATTTTTATGTTTACATTTTTGTAGATCTAAGTTTGTAGTTTTCTCGATTTTTCTTGGTTTTGAACTCTTAAACTTTTTATTTCTGAAATCTAAAGGTTCCATGTTGCGGGGAATTTCATTCTACCCTATTTTGGCTTTTGAACCACTTCATTTCAATTTATTTTGAGTAAGTTATGACATTTTTTTGTTCATGGGATTCCCACACATCTTCGGTGCTGCTGGGAAGATGAACAGTACCGCCTGCACGATTCGTCGGCCGTGCGCTTACGCACCATGCACTCGCGCCCCGCGCATCATGCATACGTGCGCTGCGCATTTCGCGCGCTGCGTGCCTGCGCTTTGTCGCGCGCCTGCGCCGTGTTCTCGCACTCCGTGCGTCGTGCATCCGTACGATGCACGATTTGTTTATCGTGCGCCTGCACGATTTGACTGTGCCTGTGCGTCGCGCGTCGTGCTCTCGTGCTTCGTGCGTCGTGCATCCGCGCGCTGCACGATTCGCGCCCGCGCGATTCTTTCGTCGTGCGCCGTGCATCCGCGCGCTGCTCGATTCGCGGCCGCGCACCCGTGCGATTTGTTTGTCGCACGATTTATTTGTCGCACGATTTGTTTGTCGCGCGCTTGGGCACCGTGCTCTCGTGCCCCGCGTGCCGTGGACAGTTTTGTCCCCACGCGCGCGCGAATGGCTGTTTTTGCATGTTTAAGCTATTTTGTAGCTAGAATCATGAAAAACTCAAAACATGAAAGTTGTAGATCTTTGTCTTGGCTTCAAGAATCTTCTTGTTTTTATGCGACTGATAATTTCAATTATAGTTCTTGATCTTCTTGGCATGTTTTCTGTACTTGGCCTAACTTGCGACGACCCGACTTGATAACTTGATAATATTGAACTTAACTTGAACATGACAACATGATCTCTTCTCGATAATCTTGATAATGGCCCGTCGTGGTGCACCCATGTCACATGTCTTTTCTTTCCTTACTAGATAGTGGCCCGTCGTCGCGAACCCATGTCACATGTCTTTTCCTTCCTTACATGATAGTAGCCTATCATGGCACACTCCCGATATCTTTATAGTGACCCGTCATGGTACACTCTTGTACATGTCTTTTCTTGTTCACATGATAATGGCCTGTCATGGTGCACTCCCTATTTTCTCTATAGTGGCTCGTCGTAGCACACTCCTAGCTTCTAGCTTATTATATTTTCTTGTTGTGGCTTGTTATAGTGCACCTTCTTGTATTGTCCAGTCTTGCATATCATGTCTAGGATGGATTCTGCGGAATGCCACACCCAGAATCCAACAAGAAAATGTTAAGGACTAAACTACTAGCTTGATTACCTAGATCATTGGGATGGGAGAATTTTCCAGTTACCTGCAGCCCTTCTTATTCCGGACTATATATATATATATATATATATATATATATATATATATATATATATATATATATATATATATAAGGGATTTGGAGCTATCTGTCATGATGAGCACTCTTCCAGCACACCGTCGAGTGGGACACCTCTTTAGGACACACGTATCTTACTGTGGTGTGTCTGCTATACTTATTTTTCTTTTGGCCTGGATGAGTCGGGTAGTCTGCAGGATAGGTAACTGGATTGGATTTCTCAAAAGTGTATATGTTAGTAAGTAGGATTGTGATAACCCTAGTTAGATAATGTATAAAGCCGTACTCATTGCTTGGCCGTTATTGTTGTATGGAGTTCAGTCTAGTCTAGTTTTGTCTAGGCAATGTCCGAATTTATTTATTCAGTACATCATTGTTTATGCTTTACTTTTGCCGATAAATGATTAGAGACTAAGTTATGTTCAGGAGAAGGGTTACAACCCCAGTCCTTGTTTGGTTTAGGTGTTGTAACTTGGATTCCGGAATAGTTCCTAAGTTATCTTATCATTTGTCGTTCTATATAGTTCTTACATATTCACATGTCTCAGTTATCTTCCATACTCATATATCCCAGTTATCTAACATGCTCACATGTCCCAGTTGTCTAACATGCTCACATGTACCATTTCTCTTACATTATTTAATTTATTTCACATATTCACATGCTTCCGTCTAATTCACATGTCCACAGTTTACTTTGTCACAAATTATTTACTCTATGCTCCATGTTGCTTTGCTTATTGTCTTTTCTATTCTCGAGATGAGTGCGTTGGTAGTGCACGAGTCTCGATTTGTATTTACATATTTATGTCTCTATCCATTGCTATGTTAGTTATTGTTGGTTTTAGTTCATAGTTTGGCTTTCTTTGTGGTACTTACTATTGGGGGTTTGACCCCGCTGGTTTTGTTTGGCCATATCTGATAGAGGAGCCCGGAGGATCTTCTGTACCATCTACTCGACGGTGACTACCCGGAGAACTAGAGTACCTTAGTGGGTTTTCCTATATCATTCTCCCACTAGATATGTACATTATTCTTTTGTGGCGTTTAGCCTACGAGCACGTGTTTAGCTCGTGTTTTGGATCTTGACATTTAGCCTACAGGCCTAAACATGATTTGCGTATTCTAGACTATAGCTAGAGCTTATCATGTATGACTATTACTCTTGCTAGTTCTTCACTTGTATTACTAGCTTCATGATCATCCATGTATATATAGTTGGGACGCTTTACTATTTTTATGTCTGATGATCATACTTCTTGTACTTTGCATATTTGCTTGTGATTGAGATACCTAGGATTGCTTGACCTAGGATTGACTGTTGGATTGTAGTAGTAACCCCATGTCTATACAGCTTGTACGTTATTTCGGGGTACTGGAGTACTTTGGAATTCGTAGCTGGCCTGGTCCGTCTCTACTTGCTAGTATTCTGGTTCTGAGGTGTGACACAACTGAAGGGGAAAAAAACATGTCAAATATCTCTTATTCTAGGCTAGTTGTTCTCATGAAAATAATTAAAAACTTAACAGCATAATCCTTATGTGCCAAAATATCATGGCCTCATAGACATTGATTCTATACATTCATTACTTATTCGGTTATGGTTAATTTAGGATGCACTCCAATTACTACAGATTTGATCTATTCTCAAAAAGATCTACAGTAGTGGCTGACATGTATTTCCAATATTCTAGGTGTAGGGTTTACAGTAATGAATAAAACATAATTGAAAATTTGAAGAGTCTATTAATTAAAGACCATGGCTTTATTCCATATGTGCATAGATAGGCAATTATGTTGGCATGACAACACATTATATAACATAATGCAACATGAAATAACAAAAAAAAATGAAGAATGGGTAAAATCATGATTCCATGTATCATGCACTTTGTTTTGGAATTCAAAAAACAATGCCTTCGAAAACTTAAGATTGTTACATGAATATATTGTATTTTCCAATTGGCGTCGTGTACCCAAAATATTTGTAGTCTATTGGACACCACAAATAATACCATTACTACATCCAGACCCAAAAAAAGTCCATTTTTGGAGGAAAGAAACTAATCAATGTAAATAAATACATGGAAAAATAATTAGGTTATGGAATAGGTCGTCACAATATAAAAGATAGTAATTTTATAACATGGTTTACATGTAGCTAGAAAAACCAAACAACAATAATAGTCCCATAAAGAAAATCTCTACATACACCATACACATGGTTTTGGATCTCATTATAACCACCTTCAGAATGCAGGAAGTAAGAATGAGTTCGGAAACATACCAGAAGCCCATCTTCAGGACATCGGCGACGGAGGAAGAAGATTGGTTTGATATCGATTTTAGTATCCAAATTTTTCGAGCAATGGTGCTGATAATGTGTTTTAAAAATAAGAGAAAAAAGAGAAACAATTGATAGCCGAAAATATATATATATATATATATATATATATATATATATATATATATATATGAGGAGGGATCAGATTCACCTTCTATTCTGTCCACACCATTATTATCCCTATCTCATCTGTTGGATCAGATTCAATTAGCCATCTAAATTAAATCTCTACATACTGAGAGAGATTAACCAAAAATAGAAACAAAAAACCCTTCGAGAGAAACAAAACAAAAAGAGAAACCAATTTATTTTTAGGGTACCTTCTCCTCATATCTGCATCCGCTTCTGCTCACGCTCTTCAGCCCCTCCTCAGCTGGAACAAAAATTTTGATGTCCGAAACTTATAACAATAATTTTATTTGTGGAATCAAGACTGGTTTGCATCCGATCTTATTAATTCATTATCCACTTAAAGCTGTTGGCTTTAGCTTTATGTCAAAATATGCTCTATAGTTGTTTTGACTTTTGATGTTTTACTTGCAAATTTATGTCAAGGGCTATGTAGGGAGCACAGAAAAATTATGTCAAAGTCTGCTCTCTCTCTCTCTCTCTCTCTCTCTCTCTCTCTCTCTCTATATATATATATATATATATATATATATATATATATATATAATATAGAGAGAGAGAGAATGGACTCCTACATTCCTTTGTGTATCCATCTACACTAGTATACTCCATTTCTATTGGTCCGCATGTGCATGGTTAATACTGGAATATGAACACACTGTGCGGGTTCAAGCCCCCTTGGAGGCATACCTCCAAGCATTATTAAGAAGTGGACACCCTCAATATATATATATATATATATATATATATATATATATATATATATATATATATATATATATATATATATATATACCTCAAGATACATTTTAAAAGTTCTCTCCTTCCCCTCAAACCTCTGCTCGATGATCGCATGGACCCCACCCCCCCCCCCCCCCCCCCCCGCGCGTGCCCCAGGCGGCGGGGCAGAGCGACCCCGGCCACTCGTCGCTCCCAGTTCCTGATCTCCTCCCGGTGCCGTCCTCCTCGCGCACCCGTTCTCCGTGGCGAGCCCGGCCTCCTCCGTCCATCGTCCGCTTGGACAGCCGCTCAGCTAGCCGTGGTCGGGCTCGCCCCCCCGGGCCTCGTCATGAAGCTCCGATGGCCCCCCTCCCCTCCTCCTCCCCCTGCTCGAGCGTGACATCCGCCCCTCTCCGGCCATCGGCGGATGGCTTCAGTGGGCCCCGAGCCCCCGCGCACAGCCCCTCCGCTCCGATGGCCGCCTCCCCCGGCGGTGCCCCTCGGCGCCGCCCCTTCTCGTTTGGGAACGGCAACCCCACCGTCTGGGTCCGCTGCAGCTACCCTCTAGGGTCTCGGGATGCCCACCCTCCCCATTCCTGCTCATAGCCCCATTCGAAATTCGAATCTCCCGCACACCCCGGTGGTGGCGAGAGCTTGAACGCATAACTCTTCAGTGCTCGGAGAGGATATGCGCCCCACTGGCTTGGATTTTCAGGAGTCCATGCGCCCACTCCGTCCACACTCTCCTGTCGATGGTTGCTATGCGCCCTCCCTTCTTCGTAGGCCCCTGCTATCCGCCCACACTTCATCGAAGGCCCCTGGAGTATGCGCCCCCACTGTGGGTCATGCGCCCCCCCTCAGGAGGCTATGCGCCCCCTCCGTCTTGTGCGCCATCTACATCCGGCCATGCGCCCCCTCCTGTCGATGGCCGCTATGCGCCCTCCACATCCGGCCATGCGCCCCCTCCGCCTAGTGCATTCGCCCCGGGTCCGATGTCGGGTCACTCGGTCGATGGCCGCTATGCGCCCTCTTCGTCCGACCATGCGCCCCCGCCGCCTAACGCATGCACCCCGGGTCCGAGGTCGGGTCACTCCTCCTTTGCTCTCGGCGAGGCTGCTAACTTCACCTTTGCAACCCCCTCGCGCTCGGTTTCCCCGTCCGCGACGAGAGATTCGCCGACCTTACTCCCCCACCATCCTCCACCGCCTCAGGGACAGCTCCCTCCAACCCTCCCCGCTCCCGCAGCGACCCCATCTAAAGGTCGCACCTACGCAGTAGTCCTGCGTCCGGATCGTAGGACCCTACGGCCTCTCCCGGCTGAGAACATCGAACTCCCTGACATCGAGTTTCCTACATCAAGCGACGACCACCCTTTACGGGTTCCTTTCTCCACTGCCGAGATTGCCTCCCTCTCTTCTACCTTCGCTAATACGTTCGTGCTTAAATTCTCCTCGGACTGCCCAAAGATCGAGATAGCCCGCGAAGCTATCGCCAGCTGGGGCCTCTCATCAGCTTACAGGATCGCACCCTCTGACCCCAAGCACAAGTTTCTTCACCTCTCTTTCAAACCTGATTACATTAAAGTCTGGGCAAAAGGCACCTCCAGCATTGACGGCCACGGAGTCAAAATCATAAAATGGTCCCCCAGTTTCAGCCCCAAAGTCGACTCTCCGATCATCTCAGTATGGATCACCCTCCCCAACCTTCCCCTTGTTTGCTTCTCCCCGGCTGCGCTCAAGATGATCGCCAGCTCCTTCGGGTCCCTTGTAGCAATCGCTGAAGAAACCCCAATCTATCCAAGGGGAACTACGCGAAGATCTTCGTGGAACTCGATCTATCCACAGACCCCCCAGCCCAAATCCTGCTGGAACTCGGGGGACAAACGATATCCCAGCCGCTGGTGTTTGACAACAACATTATCTTTTGCAAGCACTATCAGATGAGAGGCCACACTATACAGCACTGTTTCAAAGCCCACTCGGAGCTCAAGAAAAAAGCTCCCAGAAAGTCAAAAGTCTCTAAGGTGGACATCACTACCAACAGAGCGGCAATCCTCCCCCTTTCCAACTCTCATACCTGCTTCGAAGACAGCGACACCCATCCCGCTCCCGGCGATTCCCTACCGCCGTGCACTGATATAATTACCTACCAGCCCCCACCCATCCCCCTCAACAACAGGTTCGGTACTCTTTCTACCTCCACCGAAGAAGACCTGGCGCTTACGCCCCCTCTAGCCGAGTGCGAGAAGACCACCACAGACTCCCAGAGAGCCGCTCTTCCCCTCAACAACGACCAGGAGCAGCATCAGAACACGGTCACCCCCCCCCCCCCCCCCGAACGTGGCGATCTCTCTCATCAACCCCAGCAGCCCCACTTTAGGCGATCTGGCCATCTTTGGCCCAACAGTGATACTTAGGATCACGCAAGCCAAAGAAGCAGGATTCCTGGATCCCCACAACCCTCTCTGCGCGCTTGCTGATGCAGAGGAAGAGACGGCATCCACCCCGTCGGAACACTCAGGAACCAACACACAAAGGTTGTCAGTTGCTGCGGAGGATCCCACAGTTCAGACTCGGGGATCCCAAAAAAAAAACTCCCTCCGTAAGAAGAAAAAACTCAACCTAGAGTCCTCGGTCATGACCACACGGTCGGCCGCAAAACTCAACATCCCCCCACCCTCATCACTAGCCCAATGTTAAACATCCTCGCGTGGAATGTGAGAGGGCTGGCCAATAAACCCACTCAGAGGAGAATCAAAAGCCTCATAAAAATCCATCGAATTGACATCCTTATCATCATTGAACCCAAAATCCCTCAAAAAAGACTCAAATTCATCCAGCTCCTGCTCGGCTTCCCGTCCGACGTCGCCGGATGTAACGACATTTGGATCCTCTTCGGCTCCGATATCCAGTTTGGTATCATCCATGATTCTAGTCAGGCGCTATCCTGCTGGGTGGAGCACCCCACTCTCACGTCCCGCTGCCTTCTTTCAGCCATCCACGGTAGATGCGACATCCCAGAGCGCAAGCTTCTCTGGGACACTTTGATAGACACCCACCTACAACTCAACAATCTTCCGTGGATCTGCATTGGAGATTTCAACACGATCTCGAACAGAGAAGAGAAGTCTGGAGGTCGCCCGCCCCCCCCCCCAGTCGGCAATGAACGACTTCAACAACTTCATCTTCAACGCTCACATGACACCCCTCCCTTTCTCGGGTAACGCCTTCACCTGGTGCAACATGCAAGAAGGCGACCGCCGACAATACTCTCGCCTAGACCGTGCCTTGGTCAACAACCGCTGGTCTGACAAGGGAGTTATCTCCATCCTATGCCACCTGAACACCACCGAGTCGGACCACTCCCCCTCCTGATTGAGATTAACAGCAATTCCAACCATATCAAGAAACCCTTCAAGTTCTTGAACTTCTGGCAACATCATCCTCAATTTCGAAGCATAGTGGCCTCGGCCTGGAGATCCACTAACGACCCCGACCCCCTTACTCGAGTGGCGAACAAACTCAAGGCTACCAGGAAAGCCTTAGTGTCTTGGAGCAAGAGCGCTTTCGGCAATATTTTCCAGGCCATTAAAGAGGCGGAAGACGACGTCACCCGTGCTGAGTCTCACTACGCCACGGACCGATCGCCGGAGACACGAACCGCGCTCAACCTCACCAGAGCGCTCCTTAAATCTCGGATTAAGGTGGAAACTGAATTCTGGAAACAGAAAGCCAGACTCACCTGGGACTCCGAGGGAGACAAGAATTCTAGCTTCTTTCATTCCTGCATCAATGGCCGCAGACGTCAGCTCCATCTTCACCAAATCTCCGACGATAACGGCTTGGTCCTCAAGGATCAACGGGGCATCCAAGATGCCGCTGCGAACTTCTACTCCAAACTTTTTACCAAAGAAGTCATTTTCAAGGATGTGGACCTTCTCGCCATGATCCCCAGCTTGACCAACAATCGGAAGAACGAGCTGCTCCTTACCCCCCTTCTACGGAAGAAGTCAGATCCGTTGTCTGGGCTCTTAGTGATCACAGCGCTCCCGGGCCAGATGGCTTCTCCGGCGTCTTCTTCCGGTCCTGTTGGGATATCATCGAACCTGACTTCCACGAGGCGACGATTGCCTTTTTCCAGGGGCGAAGTACCCCAGTTCTATTTCCTGCGCCAACCTCATCCTCATACCAAAAATAAACAACCCGAAGATCTTTAGAGATTTTCGCCCAATCAGCTTATGCACCTTCACCAATAAAGTCATCTCAAAGATCATCGCTAGCCGCATGTCCCCTCTCCTCCCCAAGATCATCTCCGAAGAACAAAGTGGCTTCGTCACTGGGCGGAACATCACTGACAACATCCTCCTGGCACAGGAGATGACCACTTGCTTGAAATTCCCGTCCAGAGGCGGAAACGTGGCCATCAAAATTGACATGGAGAAAGCCTACGACCGTCTAGACTGGTAATTCTTGATCTGGGTGTTCAGGGCCCTCGGCTTCTCGGAGCCTTGGACCGACATCATCTTTCGATCCATTAGCAACTCTTGGTTCTCTACTGTCATTAACGGGCAAGCAGAGGGTTTCTTCAATCCAGTCGCGACGTCAGGCAGGGAGACCCCCTATCCTCCACCATCTTCATCATCGCAGCCGAAGCGCTCAGCAGAAACCTCAACTTTTTGCCGAATACTCCCGGTTTCCACCACTTCCACACTACCACCGGGTGCCCCATAATTACTAACCTAGCCTACGCCGACGACATCCTCATTTTCTCCTCCGGAGACATTAGTTCTGTGGAGGCTGTCAGCAGCACGCTTAAGAGATACACCAGATGCTCGGGTCAACGAGTCAACTCCTCTAAAACCGTCATCTACACCCATCACAAAGCTGATAGGATCCACTCAGCTTCTCTCGCCAACCTGACCTCCTTTGCAACCGCATACCCACCGTTCAACTACTTGGGTTGTCCGCTGGTGTACGGAAAATCGAGTTTGGGCATCTTCGACAGCCTTATGAGCAGAATCAGAAAAAAAATCGAGGGTTGGCATAACGCAACCCTCTCCCCAGGAGGTAAGATGATACTCATCAAGCACGTTCTCTCCTCCATCCCCATCTACACCCTTGCTGTCTGCTCCCCCCTAAGAAGGTGTTGTCCTTAATAGAAGCGCTCTTCTCCAACTTCTTTTGGGGACACATAGATGCAAGGACAAGCACCACTGGGTCAGTTGCGATTCGATGGCCAAGTCGACCGATCAAGGAGGGCTGGGGTTCAGCAGATTACATCATATCGTTGACGCCTTCTCCATGAAGCTGTGGTGGAAACTTCGCTCGGGAGAATCGCTCTGGAATCGCTTTATGAAGGCAAGATACTTCCGATACTCCCACCCTTCGATTGCCGTTGCCAATTCCAGATCCTCCGCAACCTGTAGACGCATCCTTCTCGGCCGTCAACTCGTCGAACGCCTCATCCGCCTGCAGCTTGGCAACGGATGCTCGTCGATGAGCTACGAACGGTGGCTTGGAGATGCGATCCTTCTTCCTACCTCGGTCGCCCCCCCACAACTGCTCGATCCAAGACTTATGGGACTGCAACTCTGGTTGGAGATGGGACAGAGTGGCAGATTGGCTTGGGTCGGGGGCGGTCAACAGTCTTATGGCCGCTAATGTTCGTCTCGGCGATGACCCTGACACTCTTCAGTGGTCCCACAATCCCAACGGTATTTTCCTCCGCCAGGACCGTGGCCAGAGGCATCGGCACGCCGGCCCCTTACACCGCCCCCTTCTGGCAGTCCTGTATACCCCATAAATGGCTGATTTTGATTTGGAGAGCGCAGCGCAGAAAGCTCCCCACCGATGATGCCCTTACAACCATTGGCTTCAGCCTGGCCTCTAGTTGTCACTGCTGCACAGCCCACAAATCCGAAACCGCAGAACACGTCCTGCTCTCCAGGGACCTCACTGCAGAGATCTGGACCAAACTGGCTACCAATTGCAATCTTACTCATTCGGCCGGCAGCTTCGACGATCTACTCGCCATTTGGGGAAAGTCTCACGGGCATCAGATCGCAGCAGCCGCGGGCATCTGGGTCCTGTGGAAGAACTGAAACAAATTCAGGTACGATGGGCGGACGTACAACTACAACTCCTTGTACAGGGAGGTCCTCAAGCAGATCTCCAAAGTCGACAGGCGCTGCCACCACCCCTCTGATAGCCCATGGCGGTCACTGTGCTAGCCCGGGGATCGGCCCAGCGAGCCAGTCCGGCTTCTGGCCTCCTCGGCCTTTCTTTTCGTTGACTTTTGGGCGCTTTGTGCGCTTACTTGTATAGGCTTCGGCATTTTGCGCCTAATATATCAATAAAGCTAGTGTTCTTCCTAAAAAAGAAAAAAAATACATATATGCACCTCAGGTGCTCAAAAACTCAAGTAGGATTATCCCGCAGCAGAATATGCACCAGTCCGCATCAAAGACCAAGGCCAGGTAGTAGAGAGGCAGGATAGGATCTCTGTTAGTATTGGGTCTCTTTTGGTGTAGTGCCTTATAGGCTTAGTCAGATGTATTAGCCCCTTTTTGTTCAATAAAAGTTTTCTTCTTAATATATATATATATATATATATATATATATATATATATATGGATCCGAATCCGGAGTCTCGTCGCCCTCGACCGTTGGATCAAGAGGGCACGCACGCGGGCCCCAATCCAATGGTGCAGGGGAAATTAAATGGCGCCCACGTCGCTTGTTGGATTGGGGCCCGCGCGTGTCCTCTCATTCCAGCGGTCGAGGACGACGGGACTCCCACTAGACCCTGGATCCGGACCCATATATATATATATATATATATATATATATATATATATATATATATAACCACTCGGCAACTCTCGCCAACCTGACCTCCTTCTCCATCGCTTACCCGTCGTTCTCCTACCTGGGGTGTCCACTGGTGTATGGTAAATCTAATTCGAGCATCTTCGCAGGCCTAGTGAACAAAATCAAAAAAAAAAAAAAATCGAAGGACGGCACAATGCGACCCTCTCCCTGGGCGGAAAGATGATTCTCATCAAGCACGTCCTTTCCTCCATCCCCATCTACACCCTGGCCGTGTGCTCCCCCCTAAGAAGGTTTTATCCTCATTAGAGTCACTCTTCGCCAACTTCTTCTGGGGTCATCTCGACGGCAAAAACAAGCACCACTAGGCCAGCTGGGACACGATGGCCAAACCAACCGAGGCGGACGGACTTGGCTTTACCAGATTAGCGCACATCATTGACGCCTGCTCCATGAAGTTGTGGTGGAAGCTCCGTCGGATAACTCCATCTGGACTAGGTTCATGAAGGCTAGATACTTCTGGCATTCTCACCCCCGCGACAGCCGTCACCAACAATCGCTCCTCCTCATCCTGGCGTCGTATCCTCCAGGGCCGACGCCTCGCAGAACCCTTAATCCGCTTGCAGCTTGGTAACGGCAACTCGTCGTTGTGTCACGAACGTTGGCTCGGCAATGTCGCCCTCCAGCTATCCCCGACCGCCCAACAAAATTACACGATCCGCGATTTATGGGACGACAGCTCAAGGTGGCTTTGGGACCGGGTCAAAGATTGGCAGGGGCCGGAGGCGACGGCCGACCTTGCTGCCGCTGATATCTAGCTCAACGAGATCCCTGACGCCCTGTGGTGGTCTCCCACGTCCGGTGGCACTTTCACGATGGCAACTGCCAGGATCGTGGTGAGAGGCAACGGGGTCCATCCCCGTTGATCGCTCCTTTTTGGCACTCCTGCATCCCCAACAAATGGTCAATTCTCATCTGGAGAGCCCACCGCAGAAAGCTACTAACCGACGACTCCCTCACCTCCATCGGCTTCAGCCTTGCTTCGAAATGTCATTGCTGCACTGAGCACCATTCAGAAACTACAGAACACATCCTGCTCACTGGGAACCTCGTCACTCACCTGTGGATCAACCTCTCTATCAGATGCGGCCAGGTTCACCGGGCCGGGGGCTTCAACGATCTACTCTCCAGCTAGGGTACCTCTCACGGGCATCAGATCGTCGCAGCCGCCAAAATTTGGGTCCTCTGGAAGAACCGGAACAAATATAGGTACGAAGGACGCCAATACAACCCCATACAGCTGATCAGAGAAGTCCTCCGACAAATCCTAAAAATCAGCAGACGCTGCACACACTCTTCGGACCGCTTCTGGAAGGCGCTGTCATAACCTAGGCTTCGGGCCAGCTAGCCTTTTTTGTTACTACTGACCTTTTTTGTTTTTGCAGTCTTTTCGCGCTTGTCGCGTATACTTGTATAGGCTTCGACATTTTGCACCTGATACATCAATAAAGTTCCTTTAATAAATATATATATATATATATATATATATATATATATATATATATATATATATATATATATATATATATATGATCCGAATCAAGATATCCGCCCGCGGAGCCCCGCCGAAGTCCCGCCCCCCCTACACCATCGAATCGAGCGGAGCCCGCACGGGGCCCACGCGATGCCGCGCTATCCAACGGCCAGGGATCACGGGGCTTCGGCAGGACTCTGGAAACGGAGCTCCCGATCTGGACCCATATATATATGTGTGTGTGTGTGTGTGTTTATTTTTTATTTTTTTACGATCACATTTTCATAACATAAATATCAGTATTCTCATGTTACATAGTATATATTATCTAAATTGGCACTCTTACACTCAATATATCTTCCTGTTAGTTGGCCTCTAGGCATAAGATTGCAAGTTGCTACCAAGCAAGGATACCTTCCCAAGAAGTCTCTATTTGTTTTATACAAACTAGCATGATTGTTCTAAATGGGTATTTAGAACGTTAGTCACGCCAGTGCCAACAGAAAATGTAGTACCAAGGATCTTTTAGCTTCCGTCTTCTTGATGAACTCCTTATTGTAGGTCTCATCAGTGCCAGTAGATAACCTTTGTTAATTGTTTTACTTGTCAAAATGTTTGGATGTATTATATTACTTGCCAATATCAAACAATAATTTCTTAAATTTTTACTATTTCTATATGTAATAATCCAAATACCCATATTAAATTTAATGAACAATTTTATTAGTAAACAAACTTCTACGATAAAGCCTAAACTTTTTTTTAATTATTATATAGTATAGATATAGATGATAGGATACATCAAGATATAAGTCTGGATGGTAAATTGTCACACCACTTGTGAAGTATGTACAAGTCTGGATGGTAAACTGTCACACCACTTGTGAAGTATGTACAAGTCTGGATGGTAAATTATCTCGCACACAATTCGGATGGCTGTGCTGCACACCCCTATAGTCTAGTTGATGTTTATACAATTTTCCCCATATATGAATATCACCACTCCAGTCAAATATAGGCTCCTGTTCTAGATAGCCTGAGGCATCTCACTAAAGGTAACTTTCTGCATTCCTAGAGAGCAAAGAGAAATTTACCGTGCCATAGTTAGATCTGGAAAACCCCATGGGCACCCTGCCTTGCCTGCAGCCACATCTACCGGTATGCAAAAGTTTGTTCTCCTGTGTGTTCTTATTGCAAGATCAACCGCATCAGCAGCAAATGAAAAGCACAGTAAGAATGAGAGAAAAAGGGGCCCAATCCAACCTAATCGTATGCCCCCCTAAAGAGTATTGAAGAATGATTTCTACTTTTCCGAAACATTGGACTAAGACAGAGACTCCAGAATTGCTTGCCTCTTTCATCTCCTTCAAAAAAAGAAATATGAATATTGTGATATACAGGCACCTAGAACCCCTCTATTATAGGTATACATGGGAGCAACTTCCCAAACAATAATTACAATATTACAATAAATAACTTTTGGCACCTCCTTCCGAAACAAGAATATCGATAATAATTTTACACAAAAAAAAAAATCATCAAAAGATATTAGGACATATCAATTTTCTCAAATAACTTTGAAACATGAGAGTGGCGATATCAAAACTATTATGTGAGCGGGGAAATCACGGTTCTGAGAGGTGCCTCATTTGCAAGGAACTAAAACTGTTACTGCACTCGTGAAAAATTACTAGTGAACATTATACTAAGGCTGTATAACAAAAGAAAAGAGATGTCCGGTTGTTAGCTCCCACATGGGTTTTGACCTAAACAACAAAAGACGGATAAAAATCTTCATACCTTGTACTTGGATAAATATTCTTTGACCTAAGCAAAACCCTATTGCTGAACTTTGAGAACAGGAAATGCAATAACATCTCGTATGCTTGCAGAGTTTGTAATAAGCATCACTAATCTATCAATCCCGAGTCCCTGAAAAGTAACAAGAAGCAAGCCTGATCAGTGATAACCAAGAAACAATCCCTCCATTCTTCTCAATTTTAATGGTATGTTTCCCGCATTGTAAATCCATGTGTGCCCTATTTGTTGTGTTAAAATATCATACAATTTGCTACCACTCGGTCCATGATTATAACATTTCAAACATAAATTTATATATATTTGTGTATTCAGATCATACTGCATAAACACTTGGGAGAGCATGTCATCACGATTTGTTTTGATTTCTGGCCTAATGTTAGCATCCAAGTTGAAAAAGCATGGGGCTCCCTTTTTCCTACTTTTTCGTGTTCTTTGTCAGGTCTTACCACTTTAGAGTTAAGATAATGGAGATCCCATAATCAAAATTGTTTTTTGGTCCTAACCACAACCTATAAATATTTACAGTGACTAAAATTTAACCACCTCAAGACATCTAGCTCTGTATGCTTTTTTCTTCTGATGCATAAAGGTTACCTTGTCAAACATGTTCACTTTTACAAACAAATCTGCAAATCTGAGCCACCATGAGTTGCTACAGAATAGAAAATCAAAAAGTAGTTATGTGACTAGTATTAGATGTTGGAGTGGGTGGGGTTCCCAACCTATGTGGAAAACATCCCGAAGTCGGATTGGGTATTCCTATATATAATAGGAATATCTCAATGGTTTGGATCGAGTATTCCTACATATAATAGGAATACCTCAATGGTTCAGATTGGCTGTAGCTTTGAGGCTATATACATTAGGTGTTTCCTAACCCTAAAATATATTCCTAAACATTGCAAAAGTAGGCAAAAGTGCTTTACAACTATTGGAGAGAGAAAGAGAGGATTCACGGCTACATCAAAGAGGAGATCGTTTCTGGTAATTCTTTCTCTTCATCTTCGTTCTTCGTGTGCCTGTAATGTCAATGTTCTAAAAAGCGCTAGGCAGACTCGGTGCGGCGGAGGTCCGCCTAGCGCCTAGGCCGCCTAGAATTTTTTTTTTTTTTTGAAATTTTTGAAATTTTGAAAATTGAAATTTGAAATTTCAATGTTCTAAAATCCAAATACTATCTTAAAACCCAAACAAATATCCAAAATACAACTAAGAATAAACAAAATCAAAAAATTCAAAAAATTCGCCGCCTAGGGGCGCCTAGGGCCCGCCTAGCCGCCTAGCCCACCCCCTAGGGGGTTTCGGTGCGGTGGGCGGGCGCCTAGGCCGATTTTTAGAACACTGTGTAATGTTGTTTTCTTCTTCAAGGAGTTGTGGTGATTCATTTGGATTGGTGAGGAGTTTCGTAAGGAGTCGGTGTATTTCTTATTCCATTAGTGGAGGCTTTTCAGGATTAGACTCCGATCGTCCCGTGGTTTTTTCTACAAAAATTTTCCATGTCAAAAATTGATTGTGTCTGCGTTTGACTTTCTTCATGATTTTGGCAATTTGGTTTTGTCAGCTTTTCTTCGGTTCTCTCGAGTCTCTTTGGTTTGGGGAAACGGTATCTGCGTTTCGATCCCAACACCTAGTATCAGAGCCAGGTTGGTATCAGAGTTGACAATCAAACCAAAGAAAAGAGATGCGAAATCGGTGCACATGGTATACATAAATGGTTCCAATTACCACTATTGGCAGAGCAAGATAAAGGATTTGTTATGTCAAGAAACTGCATCTTCCGGTATTTGCTACTGAGAAGCCTAGTGATAAATTCGAAAAGGACTAGAATTTCGAGCACATACAGGTGTGTGGGTACATATGACAGTTCATTGACGAAAACGTGTATAATCATGTTGCCAATATAGAGCATGCAAAAACACTTGGGAGATGCTGGAATCCTTGTACGCGAAGAAGACCGGGGTAAACAAATTGTTCCTGATCCGAACAATAATGGATATGCGGTACAAAGATGGTATGTCTATCACGAATCACTTGAGTGAGTTTCATGGCGTGGTTGACCAGTTATCCTCAACGGGAGTCAAGATTGACAACGAAGTTCAGGGGCTATGGTTGTTGCATACTTTGCCAGACTCGTGGGAGACCGTACGAGTGTCCATGATCGCTTCTGCTCCAAAAGGCGTGGTTAGTCTAGAGTTCGCTACGAGCAGGATACTGAATAAAGAGATGTGGAGGAAATCTCAGGGAACGTATTCTTTATCCCATTCAGAGGCACTTGTTTCAGAGAGTCGTGGAAAGAGTAAAAACAGGGGTCCGGATGGTGGCAGAGACAGAAGCAAAGACAAGTCCAAGGATCGGTGCGATGACTCAGAGTGCTACTATTGTGACAAGGACCAAATCAAGCAAAACTATTTCGCTTGGAAGAGAAGAATGACGACAAGGAAAAACAAAGCGAGAACACAACAGTTGCTGCCTCGACACATGGATGCAATGTGATCATTGTAGGTAATGAGGTAGTCATGAACCTCACCTGCGATGACAATTCTTGGCTGGTAGACTCAGGGACTTCAGCGCACGTATCTTACAACAGGACATTGTTTACCACTTACACAACAAGAGAATGAGGAGTGTTAAAGATGAGCAATGGAGATGTGTCAGAAGCTGTTGCTATTGAAGATGTGCATTTGAGAACCAAGATAGGTACCGTTCTTGTTTTCAAAGGTGTTCGTCGTGTTCCCGATATTCGTTTCAACCTAATGTCGGTTGAAATATTGGATGAGGAGGAATTTTTCAATCTCTTTGAGAACGGTAAATAGAAGTTTTCCAAGAATTCTATAGTGATTACCAGATGAAGCAAGAAGTCTGGTCTCTACTATATAGAAGGAAGCGCACAGGGGGCACAGTAGGTGAACGTAGTCAGTGATGCGTCTACGAGTTGTGGCACAGGCGACTTAGCCATATCAGCAAGAAGCGAACGAGGTACTTGTTGAACATGAAAGTAATTCCGGAGCTCAAGCTGCAAAGTTGAAGAGATGCACGCACTGTTTGGCGGAAAAGCAAAATCGGATGTCTTTCCAAAGTCCCTCATCTTCAAGGAAGCCGGTGTTGCTCGAGTTAGTTTACTCGGATGTCTATGGTCCAATGAAGGTAAAATCTATTGGTAGTGCTTCTTACTTTGTTACTTTTATTGATGATTGTTCCAGAAAAGTTTAGGACTATGCTTTACAAACCAAGGATCAGGTGTTGTCCACTTTCAAAGAGTTTCAGATCTCTGTTGAAAGAGAGAAACGGACAAGAAGTTGAAGTGTGTTCGGTCTGACAATGGCCGCGAGTACATTGGTCTCTTTGATGTGTATTGTAGAGAGTAAGAGATATGACACCAGAAGAGTCCGCAAAAGACACCTCAGCTCAATGGTGTAGCGGAGCGTATAAACAGGATACTGATAGAAAGGCTACGGTGTTTGTTGTCAGAAGCAAATTTGTCAGCCAGTTATTGGGGTGAGACTCAACATTGCTGCATATACTATTAATTTATCTCCTAATCAAGGTGATGTACCTGACAAAGTATGGTACAGTAAGGAACCGTCAGACACTCACCTTCGAGTATTTGGTTGTAAGGCCTTCATGTATGTACCGAAGAGCGAGAGATCCAAATTTGAGCCAAAGACGAGACGATGCGTCTTTGTCGGCTATGGTCGGGATGAGTTTGGCTATAGACTATACGATTCGATGGAAAAAAAAAAGCTCCATAGAAGCAAGAGACGTGTTCATCGAGGATCAGACCATGACCAGCACTCAGGATTCCGAGATGCCTTCGAAGGCTGAGGAATTGTCTGAGTTAGAGTCATTTCGCTTTGAGCCATTTCTAGAGGACACTGCAGATGATCCAGTTATGAGGGAGCCAGTACATGGAAATGCTTCCAACCTTGATCATCATCCTGTTGATGGTGGTCAGAGTGACCCTCAGGAGGATGAGCATGTCGAGGTGGCAGTTCCTGAAGGGAATGAGGCTGTCAGTGCACAGCCAGCACCAAAGGTTCTATTGAGGGGCGCGAGAGATCGTCGTTCATCTAGTAGATACTCACAAGATGAGTATGTGTTATTGACTAACGAGGAGAGCTTGAAAGTTTCACAAAGGCAATGGAAGACGAGTTCAGACAGGAGTGGATACAGGACATGTAGGAGTAGATGAGTTCTTTACAGGCAAACTCTACTTATGAGTTGGTGCGGTTTGCCAAAGGACAAGAAGGCTTTGAAGAATCGATATGTATTCAGAGTAAAGCAGACATATGATGCTACTATCCCTCAATACAAAGCAAGGTTGGTATTTAAAGACTACAGTCAGCGAAAGGGTGTGAACTTCGATGAGATATTTTCGTCGGTCGTCAAGTTGTCATCTATTCGGGTGGTGCTAGCATTAACAGTCAGTCTCAACTTGGAGGTTGAGCAAATAGACGTGAAGACGGTATTTCTCCACGATGATTTAGAGGAGTTATACATAGAGCAGCCAGAGGGATTATGCAAAAAGGACAAGTCATACCTGGTTTGCCAGTTGAAGAAGAGTGTGCATGGTCTGAAGCAGTCTTTGAAGCAGTGGTACAGGAAGTTCGAGTCGTTTATGGGGGAGCATGATTATACACGGACAATGTTGGATCAATGTGTGTTCATGAAGTATTTTGCCGAGGATGATTTAATCATATTTTTGCTTTATGTAGATGATATGTTATTGGTGGATCGGAATGTCACCAGGATAGCGGAATTGAAGCACCAATTGGGTGCAGCCTTCTCTATGAATTTGGACACAGCGAAGACTATTCTTGGGATATAGATCAGCCGAAAGAGAGAGAGTCCAAGCTACTTCACTTGTCCCAAAAGAAATACATCTATTGGGTACGTCAACATTTCGGGATGGACGGGTCAAAAAAAATTAGCAACCCTCTTGCGGCTCACTTTAAGCTTACTACGAAGCAGTGTCTAGGGCTGCAAATGAGCCAAGCCGTTCGCGAGCTGCTCGAAGCTCGGCTCGATAAAAGCTCGTTTGAGCTCGGTTCGTTTAGTAAACAAGTTGAGCTCAAGCTTCATTTTCGAGCTCGTTTGATAAACGAGCCAAGCTCAAGCTTAGAAGTACTCGACTCGTTTGAGCTCGCAAGCTGGCTCGTTTATGAGCTTGCGAGCTGGCTCGTTTAGAAGCTCGTTTAGGAGTTCGTTTGCTTGTTGAATTCTAATTTTATGTATGTTTGTAAAATAATATGGTTGTATGCATTATATATTTATATGTCCTTAATAATTGATATTAAGGAACTTTTTTAATTAAATTTTTATAAATAAATTATTAATATTACATGTACTTGAATTCAAGCTTAACTAGCTTCAAATCGAGCTAATTAAGTTTGAAATTAAGCTTAATGAGCTTGAAATAAAGTTGAACAAGCTTGAAATCAAGCTTAACGAGCTTGATTTTGAGTTTATCGAGCTTGTTTATCAAGCTTGAATCGAGCTTGTTTATCAAGCTTGAATCAAGCTTGCTTATCAAGCCAAGCTCAAGCTTAATATAAACAAGCTCGAGCCAAGCTCAAGCTCTAAAATAAAAAAATTTATCAAGCTCGAGCTCGAGTTTGATTAATTCTAGTCAAGCCAAGCTCAAGCTTACAAAAGCTTGGCTCGGCTTGGCTCGTTTGCAGCCCTAGCAGTGTCTATCTATCGAGGACGAGAAGGAAGATATAGAATAGGTTCCATAGCTTCAGCAGTGAGAAGTATCATGTATGTCATGGTGCGTACGAGACCAGATATTGCTCACACAGTTGGTGTGATTAGTAGGTATCTTTTCAATCCTGAAAGGGTATGTTGGAGTGTGATTAAGTTGATTCTACGATACCTTCAGGACAATACTGAGTGGCGGCTTTCATTTGGTAGTGACGAGCCGAAGCTGATCGGATATACTGACGATGATAAGGTTAGAGATGTAGACACGAAGCGGTCGACTACGGACTATGTGATGATGTTTGCTGGTGGGACGGTATCGTGGCAGTTGCGGTTGCAAAAGTGTGTTGCCTTGTCTATGACAAAGGCAGAGTGCATTGCAGCGACGGGAGGCTTGCAAGGAGTTGCTATAGATGAAGAAGTAGTTGCAGAAAATTGGACTAAAGAAAGAGAGTATGTTTTGTTTTGCGATAGCCATAATGCAATCCACCTTGAAAAGAATTCGACATTTCATAGTCGGTCCAAACATATTGAGATTTGGTATCATTGGATATGAAATGCGCTTGATAAGAAAGACGCGAGGCTTGAGAAGGTTCACACGGAGGACAATAGAGCAAATATGCTCACGAAGGTTCTATCAAGGGAAAAGTTTGAGTACTGTAGGCAAATCGTCGGTATGACGAGCTCCTCCACCGAGTTGGGAAGGGAGAGATTTGTTATAGTGTATGGGGGTCCCAACCTATGTGGAAAATACCCCCGGAGTATTCCTATATATAATAGGAATATCTGAATGGAGTTGGATTGAGTATTTCTATATATAATAGGAATACAACAATGGTTTGGATTGAGTATTCATACATATAATAGGAATACCACAATGGTTTAGATGTAGATTTGAGACTATATATATTAGGTGTTTCCTAACCCAAAAGTATATCTCTAAACATTGCGAAAGGAGATAAGAGTGCTTTACAACTATTGGAGAGAGAGATGGGATTGATGGCTACATCGAAGAAGAGATCGTTTCGGGTAATTCTTTCTCGTTATCTTCATTCTTCGTATGCTTGTAATCGTGTTTTCTTCTTCGATGAGTTGTGGTGATCCGTTTGGATCAGTGAGAAGTTTGTAAAGAGTCGGTGTATTTCTTATTCCATTAGTAGATGATTTTCAATGTTGGACTTTGATCATCCCATGATTTTTTCCGCAAAGATTTTCCACGTCAAAAATTGCTTGTTTCTGCATTTGGCTTTCTTTGTGATTTTGGTAATTTAGTTTGTGTGCTTTTCTTCGGTTCTCTCGCAGTTTTTTTGGTTTGGGGAAACAGTTTCCGCGTTTCGTTTCCAACATTAAAAACTCAATCAAACGTATGACTTAAGCTTATCGCTAACAACTTGAGCAATTTTCTTCTTGTCAAGAAGAGTAAAAGGTAGCAACTGAAACTCCATCCAAATTCCTTTAAAATGTAGGAAAACCCATTTTCCACGTGCATAGGAAACGTATGCACAATGGACGTAATACATAACAAATGGACCACAATTTTATGCAAGTCAATCATGGCCCACCTGTTATGCAACGCGTCCATTGTTTGTTTCCCATGCACGTAGGAAAAGTATCACTGGAAGATGCAATGGATAAAAGTTGCATTCACTCTACCATATGCACCTCCCAGTAAATATTTATAGATAAAAGAAGGAATACCAAACAATAATTTGAACATCTCACACAAATGACGTTGTGTTTGTGTATTTCCAAGAGCCTAATGAGGAATCTAATTTCTTTTTGGCCATGACACACAGGCACCTTCATTTCTCCATTTGGAATGGTGGTTGGTGGCAGGTTGGTTTTGTCAACTTGCTATTATAGGTCATCGAAGTTCAGGTGTTGTAAGTACTTACATAGTTATGGCCTAAGCAGTTAAAAATCGTTATATATCGGTTATATAACCGATATATAACAGTATCGGTCTGACACCGATTTTTTTTGGAGAAAAATCGGTAAAATATCGGTACCGATATTATCGGCCGATATGACCGATATATCAGTATATATCGGTTTTGAAAAAAAACCGATATATAACAGTTAGGTTTTGTTAAAACCAAAAGTCGGTGATAGAGAAGTACAAGGTCACGAGGTGTTAAAAATGTAAACCGATATTTACCGTTATAAATCCGATATATCGGTGATATATCAATAACTCTACTGGACCGTTATCATGAAAAAATCGTTTTTAACTACATAGGTTATGGCTCGAAACATTTATTGCGCAGAGTTCTTACAAGGCTAGCATGGATAGGTGTGAAGGTTTAACATGGGTATAGGATTAGGGAGGAAGTTCACCTTTAGGACCAAACTCGAGTGACTCTTGTGGTTACTGATGAGAGGTATAAGACTCTGGCTGGATGGCGAAAGATCAATGGATCAAGCCACGGGGGCGTATTATTCCTTCCATTTATAAAAATGGTAGAAGTTGGGGACAATGGGCCCAAAAGGCATGCAATGCAACGTGTACAAAGTCTCGAGCGTAAGTCGGACATTAAATAAAATTAAAAAAAATAAGAAGACTAGTGTATATGTCGGTAAGATTGTCGATGATTTTAAATGTGGAATATGCTTCCTTCTTCTCTATGTACGTAGAGCACTTATCCCTACTCAGATTCACCATGTACATATGTGTCCGACATGAAACAAACGTCCAGCTGTAATTGACAAGTGTTTGAAGCCATAAGAACTTGTCCCTATAATTCATAAGATATTTACAAGATGAAGAACATTACGCCTCAATTTAGCAAATATTAAATGATTTATGTATATTCCCCATTGTTTTGGTTATTAGGTTCTTTAATAAACAACCACAAACTAAATCACATGTAAATATTCCTACGATCTGCATTTACAAATATGACATAGATATTGACGGGTTCGCTTGTCTGGATTCCGTAGAGTTCTCGTGTCAGACACCCACGTTAGTGTAAAACCGTGTCACTTGTGTCTACGTCCGCTAAGTTATTGTTATTAGATATTGGAACCAATGTTGTCAATGGCGCATCGAGGCACGTGCCATTAGCACGAGACATTGCGTGGCACAGCACTTTGCCACTACTAGTGGCGCTCGGCTGAGCATTGGTGCGCGCTATAGCACGACATGGCACATGGCATGATAAATGGCTTTTGGATTTAAACTAGCTCAACCATCCAGGCCCACAAGTAACTCAGGGACACAAATAACCCTAATGGTCAAATGTAAGCCATCTCCTTTTCTCTCTTTTTTTTCTTTAAACGATCACAACCACCCCCCTTCCTCTCTTTCGATGGTGATGATAATGAAGTTCTGTCTGATGATGATGATTAGTAGTAGTATAGTAAACTAATTAGTACTTACTAGTGTAGTACTGTAGTAGTCAGTGAATGATATTTTGATGGTTTGGCACGAGAGTCATAAGACATTAATATAACTCTTGCCTTTATTTTATTGGTTTATGTCATTTTATCGTTTAGATAATGTCCTACAAATCATGCTTTGAATTGTGATTTCTTTCATGCTTTAAATATCTTCCTTTAATCTGAGATTTCTTTTAAGTAGTATGTTTTTGGGTTTATATATGCTTTGTACAATGTGTACATTACTCTCTACATCCTTTAGAGTGTTTACACAAGACTACGTGATCTATATATAAATATTAGAGTATTTTCTAGCTTATTAAAAAATATAAAAATTGCACCTCGCTTCGACGAGGCCCGTGCCATACACTTTTGGCGTTAAGGGTATCTTGCGCCTCGCCACACGCCATGTGCCGTGACAACACTGCAGCTAAACATAGCTTCTGGTGGTGGTTGAATTTAAATGAGTGCAAGAGAGATGTGGCTTTATTTGTTCCCTTGACAAGAAATTTGACTTGATTACTAATTATTGAGTTTGGATGTGGAAAATCTGGTTGCTTGTGGTATGCGGCTGTCAGATTTGAATAGGCTCAACAAAGACGTTTGACCGCATTTCAGTTATTCATGGAGCCCTTAAGGATAACACGATATTGTAATTTGTAAGCTTGAACTGTAGGAAGAAGTTGCCTGAATGTACTAGTATGTTGTTTTATAGTGAGCCCTCTATTTCTTCATGGCTTTTCTCTAACTGAATTTTTTTTCTTTATAGCATGTTCAGTTTCTTTCGATTGTTGATGGAGCCCTCTATGGTTCGCAGTTTTTAAGGGTTGAACTGTGGGAATGAGTTGCTTGAATCATTTAATGTATCACTATACTCTTCTAGAGTGTTCTTCCCTAGGGAGCATGAACACTCTGAAAATCAGTGCCATGCCAATGTAGCATTGTGTTGGAGATGTATTGTACACAACACAGACACTCCATAACACACTAAGACAGGCCAAAATCAATACTGTTCTTGCATTATTGCATAATTGTGCCCGTATCATGTCGCCATGCAACATAGGTTCTTCCTATCTTCGTGGTTTGTCAATTATTCGCTTTCTATCACACCCTATTAGTTCCTTCTTTTCTTTTCATGCTACACAAAAGGAGTAGAGGTTGAAGTCTTAGGTAACCTATATCACAAGAATCATTCAGGAGAATATCCCAGCCACCTGAAGCCCATGAATGCCAAAGGACAAGTATCAAAACCTACGAGCATTATAAGTCGTCCAATAGCCCGCCTGGTCACGTTTCCTCCAGATATGGAAAGCTCTAGAAGAACTGAAAGATTGATGGAGTGGTAGACCACCAGCAGAAGGATTGCCAAAAAAGTTTTGTTAGCATGCTAAAGCTTAAGGATAACATTGAGAGAGTGCCCTTAGGCTCATCTTAAAGGAGCTTTAACAAATCCAGACTATCAGCAAAGCCTAAAGGTTAGGGAGGCTCCTCAATTGAGGAGCTTAGGATTTAAAGACTATTTATAAAAAATCTCGACATGAGGTTTCTGAAGGGTTACAGACGATAGATACAATTTTATTTCCTCGAACAATAGACACTTGAACAAGTTTAGAAATTGAAATAACTAAACAACTAAACAGCATTCATTTATTCCCCTAGATGAGTTTTAAATTGAAATAACTAAATAACTAAACAACTAAACAGCATTCAAGAAGATTATATCATACCATTCCTGAAGCTGGGGGCATGCCATATTCTAAAGAAGTTAGAAAATCTTCATCTAAAGAGACTTCATAGGAGTAATCATCATTCTCTCTGTTCTGTTCAGAAGAGTTTGAGCTGAGAATTGCCCTTTTATTGTTATGTTGCTTTATTTGTCCTTCCAGGCGAGCCCTCTGAAATATGAAGAATATTAAAAAAAAAGTACTTCTACATAAGTAGCGATACAGAAAAAATAAAAAATAAAAACGATATACATCTTCCAACTGCTTTCTCTCGTTATGCAATTCAACAAAGTTTAACCATAAAAATGCACATTCTGCCATGCCCTGTTAAGGTTTTTCATTAAATATACAACTAGACGTACTTTTGAATAAACTGATAATAAGTCAGGATTTGTTGTGTAAGAAAAAAAGATGTTCAATTAAGAAGCAGCAAAAAAAGATTTTCATGACCAAATATAGTTTAGGCACTAGGATTTGGGGTGTGTGATTAGGTATGTATGCGTGCATGAGGCATTGAAGGGCTCTCGACTCAACATGGTCTCAGCTACGAATTTGATGCTTAGGCCAACAAAATTCCTATTGGATCTAGAAACCATGGGGTTTTTTCATGAAATAGATGGTGAAAACGAGTGAAACCATATACTACTTATTGGAGCCCACACATCCTGCATTCTTTTCCGGCTCTGCTTTCTGTAATATTGAAAGCAGGATGCCAATATCTAGAAATGGTTCCAGATACTCCCATCTCTAATTTAATTACAGATACCATATCTCTTACTTCCGTAACAAATCTAAACTACCCTTCCTCATTTGCAAATTGGTCACAATACCTCCTTAGTTTCCTTCCAAAAATTCAGAGTAATCTCTGATTTGCTTACTGAAAAACTTAAAGTAAAATATAAATCCCTACGGTCCTGGGACTAAATCGTAATATTCACTATTATATAGGATCTGTTGAATCCAAATATTCAGATTGATCTCTGATTTGTTTCTTTCCAGACATGCATTTATCTGCATAAACATGAGGGAACTAAATAAAGCATACCTGATCCATGGGATCTGTCAACTCAGAGAACGCATTTGCAAGTTCACGGCCACAAATGAAAAGCTCAAACCGCTCAGTCAACCCTACAGACCTAAAATGAAAATTTCAGAAAAGGACAGAATGAGCAAATATGAAGAGTAAGGAATTGCATATCATATAGTAAATAAAACTAAAAGAAACAAGAATATAGAGACATACAAATATCAAGTTCATTTGTATAACATCAAAAAATCTGGTTGTTGAACGACTTACCTTTTACTAGCCTTCTTGAAGCGATAATGACATAATATATGTTCACACATCCTTTCTTTCTTCATATTTCCTTGAATGCTTTATTTTTGTCTGGTTTTGCTTCACTTGAGAACTCAAACCCATAAAAGACATTAGTCTTGTTGGATTCTTATGGTACATCTGCCCGAATTTTGCGCTATAAGGGGGGAGAATGATGTTTTTTATTACTACATGACTAGTCATGCATGGTATTGCCTATTGGGTTTTGCCCAAACAAAAGCTGATGTGCCCGATCTAAGATCTAAAACATACTCTCCACCTCATACCCAGCTTAGAACTTACCAAGGCTTCTTTTCCAACATTAACCCGCTGCCTCCACATTGTATAAAAAAGACAACCCTCCAAATCATTCATATAAATCATTTTCAGATTACTAAAATCAATTATAACTTGATTTGTTGCAAACTATTCTCCCATATTTAAGGGCTACTGGCACCTGTTATAGAGTTATGCAACTAAGGTTCCATAAAACTTGACTTGTTCATTTGGTAGGATTAACTTCTAATTTTTCAGTACTCTTCAAAGTTCTTTCTTCATACCAGTTTTGGTATGAAAAATATAGCAAGATAAGTAACATTACATGATTACTGGCCAATGTTATATAAACGATTCCAATATATGGCTCGGTTCAAAGTCCATTAACAACTAATAAGATGACACAGTCACCTGGAAAATCTGCTTTATCAGCCACCTTGACAATTGGTTTAATTGCTTGATTACTCGAAAACTAAATGCCTCTTAATCCAATATTTAAAACACTGCTACTGGTAATGGAGCATGGCAATAAACAGTTAAAAGTATTTTATCATGTAGCCTAGTATGGTGATGTAAAAAAACTGTATGTGGAAGGGGAAGAATAAATGAGATTAGAAAATAACCTCATGAAGTTATTGACAACAATGACAAGCTGCAGTTAAGTGACAGATATAACCAGGAATGTCAAATTCATTCTGAAGCAGCAAATACCTTCGGTGTGGTTTAGCCAATGGGGATATCTCAATTGGATAGTCGAGGACAAATGTTGGTTGCAAAAGTGTTGGCTCAACAATGGTCTCAAATACCTGAATTAACAAAGTAATGATCAAAGCTGCAAATAAACTGATGTATCCTTAGAATGACTTCATAAAAGTAGAAAGGACCTATTTAATAACAATTAACAACTTCCACAGCTTGTATCCTTCAAATTCAAATTTGTTCCAAAATTTCACGTTAAAAAATTATCTAGAATTTCAAATTTTAACTTACGGCTGTTTGGTTGCCTGTAATTGGAAATCTGTTGCAGCTAATGTTGTTGTAATTGGTGTTGCAGCCACTTTGGCTGCAACAAATGCTGCAAGATTGGGGTACTTATTCAGCTTTTGTTGCAGTAACTGCACCATTTAAGGGAAACAGACAATGGAGCGGATGCAAATGTTGCAACAAATGCTGCAATAAATGCATTTATAGGCAACCAAACAGCCCCTTTAAGAACTACCTCACTATTTTTCTGTTCTTCTTTTTGAAACAGAACCAAATCACTAATGTAAGTATCACTCCGTGATAGTAAGCCTGCTCAATTCTTCTTGTAAAACTACAAATACAAAATATTTGACAAGCTATACACTTTTAGCTGTTTGGTAAATGCGCTAAAAAATATGAAGATAACTATTAAATAAGAAACATATGTAGTGGATGTCACTTTTCACCGCTATGGTCCAAAATCCCATCTTTATGACAGTAGTATGTAAACCGACTTCAACAATTGTTGATATGCTGAACATGTTAGAGAGAAAGAGAATTAATATTGCTGGGAAATTACTAGCCTTAGAATTGAAATTTTGCAATAACAGAAACTTCTCGTTATAACACTCTAACTGTAGGCAACTGCAGTAATCAATAGCGTCCAGGTGTAAGTGTCAGCCTTGTATTAGATATGAAGTGAGACACTAGAACAGGAAGCGTGAAATTCATAAGCTTTACCCACATATATGGAGTCCACTTCATGAGTTCTACCGAACAGTGATCCTAAACAAGAGACAATGACCAAAGAACAAGTCTACTTTAGTACTTTGTTATTCCACCCAGCCATAGTCTTTAATTAACAATTTAACATACACTTCCACTGTTGATTGTCTAAATGGCAGTCTGAGGGAAAATTTACCCAAAAGATCCAAAGGTCTAGTTGCAACCCCTATGAAGGTCACCTTGTGCGGTTTCATTATGTACTCGATACAGGACCTTGTAACCATAAATAGAACTAAGGTTGTGTTTGGTTTGAAGGATTGGACAATATAGTATAATTGGTAACTTAAAACTTACCAAATTACATTTTTACCCTTGACTTTTGTAGAGATTAGAATAATGGGATAACTTTATTAATGAAGAAGAGCTACATATATATAGGAGAGGCTAACCCCTCTCACTTTTGTTCTAGGCAATGTGGGACTAAAGCCCCAATATTATTAATATACTTAACACCCTCCCTCAAGCTGGAGTATAGATATCAATCATGTCCAACTTGTTACATAAAAATTGAACCCGAGGACCCAAAAGGGGTTTTATGAAGATATCGGTTATCTGATCACCGGTCCTCACGTGATGAAATTTTTTCATCCCCTTTGTATACTCATCACGGACGAAGTGGATGTCGACTTCAATATGCTTCGTCCTTTCATGAAATACAGAATTGGTAGCAATATGAATAGCATACTGATTATCACACCACATATCTGTTGTGCTCGATCATGCTTCTTCTCCCAATTCTTGTAGAAGATGCTTCATATATAACATCTATGTTGTGTCATGAGTGATGGCTCGATACTCTACTTTTGAACTTGATCGTGCTATCACACTCTGCTTCTTGCTCTTCCAAGATACCAAATTTCCGCCAATAAATATCGAGTAGTCAGATGTAGACCGTCTACTGTCAGGCTTGTACTCTAGTCAGCATCAGTAAAATATCAACACGAGTATGTCCATGATTCTCCATTCGAATTCCTTTTCCTGAATTGTTGACTAGATAGCACAGAATTCTGAGAACTACCTGCCAGTGGAACTCTTGGAGAAGTCATAAATCTACTTGCAATACTAATTGGAAAAGAGATGTCCGGACGAGTCATAACTGCCAAGTAGTTGAGTTTTCCAACTACTCGTCGATACTGATCTGGATTGGTCATCAGGACCCCCTCGTCTGGAAGTAACTTAGCCCTTGGATCCATAGGTGAGGTTGCTCCCTTGGCTTGCATCATTCCTGCATCATTAAGTATGTCCAACACATACCTCCTTTGAGACATTACAATATCCCGCTTACTCCGTGTGACCTCAATGTCCAAGAAATAGTTTAATAATCTCATATTCTTAGTTTGAAACTGTTCTTCCAGAAATATTTTGAGGCCTACAATATCCTGGTTGTCGTCTCCCGTGATTACAATATCATCAACATAGACACAAAATAGTATTCTTCCAGCTGATGTTTATCGGTATAATACCGAACGATCCTTCTTTGATTGACACATGCCAAACTGAGTAACAATATGTGCAAATCGACCAAACCACACATGAGGTAATTATTTTAGACCATAGAGGGCCTTCCACAAATGACACACTTTACCCTCCCTTGCAATGAACCCGGGAGGTTGCATCACATATACTTCTTCATCAAGATTTCCGTGTAGGAAAGCATTCTTGATATCCAGCTGAAGCAATGGCCAGTCATAGCGAACAGCCAAGGCCAAAAGGACACGAACAGATATCATTCTAGCAACGGAAGAGAATGTCTCGAAATAATCCTCATCATAGGTCTGAGAAAATCCCTTAGCTACCAGACAAACCTTTAGGTGATCAAGAGTTTCATCCAGTTTTACCTTGATCATGAACACCCATTTGCAACCTACTGTCTGCTTACCCGTAGGCAAATCTACCAAGTCCCAAGTATGGTTCTCCCGGAGCGCTTTCATCTTCTCTTCTATAGCCGCATGCCAACTGGAATGTTTGAGACCCTCCTTGATAGTATTGAAAATCTAAATCCCATCAATAGTAGCTACTAAAGACTGAGTGTGACTCGCAAGCTCTTTGTAGTTGTCAACATACAAGGGATGATCACGACAGGCACGACAATGTTGAGCTGGTGGAACAGGCAAAGGCGAATCAGTGGAACTAGAAGAGGATGATGGTTCTGTGACCGTGGGCACTATCTGCAATGTTCGTTCGGACGACGTCGGCACTGACTGAACTAGTGTTTGCGGACCATCGGACCGGGATACTGACTCGGTAGGGGAGAGCACCCTCACGGGGGACTATTGTGTTTGAACAGAAAACAACAAGAAGTCCTCTTCCGGGTAAACATGAGGAACTGGATCCGTAGTTTATGGAAGTAGAGGAATCATGGTTTCAACGAAGGTAACATTCCGAGAGAAAAAATACCTCTTCAAGGTAGGAGAAAAATACCGATACCCTTTCTGATCTTTAGGATACCCAAGAAAAATACACTGGATTGTCTTATGATCTAATTTAGAAAGAGTCGGTCGGGTATCCTGAACATAACACAAGCAACCAAAAATCTTGAGAGGTAGAGAAAACGG
Organism: Iris pallida; assembly: GCA_029216955.1. NCBI lineage: Eukaryota > Viridiplantae > Streptophyta > Magnoliopsida > Asparagales > Iridaceae > Iris > Iris pallida. The sequence continues at coordinate 6,610,197 of JANAVB010039017.1, forward strand.
CTCTCGGTCGAGATATAACCGAAAAAAGGTAGTACCATTGAAAATTGATGATGGCATGCGATTAATAAGATAGCAAGCTGTAGGAACCGTATCTAACCAAAATCTCTTGGGGTACGTGCTTGAAACATAAGAGCACGCGTTGTTTCCAAGATATGGCGATTCTTGCGCTCTGTCACACCATTCTGTTGTGATATAAGGACAAAAAGTTTGATGGATGATAACATTGTGGGACAGATGAGTAGTGAACTCACGAAATACATACTCACGACCATTGTTACTTCGAAGGCATTTAATTGGAATACCAAATTGTGTTTTGATTTCTGCACAAAAAATGCACCAAATGTGAAATAATTCGAAGCGATTTTTCATCCTATAAACAAAAGTGACACGTGAGTAATCATCAATAAATGTAACAAAGTACTTAAAATCTATTATTGATTCAACCGGAAAAGGTCCCCATACATCAGAATACACCAACTCGAAAGGAGCGGATGCAATTTTATTATGACTCACCGGATAGGAAATTCGATGATGCTTAGCCAAACTATACGACTCACAATAAAAATAAGCAGGAACATCTAAAGAAGGGCACATTTTATGGAGAGCTTGAATTGATGGATGGCCTAACTTATAATATAACTCGAAAGGATCAAGTTTCATGTCGGCACAGACAACAGAAGAAGGTACGTCAAACAGGTACAAGCCTTCAGCCACATGTCCCTTACCGATAGTCTTTCCAGTCTTTAGGTCCTGAAAAACACAACCATCATGAAAAAATGTTACCGAGCATTACAAGTCTCGAGTAATCTGACTAATTGAAAGTAAATTGAACGGATTTTCAGGTGTATGTAAGACGGAATTGAGTAATTGTCTGGAAGAAAGACGAGCACTTCCACGTCTACGGACTGTTAGTGAACCACCATTGCCAACAGTAAAATTGGAAACACGACCTACCGAGACATAATTGTGAATCATACTTGCGTTGCCAGTCATGTGAGTAGACGCACCAGAGTCAAGCAGTAGGGAGGGGGAGGGCGGCAGTGGGAGGTGTTAGGGTTTTGTGAAGGGAGAGAGGGGTGGATGACGGCTAGGATTTTGGATCTGATACCATGGAGTTGGGAGAGGAGGCTGATCTGGGAGGGCGGGGGAGAGGCTGGATGGAGGAGGGCTGACACGGTAGGAGGGGGCTGAAAGGGGAGGAGGGGCAGCAGCAGGGGGGCAGCTGACGGGGGTGCGGGGCGGCAGCAGGGGGACAAAAGCATGGGGGGCAGGGTGGGGGGGGGGAGCGGCTGACGGGGGGCGACAGCATATATGGGATCATGAGGTGTAGATAATTAGAATAATGGAGTAACTTTAATAATGAAGGAGAGCTACATATATATAGGAGAGGGTAACCTCTCTCACTTTTGTTCTAGGCAATGTGGGACTAAAGTCCACTACTAATATTGTTAATATGCTTAACAACTTTAACCAAAATTATTAACAAAATAAAATGACCTAGCCCCTGTTTCTACAAAATCCCCTCCCCTCCCCTCTCCTCTCCTCTTCGTCCTCCCGAGTGCGGAGGAGCCCTCCCCTGTCAGTCCTCTTCGTCCTCCTGAGTGAGAGGAGTGAGGAGCCAGTTGTTTGGAGGACATTTGTTTATGTATAATATGGAATTTACTTGTACACAAAATCTCTTACCAGGATGAAATTTCAGTGCCAATTTAATAGTTGTAGTTGAACTTTTAGTCCATTCCTGAGTTTCCAACACCAATATTTTATTGGCTACAACAACCTTTGTTTAGTGGTTGAATTAAAGTATTATACACTGCTTGATCCTTCCGTAACTTGTTTGGAAATAGAAGATTAGATGTCAGTACACATCTTAGAAATACCACCTTCGTTTTCTGACATGTATCTTCTTCCTAGGTTCTAAGTTCATACTTCATATTAGGTTTCTTCCATAGTTTTTTTGTTTTTCTTTTCTTATTGTCTATTTGGTTTACTTTTCAAGCTATCACGGACACAAATACTGGATGGCACGATAAGGACACTGCAAGACCGACACCGCACCTATTATATAAGAACATGTTATTATTTCTATTGAGGAGGGTGATATAGGTTTTGTTTAAGTTCTTAAAATTGAAACTAATGTGTTAAAACTATATAGAAATGTTCACGCAGTAATGGCTCGCCTTCATTCAAGTGCCTTCATTCAAGTGAGAGAAAGAAGTTGATTGCTGTATGTACTCATTGGTTGCATGTTATAAATTTACTAAACTGGTTTCTTCAAGTCATTGCCTCTACATCTATGAAATATGCTAGAAGAAAGTTTGTAGAGAGACAAAAATATGTAACTTATTCAGAAATAGGGAGATAATAAATAAGTTAGTTTATAGGAAGGAGTGAAACTTATTGTCTTGAACAATTGAGGATGAATAGACATGATTTTCATGTTTTGCGTGAAAAACTTGAAAGCGATGGTGGTCTAAAGGCGTAAAAAACTTATTTGTGGATAAGCAATTGGCAATATTTTTGCATATCATAGGATTATACGAAGAATCGGAATATCAAATTTCACTTTAAGAGAACAGAGGAGACGGCTAGCAAGTATGTCAACAATATTTTGTATTCTATCATACATCTGCAAGGAGAGTTATTGAAAAAAACAAATCTAATTCCAGAAGACTGCACTGAAGAGAGAGAAATACTTTAAGGTATAAAGTATAACCTTGTATCATATGATTATATGTAGCATCATCTTAGAAATATTGTATATAACTACTCTTGTTATCTCTTTTCTAAATATATAGGAATGTTTAGGGACATTAGATGCGACACATGTTAGTATAAGGGTTCATTTAGAAAATAAAGCTTTGTTTCAGAATTAAAGTGGTAAAGCTACCACAAATGTTTTGGGAATTTGTTCTCAATATTTGCAATTTGTTTGTCTTGGTTGGTTGGGAAGTTATGTTGATAATGGTAGGGTGCTTCGAGAGGCTATAAGTATAAAAAATTGTTTAAAAGTTCCACATGGTAAGTTACTTTTAAATTATGAAGTAGTTTTTTTCCTTATTTTAAATAAGTCAAACAATTATTTAGAGAAATTTTGAGTTGCACCCCACTTTTATTAGCATAATTTAAGGTGCACCGTACCCAATTATCATAATCTACGAAACCTCCCACTTTTGACGGAAACTAATAACCGACGGTCAACTCCTTTGACCAATATTTTAAGACTAAAATAAACCCCTTTCTTCTTCCCCGCGTACCACCTGCTGCCCCCCTACCGTACGGCCCCTGTTGCTCTCCTCCCCGCAACACGCACCCCCACTATCTCCCTCCTCGCCGCGCGCCAGCGGAGCTACTGATGTTGTTGCGCCGCTTGCTGCTTCTAGCTGCTGCTGCCGCCGCTACGCGCCCCCTCCGACAACGGAGGGAAGGGGGAGCATGAGGGGCGCGCGAGGGGAAGAGGTAATGACAGAGAGGGTATCTTGGTCCTAAAATATTAGTCAAAGTTGGTCATAAACGGTTTTCGTCAAAAGTGGAGGATTTCGTACATTATGGTAATTGGGTGGGGTACACCTTGAATTATGGTAATAAAAGTAGAGTGCAACTCAAAAATTCTCAATTATTTATCCCACGTAGGTCACTATTACCATGTGGTTGCTGGATATGCAAATTTTTGAGGGATTTCTAGTTCCACACCAAGGAATATGTTGTCACATTAATGAGTAGAGAGAAGGCCACCAACCCAATAATCCTAAAGAGTTTTTCAACATGAAGCATTCAAGGCTAGAAATGTGACTAAGAGATGTTTAAATGTAATTAAAAATCGATGCGCAATTCTTAGCAGTCCTTCGTTCTACATCATCAAGATCCAAATTCGAATCATAATGCATGTTGCTTATTACACAACTTTGATAGAAGAGAGTTGCAAAAGAATATCCAACTAGATCCACCAGAAATTAGTATCTTAGAAGATATGGAATACAAGATCCTAAACTTCAAATGAATGAACTGCATAAAAGGCAAATTTAGCACAATAAATGTACAATGAATGGATGGCAAATAGATAACCCGCATGAAAGACTCACTTTTGTCATTACTTTTATATTCTTTTCTTGTAATGAGATTGACTATTATATGGTTTAGATCAATTGTATGGAAACTTTGAATCTATAAGGTTGTGACTACTTGTGAAGATGTTAGCTAGCTAAGAAAATACATGTTCTGTGGAATGATTTTTTTCTATGTTAAGTATTGTTTTCAACTGCCAGAACAAACATAAGGTTGTTATTATACTGTTGTGTTGCGTGATTCTTTCTGGAATGATTTTTTTTTCCAAGCCATTGAAAGCCAGTCATCTTTCATGTGTAACCTGAGTAAACAAAACATATGTGCAACCAGCAGCACACATCTAAATGAATTTTCTATAACTATAAACATAGTTCTATTATCATTTTAAGAACTTGTACAAGTACTATGAAGATCAAGAAATTTGCTCATATCAATCATCTGTATATACCAGGAGTAACTTTATAGTTTACAATCTTTAGCATGTGGATGTTAGAGAAGTTGAAACTGTATAGTGGGCTTTAATATCTGACAATTCCGCTCTTTAGTGTGGGAGATATTGCATATGAATAAAATTATTTTCAGCACTCTAATGAAAGAATTAGTTTCAATGCCATCTTTTTTTCTTTTTGAGGAGATTTGTTACCATCTTTGTTGACAACAAAGGTAATCATTAGTAAGGAAAGATTGGTGGAGAGATTTTGACTTGTTAAAATGAAATTGTGATTCTTGTTTGTGTTATTTGTTGTTTCTCAGGGTCTTATGTTTACTTTTTGTTGACTATATCTGTTCTTACATTCGTACACGGTCGGCCCCATCTTGCTTCAACAGCTCTTTTAAGCACCAGGCTTTTCATTTCTCAGTAAGCTTTTGCCAGTTACCTAAGATGATGTCAAGATAGTATAGACGGTTGTGTTAAAATAAGTCAGGAAAATGGCCAATCGGGTCTGGGAAGAAATGAATTCATGTGGACTAAGCAACAAGATATAAAACTCATTGAAAATCTTCAAGAGTTGCGGAATGAGGGAGAAATCAAGCCGGAACACTTAAGTCAGTCAGTGACCAAAATCCATAAGACGCTTGAGCAAAAGCTCCTTGGTTCGGGTACTAAAAAAACACATAACAAGCCTCGGATGAGAGTTTTAAGAGAGACTTTTAACATTTTTCATGCATTGTTGACTGGCCCAAATTGTAGCGGTTTTGTAAGGGACCCCAAAATAAAAATGGTGACCATAGAGGATGTTGTTTGGGATGCATATTTGACAGTATGTTGTTTATTAATGTGTTGTTTTTTGTTTAAATTTGACCGCATAGCATGATCAAATGCATCCTTTGAAAATATATTTTGGAGTATGTATGCTCGTTTTATCTTTCAGCATCAAAGTTACCATTTCTGTAATTGTATGCTCGTTTTATCTTTCAGCATCAAAAGTTACCATTTCTGTAATTGGTATTCACTTCCTTAATTAACTTCAAATAAACATGAGATCGAGATGTTTTTTCACCAACTGATTTATCTAAAAACAATAAGAAGACGGACATTTTGAAAGAGCACTCCTAGTTGCAAAGCCACAGAACTAGAAGCTCTATCTCTGTGTGTGAAGAGAGATAATATACTAACTTGAAAGTTTAACCAAATACTGCACCACTCTTTTTCTAAAACAATGATTGGATGCTGGAATAGATTGCTTAACTGTAGGCATTGTAATGCCCCGCTCCGCGCGAGGCATTTGGGTTGGCTTGCTGGATGCGATCAGAATGTTGGACCGTGACTTGAGTTGGAAATCAGGAGAATTGAGACTGATGCAGCCACTTAGCTGGCTGGACAGTATGAGCGTTGGAACGTGGCTCGCTGGTGGAGCTACGCTTAGGGGGAATGTGTGCAATCGGAGCAGGAAGACCCTTTTATGCAAGTGAGTGGAACTGTCCTTCCTCCTCCTTACTCCTTCATGCTTAATAAAATAGAGTAACGTGATGCTATGAATTGTTCCTAAATGTCCCATGTTTTAGTTGCTGAATAATAGAGATGCTTATGCTGAGAATTATTGAAATGAACAACACATGAACATTGAACTGCTAATATGACTTGATGCCTAAGAATGAATTGATAATATTGTCCCTTATGTTTAATGCTGCTGAAACAAATGAAAACTTGAATAATAAGATGCGGTGTGATTGATACATGGAAAAAGAACTGGCAATGCTATTAACACAATGAACTGAATGAGACTCTTGAATCGTGTACTCTCTGTATAACTGATGTAAAGAAATGAGATGCTGCCTGTTTTCGTATAAGCAATGAACTGAATAATAATTGTCTCAACGAAATGAATGAAAAGCTGCTTGTACCTTTGAAATGAATGAAATGTTGTTGGTTCCTCGTTGAGAGGAATGCTATGAGAAATGTGCAATGAATCAATGAATGAAGAATGATGAGGCTTGGGATCATGGAGATCACCAAGTGGAATGATGGTAATGATGGAATGATTACTCGTTGAACACGGATCGGAATTGAGATGAGATGTTGAACTGTTGGCTTTGCTTACTTTCAGTTGTTTTACCATACACTTGTGTTTATCGAGTCGACACGCATTCGCATGGTCATGGACGTACTTGTACAAGTCTGAGTAAGTTTTCTCGAACGGTACCTGGGACGCTGGGACCGATTCGACCAGGGAGAAAACATTGGTCGTGCTATGGTGGCACGAGGTATTACGGGACATTCGGCTAGGCTTGCAACCTACCCTGGAATGGTGCGTCGTAATACCCGTTGGAAAGTCCTTTATGGTGCAGTTTCACCAACGACCATGTAGTCATGATGCATGCTAACGAATATTTTGTGCAGACATAGTAAGTATATCATATTATCCTATATTTTTATGCAGGTGCGAGGGAGTCGACTGTCGGTAAGAAATCACTTAAATGTGATACGATTATTTACATGTTAACTTCAACTTGATTGCTTAACATGTTAATACCAACGATGATAAGATGTTGCTTTTTTGAATATTGACGTAACCTGTTGAACAATAACATCAAGTATGCTAAACGATGCCGTCCAGAAAGATTTCCATAATATGCTCAACGTGTTAACTCAATGTTGCTTAGATGATGCCTTACACAAAGAAATGCGATATCATGCTACAACATGTTTACTTCAATGGATTCTGCTCAAGAACTGTAAACTGATGCTAGGTCCCAAGTAGAAAGATCATTCTAATAAAAGCTTGCTTAAATGACCACTTAGTGTTGGTTTAGGCGAGTGGGTTGGATTCTGCTCGCCAGTACATAGATGATCTACTGACCCATATTTTGTGGGCAGGTGCTCGTGCTTGGAATATTCTGTACACGAAGATTGGCTTGATCGGTCCCGCGGCATCGAAGATTTATTGGGCATATAACAGCTCTCCTTGTAGAAGATGATGTCTTCTGTTTATAAGGGGCATAATGTATGGGACATTGTAATCAGTTGTAACAGTGAGTTGTAAGCCAAGTTGGTATATCGAGTTGTAATCCAATGTATCAAAGTATCAAATGTAAGCTTTAGGTTCTATTCAGTTGGCTGTCAATGTGAAGTGAGACGTGTTGTAAGCATTGTACTTCAATACCCCGTTTTGTACTCTACTTCAATTATCAATAAAGAGAATAAAGTTCTATATATCTCTGTGCGAGTTCAAGTTATCCTTTTATCTCCGCTGCTATAAAGAAGTGATGTATTTCTATTCAATAAGAAAGATTGTCCTCATTAACTTCAATTTATCTGTTTCTGCCGCTGCGATGTGCTCCTATTTGAAGATTATCAATTATGTACCATATTTGCCTTGTACAAGTGCAATATCAGACTTGTACGGCATGACGCCCAAGTGAGGACGATCGATTCCAAGAGATAAATATGTGAATAAATGACTCTACGAATCGGGGCGTGACAAATTGGTATCAGAGCACGGCTTTACGTCCTTGGTCTCTTCTTTGATTCGTTTCAAATCAAAGTTGCATCGACGATTAACCAAAGTTGCTTCTGCGATCACTCAACGTTACTTCCGCGATTAAATCAAAGATTGCTTCCGCGATTATGTTGTTGTTCTGTAATCATCCTATGTTGTTCGTGTCTGAAAGTTTGTTGACCCTCTTGGCTGCTCACTGGATGTTCCATACAATAAGTCTATATACATTGTGATGTCCCTGAATGAATGATTGTTGTTGGTTTGGACACAAATAACCCAACAATGACTCGATGCCATAGTATGCTATATTGTGAATGCTGTTTGGAATGTGGGAATAAAGAAAAGTAGCTATGTATGCTGTAACAAGTTGAGAATTGCATGTGACGTTGGAAAAGAATTGTGAATGGGGTAATTGATGGATGAGTTCAACGGAACTGGTGAGTTGACTCATGTGTGCTGGCTAGTGCTTTTGAGACCCTAAGAATGTTGACTTGTGATATTGAGACCCCGAGATGTTGGCTAAGTGTTGTGATCATTATAGATCACGAATGTCCGGAATAGATTTGAGTTGGTATTGTTTGGGAATGGCTTCATTTATGAGTGGTATATTGTCTCTACCACTTCAGAATGAGATGTATCGTGACCCTTTCCATCGGATAGCAATGAGACTATTTGTGGGTAATGGGTAGTGCCGAGACTTAGCTGGGAGTCATGTATTGTTGCTAGATGACTCGAGTGTCCCTTGACGGTGATGTTATACTGGGTAGCGAGATTTGTAGAAATTGTAACGGGTGGCTTGGTTAGAAATTGTTTAGTCGAGTGATGACTCAGACTAGTAAGACACTTAGTATGCTATGGATAAATGGATTTGACTAGAGAATATTGTGGCTTAGAACACCTGAATGTTGACTTCGATTGGTTGGATGCAAATCATATGTGGCTAATACAAAGTTGGTTGCTAAGCTGAAAGTTTTGAAAATGTTGTCGGTGACCCAAAGGAATATTAGAAAGCGGTGCCTTGATCCTAAGGTGCGATAGATGTTAACCCATCTGAATCGTCGAATGATAGAATCAAGTAAAGTTTGAGCTTTAGCTTGGCGAAATAGATAGTCGTTGCATAAGTATAGGTATGCTGAGTAATTGAAGTGTATCACATAATAACAAGTAGTGACTCTGAATACTTGTGTTGCCTAGAGGATGGTTAAGTGATGCATAAATTGTCGGATTGAATGTAATAAACTACTCGACCCTTGCTGCATGAGATTTAAGAATGTCCGTACGATAGTTTGATGACTGAGAAACGAATGGGATGTAGAACCAGAAAATGTGTTGGATAATGTCGGTATAGGTGACTGTCGGTTGGGATATCGATTGCTGGCTTATGACTTTGGCATACAGATCGAATAGTATGATTCCATAGTTTTGTTGAGACTATCAGCATTGATAACCCTTGAATAGTTAGCCTCGGTATATAGATCCGTGTTGGTACGAAGGAATTGGAATAGAAATTGAATCATTGAAAATTTACTTGATGGATTATTAGAACGCCGGGAATTATATGTCGGGTCGAGATTTGACTGTAATGTTGCTAGATCGATCTTAGTCGATCGTTGGGTATGTCTAAGAATGAGCCTCTGTGGGAATTAGATCCTTGAGAATGACCCTGGATAGATAGACTTGACCCTAGCGGCCGTTTGATGAATACTCACTGTTGGCATAGCCGACAATGGCAATTAGTTATTCAGACTGAGTTGGTACCCATAGGTTTGGGTAGAGTTGCTTGGAACTGTCGATTGTTTGTTGGCCTAAGAATAATAAGTGAGTATGACCCTAGTAGTCGTCCACTCTAGGGGAGTCACCTGAATGATTAGGTTTAGCTGTTGGCATAGCTAACCTTAGAGACTTGACTGAATAATAGATGACCGTTGGCGACCCATAGGATGACCCTTTGGTATTGAACGAGAGATGGTGGTAATGAGTATGACCTAAGGAAGTATATGCTTCAACTTGTGCCTTGGAGACGTTTGACCCTTATTAAGTTATATGTGTCGGCCTTGAGTGGGAATTGCAATCGTAGGGTAAGACTTGAATGGTGCGTGCCGAGTAATGAATTGTTCCATGAGATGTTGGATGTTGGATCGGTACCTAAAGTCGGGTAGCTGGGTTAACCTTGATTGTCGCCTAGAACTGTACCATTGGCTCGGGTAATCGATAGTGGGTGACTTCGGATTGAAAAGATGAATTGCCTCGGTGAGAAATATAGTTGGATTCGGAAAGGAATAGGATTGCATGTTGTGAACTCTTAGTATGGTTGGCTCTAAGTTAGACCCTTGACCGAATGTTAGAAATATTATGCTTGGATAAGGAGCTTACCCGAGCTGTCCCTGATGTTAAGCATTATGGCCTGGAAGATAGCGATTGTGGCGAAGTAATAAGTCAATTGAAAGGATGCTAAGTCGGATTTGGGAAAAAGAGTTCAATCGTGACTTATAGAATCGCACTAACATGGAAGTTGGCTGAAGTACATATATTTTGGGGACGTCTAAAGTATGTGTATGGATCCAATCGAAATGATAGCTGCGACAGAGATAACACTATAGAGGGAGCTTATTGAATCGTACTAGCATAGACTTTGGCTGAAATGCATGTATTTTGGAGACGCCTAAAATATGTGTATGAATCCAAACGAAGTGGTAGGCTGCGACGAAGATAACAATGCTGGAAGAATGTTGGTGAATCAATGAGAGGTACAAATACTTTGGAGAAGAGAAAGACAGATTGAATCATTGATGAGTTAAGTGGTACAATTAGATAGTAATTTTGAGATGACCGAGTATGCTGAAATGAATATTGAATTGAAGCTAAATGAGTAACTTGTTGTGACTAAGTGAATTAGTAGAATGAGTTGTTCCTTTAAGTTTCGAGGACGAAACTTTTTTGAGTAGTATATTGTGTAATACCCTGCTCCGCGCGAGACATTTGGGTTGGCTTACTGGATGCGATCAGAATGTTGGACCGTGACTTGAGTTGGAAATCAGGAGAATTGAGATTGATGCAGCCTCTTAGTTGGCTGGACAGTATGAGCGTTGGAACGTGGCTCGCTGGTGGAGCTACGCTTAGGGGGAATGTGTGCAATCGGAACAGGAAGACCCTTTTATGTAAGTGAGTGTAACTGTCCTTCCTCCTCCTTACTCCTTCATGCTTAATAAAATGGAGTAACGTGATGCTATGAATTGTCCCTAACTGTCCCATGTTTTAGTTGCTGAATAATAGAGATACTTATGCTGAGAATTATTGAAATGAACAACACATGAACATTGAACTGCTAATATGACTTGATGTCTGAGAATGAATTGATAACATTGTCCCTTATGTTTAATGTTGCTGAAACAAATGAAACACTTGAATAATGAGATGTGGTGTGATTGATACATGGAAAAAGAACTGGCAATGCTATTAACACAATGAACTGAATGAGACTTTTGAATCATGTACTCTTTGTATAACTGTTGTAAAGAAATGAGATGCTGCCTGTTTTTGTATAAGCAATGAACTGAATAATAATTGTCCCAACGAAATGAATGAAAAGCTGCTCGTCCCTTTGAAATGAATGAAATGTTGTTGGTTCCTCGTTGAGAGGAATGCTATGAGAAATGTGCAATGAATCAATGAATGAGGAATGATGAGGCTTGGGATCATGGAGATCACCAAGTGGAATGATGGTAATGATGGAATGATTACTCGTTGAACACGGATCGGAATTGAGATGAGATGTTGAACTGTTGGCTTTGCTTACTTTCAGTTGTTTTACCATACACTTGTGTTTATCGAGTCGACACGCATTCGCATGGTCATGGACGTACTTGTACAAATCTGAGTAAGTTTCCTCGAACGGTACCTGGGACGCTGGGACCGATTCGACCAGGGAGGAAGCATTGGTCGTGCTATGGTGGCACGAGGTATTACGGGACATTCGGCTAGGCTTGCAACCTACCCTGGAATGGTGCGTCGTAATACCCGTTGGAAAGTCCTTTATGGTGCAGTTTCACGAACGACCATGTAGTCAGGATGCATGCTAACGAATGTTTTGTGCAGACATAGTAAGTATATCATATTATCCTGTATTTTTATGCAGGTGCGAGGGAGTCGGCTGTCGGTAAGAAATCACTTAAATGTGATACGGTTATTTACATGTTAACTTCAACTTGATTGCTTAACATGTTAATACCAATAATGATAAGATATTACCTTTTTGAATATTGACATAACCTGTTGAACAATAACACCAAGTATGCTAAACGATGTCGTCCAGAAAGATTTCCATAATATGCTCAACGTGTTAACTCAATGTTGCTTAGATGATGCCTTACACAAAGAAATGCGATATCATGCTATAACATGTTTACTTCAATGGATTCTGCTCAAGAACTGTAAACTGATGCTAGGTCCCAAATAGAAAGATCATTCTAATAAAAGTTTGCTTAAATGACCACTTAGTGTTGGTTTAGGCGAGTGGGTTGGATTCTGCTCGCCAGTACATAGATGATGTACTGACCCACGTTTTGTGGGCAAGTGCTCGTGCTTGGAATATTCTGTACACGAAGATTGGCTTGATCGGTCCCGCGGCATCGAAGATTTGTTGGGCATACAGCAGCTCTCCTTGTAGAAGATTATGTCTTCTGTTTATAAAGGACATAATGTATGGGACATTGTAATCAGTTGTAACAGTGAATTGTAAGCCAATTTGGTATATCGAATTGTAATCCAATGTATCAAAGTATCAAATGTAAGCTTTAGGTTCTATTCAGTTGGCTGTCAATGTGAAGTGAGACGTGTTGCAAGCATTATAATTCAATAACCCGTTTTGTACTCTACTTCAATTATCAATAAAGAGAATAAAGTTCTATATATCTTTGTGCGACTTCAAGTTATCATTTTATCTCCGCTGCTATAAAGAAGTGATGTATTTCTATTTAATAAGAAAGATTGTCCTCATTAACTTCAATTTATCTGTTTCTGCCGCTGCGATGTGCTCCTATTTGAAGATTATCAATTATGTACCATCTTTGCCTTTGACAAGTGCAATACCAGACTTGTACGACATCACGTCCAAGCGAGGACGATCGATTCCAAGAGATAAATATGTGAATAAATGACTCTACGAATCGGGACGTGAAAGGCATTGGGTGGAAAGAGGAGAAAAAGAAGTCTCATATGCTTAGTATTGTTGGATATTTATGACTTAGAATCAAACCAACATGAATTATTGGAGAGTTTACGTGGTTGGAATTTAAATAGAGGGACCATATTCTGATGGTGGCTTTGTTTCTCTCTGAATCATTGGAGGGTCTTATTGTCCTTGGGGCACACCAGTTGCAAGAGCAGCATGAGTTAGGTCAGGAAAAAAAAAATTTGATTCCTCAATGATTGTTCAGTTGTAATTCTATGAATGAGTATGCAAGTAAGAAGAATATGTTGAGTTCCAATGACAAGCTATGAAATTGTACAATGAAATTATTGAGTAGATCATGAATGAGAAGAAATTTTTTGTTTTTCTAACTTGCTTTGCTACCAGATTATTTGGTAGGCTATCATTTTAATTATTATATTCGACATAATTTATATCCATTCCTACATAATTTTCAGAGTAGGTGTTTATTCTTTTATTGATGATTTTATAATGTTTTATTTTCAAAGTCATTCTGGGGCAACAAAATTCAGTGATGCACCGGTCAAATACTATAATGAATTGAGCTTGATCTTTGGGAAAGGTTGCGCCACCGAAAATCTTGCAGAGACTCGTGCTCCTGCTGATGAGTTGGCGAATTGAAGGGCCAATTGTTCCAAATTCTTGTCCCTAGATCCTTAAGTGCTTTCCAAATTCCTCTTCCTCCTAATTCAGTAGCTTTTCAAATGCCTATGACTATGATGTGACCTCAAGGAGGCAAAAGAGGAAGCATGATGATGCGAGCATCTTTGTCGAAGGGGTTCATAGTGCAGCCCATATAATTTCTGGTGGGATTAAGGAGTCCTCATGTCGCTTGAGTCGGATTTGGGGAGAGGAGACTAATGACAATTAGGGCTGAGCAAAAAACGATTTTTTTTTCGAAAACCGACCCGACCCGAACCGAATTGGTCAATCGGTTCGGTTTTGCGGTTAACGGGTCGGAGTTCGGTTATGAATCTGCAAAAATTCGGGTTTCGGTTCGGCAATCGGGTTTGGGCTTCGGTTTTGAAACCGAACCGAAAACCGAATAGTGAATTTACCATTTTACCCCATATCCATATATAAACCAAGTTTTGGAGAGAGAAATCAGAAGTAACCCTAATCCACCACTCTGAACTGAAGAGCGGCGGCTCTCTTCTTCTCGTCTCTTCCCTAAAAACCCTAACCGGCGGCTGTCTCTTCTTCTCGTCTCTTCCCCATAAACCCTAGCCCTATTCTCTCGAGATCTTCCTCTCCCCATCCTCTCCGGGTTGAATCCTCTGATGGTTCTCGGTATGCACTTCTCTCCATCTCTCCATCCTCCAGATCTGACTTCTGAGACCTCGATGTCGACTCTTAAGGCTCAAATTTGACAAATATGAGGATCTCTGCTTCTTCTGGGACTCTAGAAGACTTGGTAAGCCTCTCCCCCTCTCTCTCTCAGTTCTAAGTCTGGATCTCGGCTCGAAGACCCAGATCTGAGTCATCTGACTTCCACATGCAATAGTATCAAAATATTTACATATGTTGTTCATAGTAAATTTTTACATATCTTGTTCGAAATTATTTCATATATTGTTCGAAATTTTTCATATATTGTTCGAAAAAATTTCATATGTTGTTCAGATCTGACTTCCACATGCTCGAATATTTAGATCTGACTTCCATGATGTTCATAGTTTAAAATTTTCACGTATGCTGTAGATCTGAAATTTGAAATAGTTCTGATACAATAGTTCAAATTTTCTGTTATTTTAATGTTTGCAGGTATTTATTTGGGGACCTAGGGTTGGATCATTTTCTTGGATTTATTGCTTGCTCTAATCACTATAAGAATCACTCTCTCGAACTTCTGCAGTGCAGCCAGCGTTAGACAGTGGCGAGGCATTCGTTGCAGCCACTGGTGACTGGCGAGGCACATATTATAAATGCAATTTCTCGATTCATGGTAAATTCTTTCTATTTACATGCTCTGATACATCACATGTTACTGTGGTTCATAGCAAATTCGTTGGTTTATTTTTTGGAAGTTGATGTTAGTGCTCTTTGGCCTTGCTGTTTAGTGTTGTTGTTGTTTCTTAGTCATAGAAAATTCTAGTTTATGTTGATCTTTATGCTACCATTGACAGTAAATTCTTGCTCCATATTCCTTTTAATCTTGATCTTTATGATCTTAAGTCTAGACTTCATGTGCTATCATTGCGACCATTGATTGTAAAGTGTTACTCCATATTCCTTTTAATGTTGATCTTTATGCTAATTGATTATTGATGCTCTAAGCCTCGAGCTGGATTTGGATGTGAGGCTTTTTGTGCATAGCTCATATAGGTCACCAATATAGCCTTACCATCGAGCCTTTAGCTAATTGATTATTGATGCTCTAAGCCTCTAACTGTGTTAGTCAAGTTCATAATTCACTCATCTTTCCTGAAGGTGTGACTCTGGGTACATAGGTCACCAATTATGATTACCAGTTTTGATTGAAAGTAGATATTAAAAGCAAGTATGGTTAAGTAGATATTATTTAGGTGACTATATTTGTGAGACTATATTTTGATGAACTGTTGGGTGAATTATTGCCACTTTGTTGAAAGTTGATATATATACTGAATCACTGAAGATCATGGTTCTGGATTTGTTGCAAATTTGTTGTGTTGGATTTAACGATTTGTTGCAGGCTCTATAATTCCATGATATGCTTGGACAGTTGGACTTATGTTTGGCTATTTCCTTGTTGTTATTGCAGTTAGTGATTGGCAAGGTATTCGATGCAGCCAATGGCAAGGCATTCGTTGCAGCCAGTGGTGATGCATTCATTGTAGTCAAACTGATTTTATATTTCGTTTAATATTCTGAAAGGTTACTAATTTTTTTCCTGCGAATTGGCGATGATGATTTGGCATACATACAGTGCAGCCAATGGCGATAGCTATTGGCGAGGCATATATTACATCTTTAATGATGCATAATGAGCCATTCTGAGTCTTTCTTGTCCTTCTTTAGTAGTTCTATAATGTAAAGTTGAGTCTTGATCATGCCAAAGTTGGATGGTATTTGGATACTTGGGCATTTGAGTCTTGATCATGCCAAAGTTGGGTGGTATTTGATACTTGGACTGCTGGGCAACTAGATTTGATCTCTGTGTGCAATAATATATGTAGGACTTTGAATTTTTGTATAAGTCTAGATTGTAGCTGATGTATTAATTTGGATTGTTGAATTATAGTTGTTTGTATATGGACTTGTATAGAAACTTTGTAGCACCTTTGTATTTGTAATGAGAAGGAAAGAAACATTTGTTTGTATTTGTAATGAAAAAGCTCGTCTTGTAATGGCTTGTAAATTGTAATTATATTCTGCACCCATAAAATGTCATTATTTTATTGCATATCATATCTATAAATGTCATTATTTTATTTCAGATCAGGCCCATCAAATCTATTTGAATGTCATCAAAAAAATATTTTCAGACCGGTTTACTGTTGGGCCGGCCCATTAAACCGCCCCCAATAACCGAACCGACCGAGAACCGAACCGTTTTAATTCGGTTCGGTTTTGATCGGGTTTTTTTTTGAAAGGTTCGGTTTTCGGTTTTCAAAAAAACGGTTCGGTTCATGGTCGGTTTTAATATAAACGGTTCGGTTCCAACCGAACCGAACCGATGCTCACCCCTAATGACAATCAAGCATTGACATATGATGAACGAAAGTTATATGGACTTACCATTGCAGAGAGGCACAGAGCTCACTTCCTTATTGGTTTTGATTATAACAAGATCAATTTATTTTTTAGTGATCTGGATGAAGAGAGAAAGATGAGTGAAACCCCTTTTAGATTTTACGAAGTTTGTGTATTCTATTTGGTTATCAGATATTGTTGGTTATATGATACCATGAGATGTTATTTTGGTATACATTTGGTTTTCTTTTTGTTGAACAACAGAGGATATATATAAGTCTATATTTTGATATTTTGTTATTCTTTTATAATTATGTAGCAGTTGAGGCGGCCGCCTAGGCGGGGCCTAGGTGGTAGGCAGTTTCTCTCCGCACCGTTTTTGCGGTAGGCGGTGGAGTAGGTCAACGGAGGTTTGACAGCATAAGCGGAAGTGAGGCGGCGTAGGCGGGCACCTAGGCGGAGCAATACCTAACAAAATGGTTTGGCCAAAAGGTTTCGCAAGCATTATGAACCTATGGTTCACTTTTACAACACTAAAACTTTATAAATTTTCGTTCTACAACTTAGAAACAGTGGTAAAATAGTAAAAAAAAAAGGTCAAAAAAGTATCAACCGCCTAGGCGGACTCTCTCCGCTGCGCACCCGCCTACCGCCGTTTAGAACCTTGGTACATATATATATATTGCTATGTATTTTTTATGTTTTTGCCATTGATTAAAATATTATATGACACAAACAAAAATACGCATGATTATTTTTAAAAAATTATTTGAAAGATAAATCATCTCTATACTTTTTTTTTCTTTTAATTATAAATGTTAAGGTTGGCCAAAAAAGAAAATATAAATGTTAATGGTATATTTGTCAAAATGATAGAAATAACAAATATTGTTCGATTACATAGATGTTATACCAAGCATTTGAATGTAATTGATATTACATTTCATGGTTTGATTACATGTTCAAACCAAATATGGTAATATAGTTTTAATTCCATTATATTACAAACTCTATTCTATTAGGATTACAATAGAATGAACCAAACTGTCACGGACTTAGTATTTTTGCTACACTTCGACCCGTGCAGCACACAAGCTTCCTAATCGAAGACCCGTGACAGCCTTCCCGAACCCGCTTAGTTAGATCGCTAAGCCGATATTGAGAATAATGTGGAGCAAAAAAGAGAGATTGGAAGTATGAAAACTTCACTATACTAGAAAAGATTACAACTTTGGGTGGCGAGGAACAAATGAGTCTCCCACTTATTTATAGGACCTCCAAGGCTTACATGAAAATTCCTGGAATCGGCATATTCCAGGGATTATTCTAGGGACTAGATATTTCTAAGGAAGCTTCTAGTACATCAAGAAAGATCATGAGACATCTAGAAAGGTCTCGAGTCTTCTGAAAGATTCTCGGGTCCTCTGGAACCTTCTGGAAGATTTCACCATCTTCTGGAACACTCTGGAAGCTTTCCACATAACCCCCGTCCGTAAAGAGTTATGCAAGTCCGTCTCGGTGGTGCGCAAATTTTTGTGCGTGACATTCTCCCCCACCTGTTTCGTCGACGGATGCACCAAGTCTCGGGACGATATCCACTCTCGTAGGCATGATGGTGTGCATCGTCCCTCCTTTGTGCGTCTCGTGCGGCGCTTCCCTTTGCCCATCTTTTCCTCAAGATCAGAAGCAATCTGGTTCGACGCACCAACTCTGGCCTCAGTCTGTGCCCTCCTCGGCACATGACGGATCTCGTGCGGGCTATCGAGTCGCTGATCCCCCTCGTCTCGTGGTTGCACTTGGTTCTGCACACCTCCGCGCATGCGAGTTCCATTGCAAGCCTGTCGACCCAGATGTCCCCCACGAGCTTTGAGCAACTCCTTGCGCGAGTTATTCCACCTCGTCGCTTCTGCCTCCGCATAGCTTGCAACATGCTTCTCTGCACTCGTGCCCAGCCTGGTAGTACGGTCCACCTCCCTCCGTGGAAGTGGTTCCTCGGGACGCCCCTTTGCAACACCCTTGGTCTCGCACGAAATGCCTTCCTCCTCGAAGCCTCCCTTCTTCTCGAGCACCGCTAGGTATGCCGTCTCCCTTTGGCCACCCTTCCTGAGTTGAATAGCGGAGATAGCTTTTCCCTTCGAAGGCTTGCCTCGAACAGCTTTCACCATGCACGATAAACCTTCCTCCATTAAGCCGACAACTCCCAAATGTGGCATCGAAATCGTCTTAGCCGCGATAAGAAAATCCATGCCCAGTATCATCTTGAAGTCATCCAGCGACATAACGGTAAAGTTGGCAACACCCGACCAATTTCCCACAGCTATGCAGACTCCCTTGACAACCCCGTGCACGGGGCTCGCCTCCGCATTGACCGCCTTCATCATGCATGAATCTTTCTCCAAGGCTAGACCCAAGCGATGGACCTCAGCCTCCGAGATAAAGTTATGAGTGGCGCCCATGTCAACCAACGCCCGTGTGCTCATGCCATTGATCCTCACGTCAACGTACATGAGCTCCCTGCTCGGAGTCATCGACATAGCAGACTTGGCCCTCACGACGTTGAGTAAGCGCAACGCTCCCATGTGCGCTCCTACTTCGCACTCTTCGTCCTCCACCTCCTCGGTTCGGACGGTATTGACACGCATGCTCCTCATCGGACAATTCCGAGCAAAGTGATTCTCTCCACATATGAAGCACGAAACAACTCGCTCGGGTTGGACCTTCTCGTGCTTCTTCTCCTCGGACGGACCCTCCTTAGGAGAGCTCCCGCTCACCCCCACCATTCCCCTTGGTGGACTTTGGCTTGGCCTCGGCATCGCTGTCGTCCCACATGTACTCGACGAGCCGTTCGGCTGCTGCCACGGCAGTGTTCAAGTCTTGCACCCTCTGTCGCTGCAATTCTTGAGCCGCCCACGGTTTGAGCCCATCGAGGAAGAAGAACAAACGATCTTCCTCGTCCATGCTAGATATCGCAAGCATCAAGCGTATAAACTCCGCAATGTACTCCTTGATCGCTCCGGTATGCTTGAGTTGCCGCAAGCTCCGCCTCGCTGCAAACTCCACATTCTTCGGATAGAACTAGGACTCGATCTCCTTCTTGAGATCCTCCCAAGTCTCTATCGAGCACAAACCCTTGTCGGCTTCCATACACCTTCGACGCCACCAGCGTAGCATCGTCGGTGAAGTAGAGTGAAGCAATATCCACCTTCTCGGCATCATCGTTGATGTGCAACGCCTTAAAGTATCGCTCCATGTTCCACAAGAAGTTCTCAACTTCTTTGGCATCCTGCACCCTGCTGAAGGATTTCGGTTCGGGGATCTTCCTTCGCTTCGGTGCCTCCCTACTCAAAGGTCCACCGTTCGCAATGGCCTTCTCCAAAATAGCAACTTTGGTCTTGAGTTCGCAGTAACTCTCGACCATGGTCTTTAGCTCCTCGTAGCCTTGGACCTTCCTACTCAAGTCCTCAATCACCGCACGATGTCCCTTGAGCTCCTCCTCAAGTGCGGATCGGATCTCTTGGAATTGCTCCAGAAAGATTGCCATGGACGAAACAACGTTGTTCTCCAGCCCATCGTAGAACTCTTCCAGCCTCGTGTTGCTTTGCTCCACAAAGCCCATGCGCATCTCCATGTCCCTCGAACCCGTCTCCAAGACCCCAACACGCTCGACAAGATTGGCAATGCTACGTTCCATCGTATATTCTTGCTTTGCCCCTCTTGTGCGTCTTGGCGTGCCC
This sequence comes from Iris pallida, assembly GCA_029216955.1. Classification (NCBI taxonomy): domain Eukaryota; kingdom Viridiplantae; phylum Streptophyta; class Magnoliopsida; order Asparagales; family Iridaceae; genus Iris; species Iris pallida. The sequence goes on from JANAVB010039017.1 coordinate 6,630,818, forward strand.
CTCCTTAGGCGACGTCGGTCCCTCCTGGACGTTCTCGGATGTCGACATGGCACCAACCGACCTTCGCTCCATAGTTTTAAAAGGCGAAAGGCGCACCAAGGCGCAAAGGTTCCTGGAGCCTGAGGCGCTAGGCGCAAGGCTCAAGGCACACCTTTTGAAAGCTAGACGCATTTTTTTTTCTTTATATGTAAAAAATATCTACATTTAAAAACTTAGCTACATAGAAGTCCAAATTCCTTGAAAATATCACTAATTATAGGCACAAAATTATTCTTTATATATATATATATATATATATATATATAAAACAATCTAAAAGCCCATTAGATATAAATAACACAAAATATATACATATAATATACAAATCACATATATATAAGCCTTTAAATATAGAAGTACATTCTAATTTAGAAAACAATCTAAAACCCACAATAATATTAATGACAATAATTTCTCTACTTTCCAATAAAGCCCATATATATATATATATATATATATATATATATATATATATATATATATATATATATATATATATATATATTTTTGGAATAAGGGTGAATTTATTCCTCGCAATAGCGGAAAAGGTATTAAAGTACAACATCACAACTTACCATGCCCCAAAATACTATTATGGGGCCATTACAGATACATCGAATTCTATATTATGTAGAATTCCAATAGGGGGTAGTCAAGCCCTCAAAGATACGTCTGTTCCTCTCCTTCCAGATGTGCCAAACAGACGCAGCAAGCCGAACTCTGGCTCTTCTAGCCCACCCCGGATCCCGTCCACTGTGACCTCGGATCCAACTGAGGATGCTCCGAATGTCCCGGTCCATCCCCACTCCTCCTCGCAGCTGCGCACACTGCTCAGTCCAAATGTGCCAGGACACCGGGCAACCAAAGAATAGATGCCCCATAGATTCATCTTCATCATTACATAGCAAACATTTGGCATCCGGAATCTGCATCCCAAACCGGATGAGTCTGTCTCTCGTCATCAATCTACCATGGAGAAGGCGATAAGCACAAAGTTGCATTTTCCGTACAACGTCTTTGCCCCAAATGAAGTCCACCTCCTCAGCCTGGTCGTGGTGGATCCGAACCAAATCATAGCAGCTGCGGAAGCAGAATAGACCTGACCCGCCCCCCGTACCTGGGCCGGCCCAGCTCCATGAATCCTCCGTCTGGCTAGCGTCAATGGGAATAGTGTGAATCTCTGCCGCAAGCTGAGCAGTAAATGGATAACCCTCTGGCCTCCACCCTCCGTCTCTAATGATCCGGCTGCATGTGAGCCCTCTACCCGCTTCCCTGTCCAGCTGCCCTCCCAATATCTCTAGCAGGGATCTGGAACCCAACCAAGGATCTAGCCAAAGGTCGGTAGTCGTCCCATCCTTCATGCGCCTGCAGATAGCGGCCTGGAGCACCGGTCTACATCTCAGGATAGCCTTAAACGTGACCGAGAAATTGTTGTCTATCCTGCAGGCCCAGAAGTTGGTCCTCCGTAGGTATCTGCTAGCCATCCAGTCCGCCCAGAGTGACCCCCCTTGATGAATTTCCAGGCCATCTTCACACAAGTTGCCTTCCTAACCGCATAAGAGGCCGCAACCCAACACCTCCTTCCTCCCGAGGCCGACAGAGCTGATCCCAGGATATCGCATGTATCCCTCCCCTCCATATGAAGTTAGCGCAAATAGCTTCCACCTTCCGAATAGTAGCAGTGGGGATCTGGATAGACTGGAGCCAGAACATAGTGATGCCAGCAATGACCGATCGCACCAACTCAATCCGTCCCCCAAAAGAAAGCCCCGTCGCTTGCCAGCCCTCCACTCTCCTCTGAGCAAAGTCCACCAAGCTGTGACAATCCTGCTCTCGGGCATAGTTGACAGTCAGCGGGACCCCCAGGTATTTCACTGGGAGCTCGCCTCTGTCCACACCTAAAGCGAAAGCTCTCTCCTCCTGAAGTGTACACCGGGAGCTGAAGTAGACTCTGCTCTTCTCCCGGTTTAACTGGAGCCCAAAAAGCCTCCCGAACTCCTCCATAATGTCGGAGAGCGCTCTCATACCCCTCAAGGAAGGCTGGAGTAGCACCAATAAATCATCAGCATAAATCAAATGAGAAACAACAGGACTCACCAATCGGAAGAGGGGAACAATCCTCCTGCTATGCACTGCTATATCCATCATACATGTGAAGTACTCCATCACCAATGTAAAGAGATACGGGGAGGGGGTCTCCCTGCCGCAGCCCCCTGTTGCTACTGAAGTAGCCATGTGGCGTGCCCTGGATGAGGACTGAGAAGGTAGGAGAGCAGATGCACTCTCTCACCCTCGCAACCCACCTCTCGTCAAACCCCATGGCAAGCATCAAATGGCACAGGAAGTCCCGATTGACCGTGTCATATGCTTTCCGAAGGTCAAGCTTCACACACGCCTTCATCCCTCCCGGTTTGCTAAACTCCCGCACCATCTCGTGAGCTAGCAGGCTGTGCTCCGCTATCGACCGGCCCTTGATGAACGCTGCTTGGTTCTGGGACACTAAACCCTGCATAATCCCCTCCATGCGCCTGCACATAAGATGGGTGATAATCTTGTAAAGAAAATTACAGCACGCAATGGGTCGAAAATCAGCAAGCGAGGTCGCTCCTTCCTTCTTGGGAACCAGAGTCAAGAATGTATGGTTCATCTCCTTCAGGAGCCGTCCCTCCACAAAGAACTCCTGAACCGCAGCTAGAACAGGTGCCTTAAGCACACCCCAGTGTCGCTTAAAGAAACCAGAAGAGAAGCCATCAGGCCCAGACGCTTTGTTGGGATTAGCCTTCATCACAATATCTTCCACCTCCTCCATCCTCACCGGAGCCAAAAGAAGACCGTTCCCATGCCGGGACACCAGTCTCTTCGTAACCAGGGCCGGGAACGTGCTGGAGTAGTCCGTCTGCTGATATAAGGCAGTGTAGAATCTGACGGCCTCCTCCTGAATCTCCACCGGGTCTCCAACAAGGCGACCCTCAGCATTCAGAAGTCTGGGAATGCTATTCCGGTGCTGGCGGGTGCGGATCACATCATAAAAGAATTTGGTGCAGCGGTCACCATCTTTGAGTCAGGAGCATTTCGCCCTCTGAGCCGCACTGATCTCCTCCTGCAGTCTCATGGTGCTAACCTCCTCAATCAGGGTCTTCTCCTTGGCCGCCAGATCCCCATTCATAATGTCAGATTGGAGGGCCACCTGAGTGTCCCGAAGCTCTTCTTCCTTCTCAGCCAGGGAGGTCCGCGGCCTCGTCTTCACCCACCCCCTAATAGCCCGCTTGAGCTGCTTGAGCTTGTGAACCATGCGGAATTGGGCCGTGCCATCCCGGAAGTGCGGCATCTCTCTCATAACAACCTCCTCATACCCTGGTGAAAGGTATCAGCTGTTGTTATACCGAAACGGCCTCACCCGCAAAGTAGGGTCTCTCACATAGGCCCACCCGGATAGGAGAATGATCGCTAGTACCCGCTGCCAGACCTTCCGCCACCGAGTTCGGAAAACACCTGAACCACTCGCTATTGCCCAAGGCCCGATCCAGCTGACAGGCAATACGATTCTGAGTAGCCTTGTTATGCCAGGTCCAAATATGTCCAGCGCGCTCCAACCCCCGCATACCTGACACAAGAAGACACCTCTGGAAGTCGTATAGTATCGAGTCCGGTACAGGCCGACCCCCAACCTTCTCTTGACGAAACAACATAGCATTGAAGTCCCCCAAGATGAGAAGAGGGAGATGCATGTTGTCCGCCATACGCCCCATAAGCACAATGTCCTCCCAAAGAGCCGCCCGGAGCCTCCGGTCGTTGTGCCCATATACAGCACCTAGGATGAATCTGAACCCACCTTTATTCTCAAAAGTAACTCCTATGAGCTGCTCAGACTTATGAATCTGGACCCCCACCCAGCTACCTGTATTCCACCTAACCCAGATCCTTGCCATACCGCAAAGATCTAAGTTATGAATGTGACCCCAGGCTGCCGGAGTCCGACGTGAAAGCATAGCGGCCCCTCGAATCTTCGTCTCCAGCAAAATAGCAATATCACAAGCCTCTCTCCTCAGCACCCCACTGATCTCCCTCCATCTGCCAATGGAACACCCCCCCTAATGTTCCATGCTAGGACCGACATCTAAATAAAAGATGTTGGGTCCCCCTGTAACTCATCTGGATCGGCACTCGAGGGAAGTGTCTCATCCGTCTGCTCAAGGACTGCATCTACCATGGAGGAAGGGGCAAGATGTGCCTGGATCCTGCTAAGAGTAAGCGTCCAGTCCGGATTGGGGTCGGTCTGGTCATCCATCTCTCTCATCTGAGGGACATCCTCCAGTGTGGCCGGGGCGTGTCTCTTCCTGCTGCTGTAAACCATAAGCGCCGTGGAGGTCTCCGCCCCCTTCTGACTACTATCCTCGGCACTCATACCCCTGGTCGTCATAGTCCTCCGAGGCCTGAACGGAACCAGCGCACCCTGCATGCTCTCCTGTCTCAGAGACGCCCCTGTCTCCAGTCTCCTATCAATCTCCATAACTGTGTCTTCCTCCATGTGTCTATCTGGTGCCGTCTCCTCAGGCAAGCTACTGGGGGCCGCCTCCCTCTCGCGAGTCTCCGTCTGGACCGTCTCTGGCCTCGATGTCTCTGCCTGGCCCGCCTGTGGCCTGGCGTACTCCTTCCCCTTATACTTGCACGCACTGGTAACGTGCCCAAAGCACTCGCAATGCGAACACATGGGTGGGACCCAATCATACTCCACAGCCTGCGTCAGAACCTCTCCAGATGGAACCTGATACTCGAGCATGCTCGGAAGCTCTGAGCCTGCCTTGATCTCCACAAAGACTCTGGCGTACATGATTCTGGATCGGAACGTAGTAGCCTCATCAGCCTTGATCGGCTTCCCCACGAGGCTGGCGAGTCTCATGAGCAGTGGAATGCTCCAATATTGAACAGGGAATTCTGGGAACCGGATCCAGACGGGAATGGCATTCAACACTTCCTTCTCACACCTCAGCGCCGGTATCCATTCCTTCAAAATAATGAGTCGCCCATCAAACGACCATGGCCCTCCCTGCACAATCCTGGTCACATCCTCCGCCAGCCCAAACTTGACATAGTAGAATCCGTTCTCCCGGGAGAAGAATTCCATGCTTCCCTTGGGCCTCCAGACTCTCTCCGCATAACCCCTTATTTGGCCAAAGAACGGCTTATTCCCTAACACATATAGCACTAAGGTGTTCTTCCAGAAATCAGCGACCTTTGCTATTTCCTCTGCGGGGAAGTAAGCCCTGTGTCCTCCACCAACCGCCATCGGGGTAACATATTCCATAGACATCGGGCTTTTCGACTCCACTGGGGTGCATACCTCCTTCCATGACCGAGGCCTCTGCTCCTCAGAGGAGGGCCTGGTTGAAGGAGTAACCACAACCGGACCTTGCCTACCAGCGTCGGCTACGACACCCTTTCCCTTCTCCGCCGCCGTCGCCTTTGGCCGCCACCCAGACACGGTGCGAACCATGTTTCCCCCTCGTCGATTCGGATTGATAGTGCCTCTTGGGGGTCGGCTCCCAGAACTCCCTAGGTTTTGAACTCCTCGTCGTCCTCCGGCCCGGCGTCTCACCACCGTCTGCCAGCCTGCCTCGCCAGTCCCGTCCGCCCCCATAGTAGATCCCGACCCAAATTCAAACGGCGGTACCGTATCTCCACCCACCCCCGAACCCCCAACCGTGGAGGTCGGGTTCGGTCCAGCCAACCCCCTCTCGCCATGATGCGCCCCGCCGCTGCCCGGAGGATGCGACCCCCCCTTGCCATTGTCCCGATTCATCCCGCCGCCCCCGGTGCCCGACCCCCCCCCCCCCCACCCGCCTGGGGGGGTCCCCTTCCCGCTGCTGCCGCCTGGGGGGCAGCCCCCCCCCGCCTTGGTCGCCCACCCCCGGGGTGCAGCCGCCGCTGCCAGAGGGGTGCGGCCCCCCCTTCGATTTGACGCCCGACCCCCCCCCCTCCGCCTGGGGAGGTTGTTCCGCCGCCGCCGCCCGCCCCGGGTGGCCGCTCGCCCCCCCCCCTTCCCACCTTTCCTCCGGCTTCCTCCCGCGAGGGGGTCCGGGGGGCGGGGGGGCATCGCTAGGGAAACCCTAGAATTGTCGCCTGGAGCCGCTGCCATTCTTCTATATTATATATATATATATATATATATATATATATTATATATATATATATATATATATATATATATATATATATAATTTTACGTCTAGGCGCGTCTTGTTGAGCGTCTGGAGCCTGCGCCTTTCTACACTAGGCGTGCGCTTTTTTAAGGTGGTGCGCCTGGCTTGTTCCTAGGCGTTGTCCCTGCGCATCGCTGCGCCTTGCGCCTAGGCGCGCTTTTTAATTCAATGCTTCGCTCTGATACCACTTGTCACGGACTTAGTATTTTTGCTACACTTCGACCCGTACGACGCACAAGCTTCCTACTCGAAGACCCGTGCCAGCTTTTCCGAACCCGCTTAGCTAGATCGCTAAGACGATATTGAGAATAATGTGGAGCAAAAGAGAGATTGGAAGTATGAAAACTTCACTATACTAGAATAGATTACAACTTTGGATGGTAAGGAACAAATGAGCCTCCCACTTATTTATAGGGCCTCTAAGCTTACATGGAAACTTCTGGAATCTGCATATTCCAGGAATTATTCTAGGGACTAGATATTTCTAAGGAAGCTTCTAGTACATCAAGAAAGATCATGAGACATCTAGAAAGGTCTCGAGTCTTCTGGAAGATTCTCGGTTCCTCTGGAAGATTCTGGGACCTTCTGGAAGATTCTACCATCTTCTGGAACACTCTGGAAGCTTTCCGCATAACCCCGGTCAGTAAAGAGTTATGCAAGTCCGTCTCGGTGGGATGCAAACTTTTGTGCGTGACAAAACGCACCCTAAGCATCGATTAATTGGATTACATGGTACATGGCCTTTCTTCCCATGTATAGTTTAGCATAAAGAAGGATATGAAGAAAAGAAGGAAATAGCAGCAACAAGATTCAAACATCAACAGACAAATTCGAAAGCAGCAAAATCTAAAATCACAATCAGCAAATAAACAGCAATAGCATGCAAATACAATTGTTGAGAGTATTTAAAGGGTAATAGCAAAAAGAAGGATAAAAACCAAAGTAAATAGAAGAAAAGAGAGGCTATGAAAATTAGGGTTAAGGAAAGAGAGAGAGAAGGGGGTGAGGTTTCAGTTACAGAAGTACAAGGTTATCGCCCCTTCCTCTCCCATGGTGATCAAACAAAGAATATTAGAATATTCAAGCTACAAAAAAGTGTATTCAAGTAAAACATACGAAAATAACTTGTTCCAGTATATAAAATGATCTAAATTTACCTCATTAAGAACATGTCCAACAGAAGTGCATGCTTGAATCAGGACATTATCTTTACTTTCTTCGACATGCCCTAGAATCCCTTTTGCAGCTTCCTTAGCAACATCAACATCATTCCCAAATGCAATGAAATCAATTCCAGTGGCTTCTTTAACAAGATTGTGCATTGTTTCCCTCCTCCATGGCCTCTTCAGATCTATTTCAGTTCCCTGGTAAGATCAATAAGACTTGGTTACATAGTTGTTTGTGTCTTACAGTACACGATAAGCTTCTCAATATGATAAATTTAATAATTGAAATCTTATGTACTTTTGATGTCTGTCTCAGATCGAGATCTACATAATACATGAAACAGAATAAAATCTATAAGAATACTTTAAATGGCAAGCACCGAAAGATTATTTAAGGTCAAAGTAGAACAATATAAACTATTCTGGATAGTGCTAAGAAGCTAATGGCATAATAGTACTATTGTTCAGATAAGAAATTGGTTCTCATAATTTTTTGTAATGTAAAGCATTGGAAGTCATTTACATTTTACATACTTGGGATAATTTGGTCGGAACTTGGTACCTAATATATTAACCATCTAATAATATTTCAAAAATGTCTACTGGTCCATGTTTGAAACTTCATATACATATGTATTGTGTAAGATTCGGAAAACCTCCATGAAGTTTCCACTTTTTGTGAATCTCCTAAAGGTCATTTTCCGTATCTTAATCCCATGCAAACTCTAGCTAAAATTGTTCAGAACGATGGTTAAATCACAAAAGTAGCACTAATATTAAATAACATAAGTTTTACAACTAAGCCCCCACCACACCTCTTTCAATGAGACTGGTGATAGTGGTCCAAATGTATTTAGCCCAAGGTTGTAAAAGGCACTAGTCGGGCGGGCACCGCCCGCCTAGACGGGCGCCTAGACGGCCGCAGTTCAAAACTAAATATAAAAAGCCTACTGAATATTGCAGAAAAAGTCCACAAAATCCTAAAACATGCATAATTAGGGGTCTATGGGCGCCTAGGTGGGCATCTGGGCACCTAGCGCCTAGGCAGCCACCTAGGCCGATTTCTAGAATAGTGATTTAGCCTCCTCCCATCATGCTCCTTTCTACTTCCTTTCAGTCGCCTGCTTCCATGGGGGGAATGCTTTTGGCTTCTGCCAGTAACTTGGGGTTGGGGGGGGGTGGGGGGTGGGGGGGGGGGGGGGGGGGGGGGGGGGGGAAGGTGGAGGGAGAGAGAGAGAATAACCTTGTTCTCAAATTCTCTTATAATTTAAAATTTTGAAGTAGGCCCTTCAATCAATCCCCAGTTGTGGTAGAGAAATGGTTTTGGCTGCCACCATAATAGGAGAGGGAGAGAGGGAACATTTGTTTGTTCTGAAAGTCTCTAAGTTCTATTAAAATATTTAAACCATATTCATTTTGGTCATTTTAAGTATGTTAACTACGGGTCTGGTTATGTCATATAATGGACTGCTTTAACCTTGTGTACTAAGGGGTTTGATCTTATCTTCCACCACAAGAAGTAAAAGATGAGAGTTGATGGCATATGGAGCAACCTACTTGCCAAACACAGAGGAATAGGTTTTTTCCCTAGTCGGCTAAGCCACTCCTTCCCCTACCACTTTGTTCCGCAATTTTGTCGCAACCTGATTTGTCCAAATTTGTAGAAAATTTGGACAAATATGTTTTGGCTAATATGAATTGTGGATGGTTTCACTCTATGTTGTCACATGAGATGCCTAAGCGACCTAGGCGTGCACGTTGGGGGGAGGTCGTCTCGACCTAGGGAAAAAAACATTATGTGAGGCGATGGGCGCCTAGGCACCCGCCTAGGGTCGACAAGAGGAAATAAAATATGGTTTATTTAGGAATTGTATGATGGGTTGTCATCATGGGCATATATGTAAATTCTGTTTTGATTGAGCTTTAGGATTATTGTCCAAAGGCTGCTTTTAGACATAAAAGAGAAAAAATTAAAATTAAAAAAGAATGTTGCCCTCAAGTTAGAACTATTAGAAATTAGAATTGTGTTTTTTGTGTTGTTGGCTTAAGTTTGAAGTTAGACTCTTAGTCTTAGAGAACTTCTTGTGTTGTTTTATGAATGCTTGTTTAATGCTTATTAGTTATCAACTTACTATTAGTACTAGTGTTACTTTTATTTATGCTTATTGCCAAGGTTGTGAAAAGCGCTAGACGCTAGTCGGACGGGCACCTTCCGTCTAGCACCTAGCCCACCTAGGCGGGTGCCTAGGCGGCCGCCTAGATCTAGGCGGTTCAAAAAATTAAAAATAATCCAAACAAATCTACTAAAAATTGCAGAAAAATACATAAAATCCCAAAACATGCATAGTCGGGAGTCAAGGGGGACTAGGCGGGCACCTAAGTGGGCATCGGGCGGACACCCGGCGCCTAGTGCCTAGACGGCCGCCTTTTAGAACAGAGTTATTGCTTAATGCTTAATATCCTTAGTCTTACCTGATGTTTAATGTTTACTTGATGTTTATTCATGTTTGTTGTTTCTTATATCGCTTAATGCTTAATGCTTATTTCTTATACTACATATTTATTGTAATATGCATATGTGCAGATTTTTCTGCAAAAGAGCAATTGTATTCTGGACGGGCATCTAGGCGGCGCCTAGTCGTGCCTAGACGAGGCGGGTGGGCTGTCGCCTCGCCTAGCGCCCAGTACAACATAGGTGTTACTAGATTCCATACTTTTCACTTTTCAGTAACATTTGCGTCGATTGTGGATTATTAAACCAAATATGGACCAGACCATAATAGTAAATCCTAATAATAAGGATATTGGCTAATAGCAATTCTTTCTGGATTAGGTAAGTTCAAACCCAATCCAGAACAGCTGATATATAACAATACCAGCTGATCTTTCGAACCTTAACATACATATTAATATTGTATTTACTATAAGGAAACAGCCATCATCAACTGTGAAACAATACATGCAAAAAAAATAGGACATGACACAAACAAAGAGAAAAAACAATGATAATGGCACCAACAAGACAGACTTAACTTTAAAAAAAACAAATATTCTAAGACAACAATGTATTACTATTTGTTAAAGTAAAACATTTAACTAAATTTATCAGAAACAATTGACATATTGGCAAGGTTGTAAAAATCGCTAGTCGATAGCTGGTCGGTTCGTGGAAAACAAGGATTAATTGGATTAATCGGGGACTAGTCGAATTAATCGTTTTGAGTTTTTTTTAATTAAATGTATATATGCAATATGCCAATATATATATGTGTGTGTGTGTGTGTGTGTGTGTGTGTGTGTGAAAAATAATATATATGCAATATATGCCATATGTCATCAAAATATTAAGTACCCAAAGGGTTTGAATGGATTCGGGTTTCCAGGTCGGGGTCGGGTCGGTCTCTAACCGTTTGTGTTTTTTCAAATATTTTCAAAATCCAGGCGCCCGACTTACCGATTTTCCGGCTGATTTTGGAAATTTCCAATTTTTGGCCGATTTTCCCCAAATCCTAGGCGGGCCAGGCCGACTAGCGACTAGGCGCCGACTAGGCCAATCTTTGCAACATTGTATATTGGCGGTGAATCCATCTGAGAACTAGGCCTATGTTTTTCATTTCACTCCAATAAAAAATATTGTCTCATGCCAACATATACTAATCCTTGTATTTGCATATCAACTTCTTAACTTGAGAAAAGGAAACCTAATGCACTTTGTGCAAAGGTGTGTCCATTATAAGCATGTCGGAAAAGTGGCATCCTTGACAAGCATGGCCATGCTTGACAAATGCCTGACATATGCCCGTGTGCCGAGTACTTGCATCCGAGATGCATCTGGCACAGGGCATAACTCCATACAGTCAGTGTGCTACATAGCCCAAAACTTCTGATGCTCTATGACAAGCAAAGGCGGATCTACATGTTCTGTGGGGCTTGATCCCCACTCAAATTTAAAAATGCAAATATTTATCTAGATCCCTCAAAAAACATTATTTCAAGAGATATTCAGTGTTGAAATATTCTCGTGACCACATCACAGTATTGTTTGCAACGCACTAACATGACGTAGCTATAACAATGCAGTTGTACCTAAGTTTCTGTGCTATTTAGAAGTTAGGTGGCTGCTATTTAGAAGAGGGGCATAACTCCATAGCATCCATCTAACTCCATAGATGCCATCTAACGCACACGACCAAACTTTCTGAGCCCCTCTGACCAGGGTCCTGCATCCCCCCATGATGACAAGCATTACAATATTTACATATTTTCACGTTGACAAATTGTGTTTGAATCTATCTAGAAGAGCGCTATTGTCCTTTTTCAATGGTGACAGGATTCTATAATTAAATTCCTTTACTCATGATCCAGAGCATCTGCCTGCTAGTTAGAAGTTAGATGGCTTGTTTCAGTTGTACCTAAGTGTCCTCATGGTATGTTCCTCTAAGTTTCACATGCATTGCATGTGCCCAAGATCAGAAATTGATTAAAACTTGCTAGCACTGGATCCTCTTTCAAAGGATTCACAGTATCCACCAAATTTTAAGCATATCTGGCACCCATATATCAAATTAATTCTCGGCAAGTTCTTGTAGACCAAATTCAGAAAAGATGCAATCTGTGAAAGCGGAATGTGAAAAAACTAAAACCATGGAGCAAGATATGGGTAATTGAATATGCATTACCGCAATCTGTTTTCGTTTGAAAAAGAAGAGACCTCTCAAAAAAAGGGTTACCTGATAATTAATGCTCAAGTTCCCGTGAACCACTAAAGCACAACGAGTAACAATTTCCTCCGCCATATTCATCATGCTTACATAGTCTGAATATGCTTCATACATCTAAGATTTTAAAGTAAAACCAAGGTAATTAGTATTCATAATTGAAGTAAAATGAGTATGAAAATAGGAAAATCAAACTTATAATAAAAAGAGGAAATGATCAAATAGCTGATTAAGGAGCATTTTCAACATGGTGATTATCTGCCTTGATTATATAGTTAAAATTATAATATGGGACCTCTATAGTGGTAAATTCTGGATTATGACGAGTTGAAATGCCTTCATTGCGGAATATTCTCCCAATCTCAAAAACTTTCTCAATGCCTCCGACCTGCCATACATAGATGTATATCAGCTTTGGACATAATTTATTTCAGAACAGAAGAAAATACAGTTGCTATAAGAAACTTTAACAATTAGAATAGCATTTTTAGATAGAGATAGTGATTGCAAAAGTAAAAATAATACTAAGAAACAACCAAATCTTACCAGCATTCTCTTTAGGTGCAACTCAGTAGCTATCCTTAGAAAAAGGTCCCTCTTGAGCGAATTGTGGTATGTGACAAATGGCCTTGCTTCTGCACCCCCAGCAGCTTCCTGATGACAATCAAGCCTAAAAGTTTGAGTAATCAATATTGAACAGTAAGAAACAATATTTCGGGAAAGGGGAGTTCGGGGGGGGGGGGTGGCGGGGGCGGGGTTGTTGGCGGCCAGCAGGCTGTCCAAAAAAAAAGGCTGGCGAGCAGTCACTGAATAGCTTAAGAATGATTGCAGTGCCTCCTTGGACCACCTAACCTAGTAACCTGCCACTTGTGCATGTTCTGTCTATGTGGTCACCAGGATCACTAAAGTCTAGACATAAAGATTAGCATTAGTGACTACGAATATGGTAACGGTGTAGTGTGTAGGAAGATTAGCATTAGTGACTACGAATATGGTAACGGTGTAGTGTGTAGGCAGGCTCCTTAGTAATGGTATATTGTGTCATACAAATAATAACAATAACTTGCTCTGCCATTTTCTTCAACTGATAAAGTTAATTTGAGCTACATATAGACATCTAAACTTTTGAATGCCATATAAAAATTATAGTAATGTAAAACATGGATAAAAATTTATGTTAAAATACAATTTATAAGTTTATTTCATTTGAATCATAGACTTATGTGATTTTCATGTCGTCTGATGTCTGTATAAGATGTTATTTAGATGCTAGTCAATTATGCTCCTTACTATGTTACATAGGTAGGATCCTCAACAGTTTCAAAGATGGCTTATAAAAGTAAAGTTACTTGTTTATTAAACATTCAGTATTATGTGATGATGTCAATAAAATCATATAATAATTTGTAACTTAATATATAATTATAAGTAAAAAAAATGCTTGTGTTACAATATAACTTCTTTCTCAAGCTTTTAGTTCCTAGGCACACATCTGTGACAGGATTCTTATAAAAGTAAAGTTACTAGGCACTTCGCCTATGCAATCAAGGTGGTCACTGCATAGGACTGACTATGCATACTGACAAACTTGCTTTACATATCCCTTCTATTATTAGCAATATACACATTATCTGTTAGTAATAAAAGGAACAGGATGAAATATATATGTGGTATGATAAGTGTCTGGAGCAGGAAGGAATTGCAGCCTGTTTGTAGCAGGAGATAGGACAATGTATAGGATCCCATTGAATCTGGGTGGTCAACTTAACATGATTAGCTGAAGAAGGATGAGTGCGCCCAAGGCCATATGGAGAAGGTTGACATCTTCATGAAGAAAGAAAAATTTTCCAAAGCTACACCTACTTGTCCTTCCACAAGAAGAACCAAGGTAATGCAGATACATAAGAACCTCCATGTTTCTCCGCTCTTAAGACTTCTCCAATCATAAGCTTTGAACAACAAATCGGACCTTTAGAACTAAAACGCTTCCAATATTTCCCAATATGCAAGATGAAAGTATGAAACCAAATACTAGGAACAAAAGCAAGAGCCAAACCTGTAAAACTGGAGTATCAACTTCGATAAAGCCAAAAGATTCCATTGTTTTGCGAATTTCTGACACAATCTACATTTCATGATACAGAAGATTCAAACTCATGAAAATAGGCATGTTCTGTCAGAAGGTAGATTAATTAGGTATCAAGGAATTAAGCTTCAATATAATAATTACAGTTCAACATAGAAAAGAGAGAATATGCAAATTAGTATTTACCTATTTTCTTGCTCAAAAAACAAATAGTGAGCAATAAAGATGAATATCCCAATAATATAGGAAATAGCTATCACGGAGTTGAACAAACATACACACAGTGCCTCAGTAAACAACACACTATTTCTTTAGTACCTTAGCTCTTATTCGGAATACATCGGAAACTTCTGGGTTTGCAATCATATCAACGTACCTGAACATAAAGATAAAGCTAAAGTTAGAAAGGCACTTGATACATGAATGACAATGGTGCATGACACAAAAGAATTCACCAAAATCATTGTTGAAAGCAGATGGATTTTTGCCACCCCCATACTGTAATTTCCTTAATCATATCAAACAAATCTAGTAGAAGCTTGTTCTTACCTCATGCACAATAAATCAATTGCCTCCAAAGACACAAGCTAATGGAGCTTAATATCAGTGCATGTCCGTTCAAGGAGAAAAAATGTGTGTTTGATAACCATAGTTCAAGTCCAGTTGCTGTGTTTGCAATTTTCCAAAAGTACTAAATTTTGGATATGAGAACCATATACACACTCCAAAAATTGCTTTCTGAATTTGTGCTATCTTATTCGACGTATCTTGGCATAAAACCACACTACTTTTCTGAAAGAATTTAGAACATGGAATTCAGGTGTAACATTATCATTTATCAGCTAATGAAGAATAGAAGGTATAAAACCACAACTAAAACTCAAATGATACATTTTTAATTTATAAAGGGCATTTCTGTCTTAAAAGGGGAAGGAAGCAAGTTCTAAAATTTTAAAACTTTGATGAGGCAATGAATCTTTTGTGAACTTGCAGAGGGAT
Organism: Iris pallida; assembly: GCA_029216955.1. Taxonomy (NCBI): domain Eukaryota; kingdom Viridiplantae; phylum Streptophyta; class Magnoliopsida; order Asparagales; family Iridaceae; genus Iris; species Iris pallida. The sequence continues at coordinate 6,646,026 of JANAVB010039017.1, forward strand.
CCACATTTAACCCTACAATTTATAATATGCCTTGGATTCAGCATTAGTAAGGTGTTTTTTAGCTGTGTTTGCTGAAACATTGTAGATCTTATTGCGATTAATATACTTTCATCATTCTTTCATTTAGATCAAACTATCTTTTGGACTCCCTATTTCCAACCAACAGATTAGCGCATATTTTGCACTAGCTCTTTCAATATTGTTCATTCTTTGCTGATATATTTTGATAATTTATTATCGCTATGTTTTTCCTTTATTTATTATAAACTACCCTATGGCAGTGTTCTAAATGGCGGCTGCTTAGCCCGCCTAGGCACTCTCTCCGCACCGCTTTCCGGTAGGCGATGGAGTAGGCGGCCAACGGAGGTTGGCGGGATAGGCGGAGGTGAGGCGGCGTAGGCGGACGCCTAGGCGGAGCAATACCTAACAAGATATTTTGGCCAAAAAGGTTTTGTAAGCATTATGGGCCTATGGTTCACTTTTACAAAACTAAAACTTTATAAATCTACGTTCTACAACTTAGTTATGCATGAAACACCCTTAAATATATGCATATTATGCACAAAAAAACTGTGGTAAAATAGTAAAAAAATGTTAAAAATGTATCGACCGCCTAGGTCGCCTAGGCAAAAACTGTGGTAAAATAGTAAAAAAATGTTCAAAATGTATCGACTGCCTAGGCGGTGCCTAGGCGGCCAAGCGGTAGGCGGACTCTCTCCGCCGCGCACCAGCCTACCGTCGTTTAGAACCTTGCCCTATGGACTTTCTTGAAAGTTCAAATGCCCCTACTCATTCTTGCATATTTTGCGTTGTCGGATAATGCTCATTTCATCTCCATAGAGGTTATTAAGTGCAAATCGAGTACTAAAAAGTCGATTAATTTGTACAATGTGTGGGAAACAAAGGATATTTGGCCCAGTGGACCTATTAATTAAATGCCATGGGTGGCCTAATGGTTGGGTTTGGTGAGGGTTATTGGGTAGGTCCTGGGTTGGAGCCTAAGCCTCACAAAAAAAGACCTATTACTTAGATGCCTAACATAGTCTTTGTTTCGTAAAAACTTGTTTTAGTTGGGAGTTGAACAGTAGTAAGTAATAGAAAGCCTATAAGAATATTTACAAGTTAATAAACAAATGCATTGCTCTTTAGCTATGCCGTAGGGGATGCCAAATCAGCGTCCGTGCCCGAATCCAGTACGGCCAGATACAGCCTGGATAGAGCAGGATACAACCGAATACGGCCTGGATAAGATAGGATGTCTCGATACGGTCTGCACGCGGGTTAGACCTGGTTCAGTAATGAACCGAAAAGAAAAATGGGCCGAATTGGCCCAAGTACTACTGAGTATTTACACACGTGTTGGTTTTTCTTTCAAAATTAGGTCAACTTATACTCATCTATAACATAACCATACTTTTAAACCTAAACCTCCATCTATTTCTCTAATCGATAGTCGACAAAACAAAAAAAAGTAAAATACAACATCGACGACAGCTGTAGAGGAAAAGAAGAAAAAGAAAATAAGGTGTGAGTTGGAATATGTCACTTGTTGATATACATATGTTAAAATAATAATATATTGGTGTATTCGTGTCGTACAAGTATTCTAAATTTTCTGATAATGGCCGTATCATGTGTCTGTATTGTGGACGTACTTGTACTTGTATCCGTACTCTTGCAACATAGCTTTTTACACTACTGACAGATCTGCTTGAACTAAGGATCATATCTAAGGTAACATCAAACTTACTACCGAGGTCAGTTTGGGTATCAGACGAGGGCCACAACAACTTTTATTATTTTGTAGTTTATGTAGGAGAGTTCTATTTTGAGGTTGACCGGATTGAGAGCAAGTTGTAACATATAGAACCAAGTTGTCACATATAGAACATTTTGTTTATTGCCTATAGATAGAAGAGGGCAGGGGCGTAGTGTCCGCCAAGCAGTTTGTCTGCTCCCCATGACTTTTTGACGACGTCGCCACTCTGGTTTGTCAGTGTCACCGCCCGCCTCCTGGCTAGTCCCGCTCCCTCGATTTTTCGAGCACCACCCGTGCTCAAATTTTGCCACCCGGCCAATCCACTGATGTTCGTCGCTTCTTTCCACTCCCATCCACCACTGCATAAGAAAAACATAAAGAAAGAAGATGGAGAGGTGTGTGGAAGGGGGTTCGGTATAGCTCATGCACACATACCATTTGCAATCAGGGAAAGAAATACAACGGGACTGGTTTAAACTCACAACAACAACAACGGCGTAGTCTAGGTGATCTATTGGTCTATGTTAGACATGTCCAAACCACTTGGGACAATTTTCCTTCACCCTATACTCAATTGGTGCCACCTCCAACTTTCGACAAATAGGCTTTTTTATCGTAATCTTTCAATGTATTGCCACTCACCATCTTAGCATTCCCATTTCAGTTGAGATCATTTTCTAGACATGCTTTTTGTAATATTCCTTTCAAGTTCGATGGTATATTACAATCACAGAACACTCAATGCAGTCTTCCATTTCAAGTTTCAACCATCATTTTAATTGTCTTATTTTGCAACTAAATACACTGAACTCTCACATTTTTGCAAATAAGTACCCTGACTTTTTTAAGTTGCAACTAAGTACCCTGAATTATTGGGTTGTTAGCAAGCTGCTACCTTTCTTTAGTCGAGTGTTATATTTTCTATCAATTTATCTTTTCAAGACAACTTTGCCCCTAATAGTGGCAAGTACTTCTTTTTTTAAAATGAAAATGCCAAAAAAAATATTAAGAAACACTATCCTCTTCACCACCCATGTCTGGATTAGGTAACTTTTAGATTATTGTTTGCTTTTCTTTAATTTGGTACAGTAGTGTTTATGTCTTTTTACCTGTCAAATTTAACACATAAGAATCCCCAAGGGTATTTAGTTGCTAACAAAAAAAATCTCAGGATATTTAGTTAAAAAAGTGAAAATTCAGGGCATTTAGTTGCAAATAAGCCTTTCAATTTCTATAAAAACATCCCATATAACATGTCGGTCATGTTCAACTCAATTTCGCATTAAAGACGTGGATTGGGCACTCGAGGCCCGAGAAATGAACATGGAAATTGCTTTTGCACGATATGAATTGACCGTTTTAAGGGCATTTAGTTTCAAATAAGCCTTCCAATTCTATAAAAAAAACATCACTCTGAACCCCCTCCATCATGATGAATGATTGATTTTAATACCAAAATTTATCACTCATTATCTCTCGCACGTCAAGCTGTATTCCTCCCTAATTTCTTTTTGATCTTTGGTTGAAGTTACATTTTATATACTTTATTTGTCCTGCTAATTTTAAAAGTCTGTATCAAAACTCTCTCCATTATTCTATTTTAGAGTGTAACCCTTCTCTCGTCTCATCAACTAATACAATATTATCGGTAAACAACATACACCGTGGAATTTCATCCTGAATATTCCTAGAAATTTTATCCATTACTAGCACAAAGAGGTACAACATTAAGCAAAGAGGTACAACACTTAATGTGGATCCTTAACGTAATCCAATGGCAATGGAAAGTGGTATAGTATATTCTCCAATGGTCTGCATGGTAGTCGTAACTTTATGATAGATCTCATTTACAATCTCAAAAATAGCTACCAGAGACTTGTTTCTTCTCCAAAACACACCATATTAACCATGTGGACGCTGTCATACACCCTTCCAAATAAATAAAAAAACATATATTAATCCATCTTCCTTCTCTCTAAATTTTTCATTAATCCTCCTAATAAGTAAATGGCTTCCATAAGATATATCCTAGCATAAAACCCAATTCATCCCTTAAATTTCTATTTCCTTTGTTCTTAGTCTTTGCTCAATTACTCTCCTAGAGTTTCGTAGTATGGCTCATAAGCTTGATCCAAGTATACTTTGTACATCTATATTGTTTTATATATATATATATATCAAGGTTCTAAACGGCAGTAGGCGGGTGCACGGCGGAGCGAGTCCGCCTACCGACTAGGCCGCCTAGGCGGCGCCTAGGCGGTTGATATATTTTGGACAATTTTTACCATTTTACCACAGTTTCTTTGCATAATATGCATATTTTAAGGGTGTTCCATGCAAAATTAAGTTGTAGAACACGAAGATTTATGAAGTTTTAGTTTTGTAAAAGTGAACCATAGGTCCATAATGCTTGCAAAACCTTTTTGGCCAAAATATCTTGTTAGGAATTGCTCTGCCTAGGCGCACGCCTACGCCGCCAAACCTTCGTTGGCCACCTACTCCACCGCCTACCGCAAAGCGGTGCGGAGAGAGGCCGCCTACCGCCTAGGCGCCGCCTAGACGGCCGCCTCAACCGCCATTTAGAACACTGATATATATAGGTAGTAATAATACTACTTCTCTAGTCATCAGGCATTTTCCTGGTCCCTAAATTTTCGTTGAATAAATTAGTTAACCAAATCAAATCTCTCCTAAACATTTTCAAACCTAATAGGAACATCACCATTTTTCGACTTCTCATTTTCCACAAAGTGAGGGTATCGCCATTTAGAAAACATGATCACTTACTTTTATATTTACTTTTTTATTGACATTCATTAAATCAATTGACAAGATCAATGATTAGATTGATAAAGTAACCTACTTGAGGTGACAAAGTGACAAGTTTTATTTACTTTTATTGGCAGTTGCAACTAAATAACCCTCATTTGTTTATTAGCAACTTGATACCCTGAACTTTCAAATTTTTTCACTTAATTACCCTTTGTTAGTTTACTGTCAACTTTGACGGTCTAACCGCAAGCTTTTGGACAATTTTGCCCCTCTAAGAACAAAAATTCCCAACCCCTTCTACACTACCCCTCCCCTGTCGTCATCCTGCAACACCCCTCTCTCCACCACACCATCACCCAGTAGTTGGCATGCAGCTCCCAACCCCCCCCCCCCCCCCCCCACCTATCATCAGTCTACAGCACCCTCTCGCTCCCCCAACCCAGTCATCGTCCGGCTGCAACCACCATCCCGCAGTTGGCCTGCAGCAGCCCCACCACTGTCAAGTTGGTAAGGGTAGAGACAAAGCAGTCATTTGGCATCTACCAGTTGCAAAATAGTCGGTATTAAGTTGCGAAAATGAAGTTCAGGGTAGCGAATTGCTAATAAACAAAGTCCAACGTATTTAGTAGCAAACGGGTGATACTTCAGTGTAGCACGTTGCAAATTAGCCTATCATAAATGCAAGTATGTTGTGCAGAAACCCAGTGTTCTAAAAATCGGCCTAGGCGCCCGCCTAGGCGCCGCCTAGGCGCTAGGCGCCCGTCCACCGCACCGAAAACCCCCTAGGCGGTGGGCTAGGCGGCTAGGCGGGCCCTAGGCGCCCCTAGGCGGGCCTAGGCGGGCCCTAGGCGGGCCTAGGCGCCCCTAGGCGGCGGGTTTTTTGAATTTTTTGATTTTTTTTTTGTTTTTTTTTTTTGATTTTTTTTGTTCTTAGTTGTATTTTGGATATTTGTTTGGGTTTTAAGATAGTATTTGGATTTTAGAACATTGAAATTTCAAATTTCAAAATTCAAAATTCAAAATTTCAAAAATTTCAAATTTTTTTTTTTTTTTTTTTCTAGGCGGCCGCCTAGGCGGCGCCTAGGCGGGCTAGGCGCTAGGCGGACCTCCGCCGCACCGAGTCCGCCTAGCGCTTTTTACAACATTGCAGAAACCTGTTCAGCAATATCTCTGACACAGGTAACTTCACTTTAAAGCGAGAATTGCCTAACAGAAACATGTATACAGAAAACTATCAATAACATAGTGTTGTGCATGTATGCAATTGTTAAAAATAACTGCACATAAAATGATGCACCTAAGTCACAGTAGAGGCAAAATTGTTTTATAGATCAAGTTAAACATCAATATTATTGACCAGTTGGAGATATATCCTTATTGAAGTGTTATAAGGCTTACAGTCAAAGCACTAGAAATTACACCTAACATGAGTTTTCAATCAATAAAACAATGAAAAAGTTCACATTATTCTAGTTGAAAAGATAATTTCAAGCATGTCCTCTATCTAAAAGCTCATTTCCGTGCAGTGGAAGAATCAAACAAATGAAGAATGCAACTAACTCACCTCTGACGGTAACGCTTATCCACATCTGTTAAGCCATGATATTTGTCTGGTAGAGGGAGAAGGGATTTTGTAAGGATTTCAAGAAATTTCACATTAACAGAGAGTTCCCCTGCAAAAGTGAAAGAACTGGCAGTTTATCAAAAATAAAGAAGAAAAAAAATTATATAGCAATCACAGTTAGCAGAAAGTCCACAGGAAATAGAACCTAGTCATTTATATATAAAATAAATATGGCAAGTGGTATATTTAGTTGTCAAAAAAAGTAAGCTAATAACACAAAGCCACAATACTAACTCGACTTCTAAAGATAACCTATAGACCTTTCATCCAACAGATGATTGTACTGATGTAGATATTGGATATGAAAATAAAACAAAATCCATGAGTAAACTAAACAGTAGTAAAGGTATGAAGCAACTTGCTCTTATAACTAACCTTTCTCTGTCTTCTTTATGGAGCCACTTGCACCCACAATATCACCAATGTCAATATATGTCTTCAACCGCTCAAACTGATCGGCTACAAGGTTTTCCTTCTCACAGTAAAGCTACAAGTGGATTCAAGATACTAAGATTATGCAATGCTGAAATTTTTCATATTTACAAGAATAACAGTATTGAGGATGCAGAAACAAAGTCATGAGTTAGCAAAAAAAGTCGAACCAAGACTCTGAAAGTGATTTAGATTATAACCAATAAAATAAAACAAACAAATATCCATCAGAACTAATTTTTACAACTGGTAGATCTATGAGTCTTTTCCTTTTCATACTCTCCTTGGTTGTTCTTCCAAATTTAGTAGTCCCAGATCCTTTCATCTCTCAAGAGGGAACCTAGTGAAATCAGAAGTTTCTTCTAAGAAGGGGTTACTCCATTACGGTTCTTCAACTGTATGAGAGGATTCACACATTAGGATTTAGGATTGCCATATGCAGTTTCAAATCACCCGTTTGTCAAATATGATTTTAAAACCGTATGATTGGCTGATTTGGGAAACAGTCATCCACCTTGTTAGCAATCACCCGAATAAAACTCGTATTATACGCGAATTTTTTCGTATCTTTCATAAACGTATAATACTTGCGTACTTTTGACAGATCCAAATCAGTACATAAATTTTAAGAATACAAAGTTTTAAACGTGTTCTGTATAAATTATTGAAAAATTTGGCACAATAAACATGCTGGGAACCTATTTAATTAACCAAATTTAACAACATATTTAAGAATTTGAAGTTTCTAACATCAATATTTTCATTTTTTCGAATTTTTGACCGAATTTTTGAATATATTTTATTTGCAGTGAGCCGATTTATACTCGTACTTTTGCCGTCCCAAAGTTTTCCCGTTTGCCGAATTGCTAACAATGGTCATCCAGTTCCCTTTATTTGCTCATTAATGGAACCGCACCTTCCGCATACGTTCTTCTCGCATTTACTCAAAGACCCACAATATTTATCTCCCCACCATGCATGTATCTCCTTGTTATGCCGATAGTCCCATTGTCCCTACTCCATCATGGACCCCATAGTACTCACCACAATGTACCGCATGAATCTCCACCTCCCACCTTCATCCTCCAGTCCTCGTCTAATTGAATTTATGCCGCCTGTTGGAGATCAGATCCGGAAAGTAGAACTTGACTTTGATGCTCTCGAAATCAGATCAGGTCGTCATCTTCCTTCTTAGTCAACAACACACCTCGACTTCCTAAGTTGTTCTTCCAAATGCTTGCATAAACCCTTTGTTACCTACTAATTTCTGATGAATTTAGAATATATCTAAAAGCTTAGATTTTCTAATGAAGAATAGCAAATTTTGGAACAAAACCCCTTCGCTGAAAATTAGTTCTAGATTGAATTAATTGTCTATTATATTAGCTAAATTTTCAACTAATCGATTAAAAATAAAATTGTGGTTCTAATATCTAATAACAATAGCATTATTGCCAAATTGTGGTGTTGAGATATGGGGACAAAGAGAACAACCTTATTAAATTCATCATAAATAACAATAGAAGCAGGGAGGGGGATGGCGAAAGCCGGATAGAAAGTCAGCCGCTAGGTCCAAATCTGGACAAGTATTAGTATGGTGAAATAGATTTTCTTTAACAGGGCTCAATCCTTCGCAGGAAACAGAGAAAGTTTGCTTCAGGGAGGATGCCTGGTGCAGGAAAACTCCTCTTAGGTACTTCCATCTTTATATAAAGAAGCTTGGAATATATAGGAACTATGATCATGTCACATCCCAATCAAAGGGAAGCCAAGGTTTAAGCGTATTCTAAATGAAAATCGCAGGAAGAAGGTAAGCCTTTTGAAAGTCCTCAACAATGGAGCCTATGGGGGGAGGGGAGAGCAATAGGTGCATTTGGTGGTGGATAGGTGATGGTGTAAATTCACTGTGACATCATTATATTCAAACATCAAGAATGAGGAATTCAAGCAGAATACATTTGTGTGGTCTATTAGGGCTCTGATAAGGTTCACAAAACTGTAAATATAGTATTTGAGCAAAGATAATTTGGCTAATCATTGGGTCAGTGCAAGTAAGTGTATATTTTGTAATAGTCATAGGGAAACGGTGGTGTGGATGTAACTAAATTGAAGAGTGGTTAACCCAATTTGGGCGGCTTGTAAAGCGTATCTGGGGATTAACGACCATCCTGGCCCAGTAAAATCTTTATGAGGGCTTTAGAGGAGAAGAGAGTCAAACAGAGTGATGTGGCCATACGTCGTCATGGCAGTGGCCATACATTGAGGGGTTTGGCTTGAAAGAAACAATAGGACTTCTAATAGAAAACATAACACCATTTTTCAACATACAACCAATATTTTATCCAACAAGTTTTGGGCTGGACCCAAGAAACGGAGCCGACAAATCCAAGACAAGGGTGACTCGTATATCCAAGAGAAGGGGGAGCTGAGAGGAGCGATATTTAGAAGGATGTCGTTGCTTGGTTCTGGTTTTTTGTGATGCAGTTGTATCGTCAATGCTTGGTGTGGTTGTATCTTTTTCTCTTTCTTGTACTTAGGACTCGTTATGCTCTTAGATGGGTCTGTAATATTTTGAGTTTTCATTAAACCACTATTTAGTGAAGCACGGGGGAGTTACCCACTCACCTTTTCTCTCAGGGAAAAAAAATATTATAATAATATTGTGTTCTATTTTTAATTATATTGAATAATAAATAACAGAGAACAACATGAACTCCCATAATATGTTTCCAAAATCCACAACCCCCACCCCCACCCCCACCCGACCCACACACAAGGAAATTATACATGTATAGAGAATAAGACAAACCTGTATTGTTCCTGAATCATCCCTTACAGTCAAGAATGCAAGTTTACCAAATGCTCTACGAGCGACAATTCTTCCTGCAACCGAAACTGAATCCTCCTTACACTCTTCACCATTCCCCAAATGACTATAAATCTCTTGGAGATGCTTTGCTGTATGACTTCTGTCCCACTTGTAGGCATAAGGTTCGTGCCCCTTGCTCCTAAGCTCATCCACCTGGCAATGAAGTAAGATAGCTTAAAAGAAAACATATAGAACACGCACCTCTCTTTCAAGCTGGTAAACATGTCTTCACGCAGTCATATCATTTTCAGTGGTAAGAAAAACTGAATCCTTCAGTCAAGGTTGCAACAGAAAGCACTGTCAAGTGAGATATTCCCAAATAGTGCTTTTACGAGGCAATAGGAATGCAGTTGCATTGATATGTCACCACATATCATGATTTAATTTTACAAACACGAACTGGTTCGTCCACTAAAGCTGTGTGTGCCTCATCTCCCCGACAACACTAACAATCAAACCTCCAAATACTCCTTGCCATTGTGCATTAAGGTTCCATTTGTGGTTGCCAATTAGGTAGTAATAGTACAACAAAATGAAACTGCTAACACCATTTGAAGTACTCAAATTGCTCCAAATTTGAAAGTAAGACCGCAAAAGAATTATTCGATAAAAAAAAAAAATCTTACTGAATTGAAGTTCAATTATATATATATATATATATATATATATATATATATATATATATATATATATATATATATATATATATATATATCTTAACTGCATTCATCAAATTAAGCTTACAATTCAAAAGTATTAACTTTCATCATTCAAAATCAAACGGTCAATTGCACTTGCAAAATTAGGGGTTAAAAAACCGTTTCTTTTTGAAATATCAAGACCAATTGATTACGAAAGTCACACGTACAGGGAGTTAGGGACACAAAAACGGGCATTCCAAAATACACTATGACGCCGTGTCCTAGTTGTGTCGTGTCAGTATATTTGTGTACAGTTTGAGCGATAGGAGGGGAGGAAGGGGAGGCGCGCCTTCTTGAGACGGATGGCGCGAATGGAGTCTCGATCGGAGGTGGAGGAAGACGAGGAGGAGCTCCGGCGGCGGCGATCGGTGGTTGGTGGTTTTGAGGTGGAGGAAGAGGAGGAGCAGATGATTCTTGAGGTCGACTTGGCCATGGCCATTCTTCTGGCGATGGAGGCGAAGTGGAGGAGATGGGTGGTCCCCTTCCATACCCTAAGGGCATCCATTGAAGTCAGGGGAGAGGGTTTTGGGTTTGGATTAGGGGATAGAGGGCAAGTAGAGGAAAGGTTGCAAAACTTCGGATGTGGGGCAACCCCCTCTAATGGAATATGTTAACAAATGTCTCCATTTAAAATATAGAAACTAGCATATATTTTTACTATTTTAAAAAACTAATAAATATCTTATTTCTTTATAAATTAGTCAAAAATTTGGTCAAATAGCGGGATATATCTTAAAATTTTATTTTTTTATACAAAAAAATGAAAGCATTTGCTAATTTTTTTTTTTAAGTTGGAGTATATGCTAGTTTCTATATTTTGAATTAGAACAATTGCTAAAATATTCCAGAAAAAATAAACAACGTTAAGTAGGGTTAACTGAAGAGAAGTTAAGGGGGTACGCAAATTTGACTTTTCAAAAGTTGTTTAGTTACCGAACTCAACTTGCTCTTATTGTTAGTAAGGAGAGGTATAATCTCTTTGACAAGGCGGACGGTCTCGAGAACGAATCATGGGGGAGGCGTGGGTGTGTGCGTGTCAAAATTAGGGACAGTGGTCCCAAATGGCTTGTAACGCAGCGTGCACAAAGTCCTGTGCGTTACGCGGGCATCGCAAAAAAAAATTGCTTATTTTGTTGAATTGAAAAATATGAAAGGTTATTTGGATTAGAGGTGAGCGTCGGTATAACCGGTCGGTATTTGGTCGAATTTTTTGGTATTTTTTTAAATCGGTATTTAAAAAATCAATACCAATATCGTACCATTAAGAATCGGTTTTTTCGGTTTCGGTTATTTCAGTATGGTATTACACTCAAACCGTTACCACTACCATTATACCATATTTTAGTCGGTTCGGCAATTCAGTATCGGTACATAATTTCTGTTCGATTTTTCGGGATATTTTTAATCGGTATTCGATTTTTCGACAACTGTCGGTATTTGCTCACCCCTAATTTCGATGGTTGTTTAAAGTGAGAAAAAATCCGTTGTTTGGATGATTGTTGAACCTAGATGTTGGTAGGAGATAAGGTGAACGTAGGTATGGTTACCCCATTTTCACTTAATTAGTAAATATAATTTGTTTTCTTTCATGCAATTAATTGACATAAATAGTTGATATAATTTTTATAAAATAAAAAATTCTCATAAATGGAGAAAAAAATTGTAATGAAGATAATTAGGGTAATATTTTTACAATAATTACTTTACTCCACGAAAAACATAACAGTCTAAACCTATAAAAAATTCATAACTAGTAACTTTTTTTATAATAATTAGAAATAACAAATACATTATTTCTTAATTATAATTATAATTACTTTTTCTATTTTCTTATCTCATTTTTTCTTTCTCTCTCATAATCTTTTTCTATTTTATTTTAATTATTAATTATTTTAATTTCCTTATTTACAAAGGAACATTCTCTCTCTCTCTCTCTCTCTCTCTCTCTCTCAACATCACACTTTTTCCTCCCTCTCATTCTCTCATCCGTTCTCCTTACACCTGCTCTCGGCCTCCTTCATTAGCCGACTTCCTCTTCGCAAGTGCCTTGTCTCGCCTCTCTCGCCGTCATGGCCACACTCTCACCTTGCCTCCCTCTTTCGTCTCGCCGCTTGCTTACGAAGGTGGACGTCGTTATGGCCTTCTAGAGCTCGACCCCCGTCGCAGCCTCCTGATGGACATTGCCGCTCCTTGTCGTTGCTCCTGGAGCTTGACCCCCACCGCCGCTCCTTGTTGATGTACTAGTCCACTCCCCGTCCGAGCCCCCGCTCATCCTCATCCACGACTCTGTCTTCTCTATCGTAGTTTGTCTATTGCAGTTCATGAAAAAAAGAAGTACGGATGTGAAATGGAAGGAAAGTGAGGAGACGGGAACTCTGCAGTATCAGATCAAGCAGTTCTTGTCTCCTCTTCATAAAAGAACAAAACAAGTGAACTCGATGGAGTTTCTGATTTATTTTCAAATACATGTCACTTTCAGCCGTGTCACGACCCGCGCCCGGTTGTTTGGAAAAGAGTATCTAACCAAGTCCATCCTACGTTGTGGCATCGGCGGTAGTACATTGTTCTAGACCTCATGAATCTCCAAGTCACATAAGAATCGATTCGCTCATCACAGCTACTAATATCGAGAAGATAATTCACAAAGACAGTCACCACACACATCACCATAATCCACTATCATTCTTTTGGTACTTCATACATATCCACACTCCGGAAACAAATCCGGTAAAATAATCATAATTATACATTATTTAATACACCATAAAACCTGTCATAATCTTCTAGGTCTTCTAATATCATCATCCAACCTACTATTGTTGATCCACATCCTCACCTAATATGACAACTATCTAGTCGGGATTGAACGAGTACAACCATACAAAATATCGCATAATACAAAATAAAGTTATAAAATAATGCAGCGAATAAACCCAGATCATATAACACTGTAAACTATCATGAATCTGTAGCACGAGAAATTATGAGAAACAATATCGAAACGAGAATAACGACAACTAGAATCCGTGCTGAAATAATGTTTCGATTGTTGGAGTGGGTGGGGTTCCCAACCTATGTGGAGAAGACCCCAGAGTGCGACGAGCACCGTCTGTGTGTCAAAGAAGCTCGGGGAGATGACGAGGCCATTCGGAGACGAAGAAGAAGCTCGGGAGCTACCAGAGTACATTCTGGAACATGGAAGGCAGAGTTCGGGCCGAACTCTGCCCCAGGCAGAGTTCTGGCCGAACTCTGCCCCCTTGGTTCCATAACTGTTCTGTCACGAAAACACAGAGTTCTGGCCGAACTCTGTGTCGACGGGCTGAGGCTGATTTTAGGGTATTTTTATACCGTTGGATCGTATCCTACGGTCCAGGTTTTGCTGAGGATTAGGGGGTTTATACATGGTTTTTCCTAACCCTAATCACAATACAACATTGAGGAAAATAGAGAGAAAAGAGACAAGAGTGCCATTGCAACTTTGGGAGAGAAGAAGGAGGATTGAAGGTCGTTTTCGAAGGAGGATCGTGTCCGGGTAATCTCTACTCGCCATCTTTGTTCTTCGTAGCCTTGTAATCAATTATTCTTGCTTTCAAGTGTTGCGGGATCCATATTATATCGGGAGAAGTTTGTAAAGGGTGTACTCCTTTATTTCATTAGTGAAGGCTTCTCAAGGGTTGGACTCCGATCGTCCTGTGATTTTTTTTCGCAAGGATTTTCCATGTCAAAAATTTTCTGTGTCTGCATGGATTGTGTTTGGTGTTTGGTGTTTGGTTCGTGCGTTGTATTGCTCGGTTCTCTCGCAGGTACTCTCTAGTTTGGGGAAAGATTTTCGTGCTTCTTTTCCAACAAAGTGGTATCAGAGCTAGGTTCTGGAATTCAGAAGGGTGTCAGAAGTTGACATGAAAACCAGAGAGGAGAGATGGACGTGAAGCCTGTGCGCATGGTGAACCTGAATGGCACCAACTATCATTATTGGCGAAGCAAGATGAAAGATTTGCTGTTTGTTAAGAAGCTGCATCTGTCCGTATTTGCTTTCGAGCGACCAGTTGATAAATTCGAGGAGGACTAGAATTTCGAGCACATACATGTTTGCAGATATATCAGGCAGTTCATTGACGAGAACATGTACAACTATGTTGCCAATATTGAGCACGCGAAAATGTTATGGGATAAGCTGGAATCTTTGTATGCGAAGAAGACCGGGTAAACAAGTTGTTCCTAATTCGGACGATGATGGGTCTGCGGTACAAAGATGGGGCATCTATTACGGATCACTTGAGTGATTTCCAGGGCGTGGTTGACCAGCTATCTTCGATGGGAGTCAAGTTCGACGACGAGGTTCAGGGACTATGGCTGCTGTGTACATTGCCAGACTCGTGGGAGACCGTACGAGTATCTATGATCGCTTCTGCTCCAAAAGGCGTGGTCAGTCTAGAGTTGGCCAAGAGTGGGGTGCTAAATGAAGAGATGCAGAGACGTTCTCAGGGTACTTCATCCACATCCCACCACTCAGAGGCGTTAGTTTCAGAGAGCCACGGAAGGGACAAAAGCAGGAGTCCAGGTGGTGGCAGAGACAAGAGCAGGGAGAAGTCTAAGGGTCGGTACGAGGACTCGGAGTGTTACCACTGTGGTAAGAACGGCCACATCAAGCGGAGCTGTTTCGCTTGGAGGAGAGAGAAGAAGGACGACAAGGGGAAGTAAGATGAGAACACTACAGCGGCGGCCTCGATACATGGAGGCGATGTTATCGTCGTAGGTGATGAGGTTATTACAAACCTTGCCTGCGATAACAATTCTTAGCTGGTGGAATCAGGGGCTTTAGCGCACGTATCTCACAACATGGCACTATTTGCCACTTACACGACAGGCGACTGTGGAGTGTTGAAGATGGGCAATGGAGATGTGTCGAAGGCGGTTGCCGTTGGAGATGTGCATTTAAGGACGAAGACGGGTGCAGTTCTTGTTCTCAAAGATGTTCGTCATGTCCCTGATATCCGCTTCAACCTGGTGTCGGTTGGAAGGTTGGATGACGAGGGATTCTTCGGTCTTTTTGAAAATGGTCAGTAGAAGCTTTCCAGAGGTTCGATGGTGATTGCCAGAGGAAGCAAGAAGTCCGGTCTCTACTATATGGAGGGGAGCGCATAAGGGACACAGGAGGTAAACGAAGTTTCTGACGCGTATGTAGGAATGAATTTGTAATGCACAATACTCTAGAGGGGGGGTGAATAGAGTAGGCAGCGAAATATAGTTAATTTAAAAAGTTAGCAGCAAGATCACAGAGAAATATATATACCACAAGTAAATAACTGTAAAAGCAGATATCAGAAAGCAAACGCAAACACGGCGATGTATACTGGTTTCCTTCTTGTGAGGACTAGTCCAGTCGGAAGAACTTTAGCTTCCAGTTGAATCCACTATTGGAATAAACCGCAAGTTTTCATACGAAGTCCTTGTAACTTCTACAAACGCGAGATTTGATACGAAGTACTCGACCAACTTCAATTATAAAGAGTCTTTCTTCAATCAAGCCTCTGATTACAATCGCTCTGAAGCTTTAGACCATACCGTACTGGTAAATTGACCAGAGGATTGTAACTGGCTTGGAATTTGAAAATTAAAGCTTAGAACTCTTTGGAATAGAATAGTAGGCTTTAGAGAGAAGAGATGAAAGTGAGTGAATGAGTGAATTGAAATGATCGAAATCCTTCTCTATTTATAGTTTTTCCAAAGGCAGAATTCTGGCAGAATTCGGATAGAATTCGGACAGAACTCTATGAAAAAATTTCGTCAGGATCCGTAACTGCAGGGAGACCAAGTTTTTAAACGTTCGAAAAACAAACGGTCACTAACCGAACTCTGGCCGAACTCGGGCCGAACTCTGGCCGAGTTCTGTCAGGGTTTAGACAGGGTTTTTGCAAATTGATTTTTGGTCTTTTTGAAATTCTTTTAAGCAGTTAGGAGTTTTTCGTAAATAGAGGCTGTTTTTTAAAACATAGGATATTTTGAAAACATTTTTAGGGTAGTCTATTTTCCAGTACGACTCGGTGTACAATGTATTCCTAGACTCAATAAAAGAAAAAATTATATTGCATAAAAGAAATACAGACTCGAGTGGCAAACACAGCTTCGGTCTTGAACATATCGGATAGCTATTCTCTGGCAGTGTCCAAGAGTCCAAAACTTCTATAAGTAGCCCTTATATCGAGACAGAGTTTGATCAATTATTAAAATTAGGTTTAACCATGACCAATGGGCCAATAGTCTCCTCTATTTTGATAATTGATAAACCTTGACCGATATAACATCTTTGATCGATAAGATTTGAAAAGTGATCAAAATTGCAAATTATACTGTATCCTGAAAAAAATGTTCCTGTATCCTGCAATAGATGTTAGATCCTATTTCTCACTCGTTGTCACTTAGCAAAATAATTACAAAGAGAGAAGCTCCCCCGCAATATATGCATAAGAAACAATCATTGAAGAAATATAAACATAATAAATAGAAAAACAACATTTCACGTGCAGTTAATATTGAAGCATAAAGAGATAGTGCTATGAGAAATATGGAATAATGCTAAACTGAATAAAAATATGCTAAAGAAAGCATAAAACATGTTCACAGAATATCATCTCAGACAAACACAATCTCAGTGCAAAATAAACTAAGAGGATAGAGTACTAATGATATCTTGGAATGTCGAAGCATTTCCAAGTAACAAAGACATGCTCAAAGTCTCAAAAAGTGTGACATCTAGACAAAATGTAATACGTCTAGATCACAAATCCTCCTCATCATCATCATCTGCAGTGCCAGCATGTCCACCATGTCCGGATGGACCAGCTCCAGAAGTGCCAACTCTAGAGATGTGTGGAGTAGCACCCAAACCACGGTACCAATCATAAGCGTTACCGGGCTGGAAGAGAGTATGTACCGCCTCATCCTCATAGCGGTAATCGGAGACAGCTAGATCTCGGGGAAAAGAACTGGCAGAATGTCCAGTCTGAGCAAATCGGAGATCAGCGAAAGAGTTAGCTAGTGCCTGAAACCGAGTCACATTACGGAACTCGCATTCCTGGATGTGTCAGTGATGAATGTTCGGAGATCAGAAAGGTGCTGATGGATACCCTCAAAAGACATAGGGTATGCCTGAGGAGGTGGGGCAGGTGCAGTAGGAGGTGCAGGAGGTGCGGCAGCACTACGACGAGATAACTGGAGGTACTTGGGCTCAGGGTCCAGAGCACAAGTAGACAGATCGATGTCAAATCGCTGAAAGATGCGTAGAATAAACATCGCATAAGAGAGATTTCGATCTCTTGTGCGACATCGTCCCATCATCTGGATAATAGTCTTGGGAATCGAAAATAGAATTCCCTTGATGATGTGGTAGAGGGCAGATAGTTCAAGATTTATAACATCGTCTTTTGAAGTGAATTTTGGAAGAATAGTGGAATAGATGATGCGATGTAACTCATAGTTAAACAAGTTCAAGTTTGCAGCCTTGAACTTTCCAGAACGAACACGTGAAGGTGCATAAAGATCGTTCTTGAAGCTTAGAAGTGTCGTTCCATCGAAAAAATCAAAATCAGTGATATCATCGAACGGGGCATCTTCGTTAGGAACACCAAGGATTTCCGCTAACAAGACATCATTGAACTCGATGTTAATACCTCTGACACGAGTCTTAACATCAAAAGTATCTAACACAAAGTTGCAGTAAAACAATCTAATGGTATTAGTAGCTATAGGGAATTTTTCGGTGACAAATCGGTGTAACCCTAATGCCTCAAAGTAAGGACGGTGGTCAGGAAACGCAGTCCACTTAATCGAGGTGCCAGTGCATATGTTGCACATGATAAAATCACCATACCATAGCAATGATTGGTCATGAGTTACAAAGTAGAACTCATTGTATGCACCGTCGAGGAAAAGAGTGAATCTGCTAGTAGATTCGAAGACGATGCCTCTTCACTAGCATTGGTCTTCTTCCTCTTGGAAGGAGTGAATCCTTTAGGCATTTCTCCCAAAATTGAGTTGAAACTAATGAAATTGAAGGAGATGAAAGGAGAGTTACCTTTCAAAAATTGAGTATGTTGTAGAGACAGGAATTCTCCGCACGAATCCAAAATTTGGATGGAAATCTCCAAGTGGATTGGGAGCAATAGATTAGAGAATTCTAGGATTTGGAGGAGCTCTCAGGCGACAACAGCAGTATGGAGAGGATTTTGGAAGAGATGAAGAGGAGGGGGCCTCGGTTTCTGACTTAAAAATATATACCACCAACAGAACTCGGACCGAATTCGCCTAGGGTTCTTTTGGTGAATTTTGAAAAATAAAATTTTTGAAGGCCACCTTCTTTTCATCATCCTCTTTCAATTATTTAATTCTAAATTTAGTAATTTTAAAATTCAATTAATATAATTAATATTATTTTATAAATTAAATTTTGTTATGTAGCGACTGTTTCAGATTAGCTGTAGGGGTACTGTCTTAGCTAACGGGAGTTCACTGGAAAATAATTAAATACCGCTTCGCTTCGACCGTAGTCCTGGTAACTGGCAGACCCTTTGTAGGCTTGTCTCAAAAACAGTTTTTGAGTATTAAAAAATAATTGTATAAAACAAAATTAATTAATATTATTGACATCTAAAATTTCTAATTTCCGACGTAAATAATTCAAACGATCTTCCGCTAGAGGTTTTGTGAAGATGTCAGCTAATTGATTCTCTGTGTCTATGTATACAAGGTTTATATCTCCATTTTGTTGATGATCTCTAAGAAAATGATGTCGAATCTCGATATGTTTAGTGCGAGAGTGACATACTGGATTCTTAGTCAAATTGATAGTGCTAGTGTTGTCACAGAAAATGGGTATGTGTGTGTATAGTAAGCCAAAGTCTTCTAAGGTTTGTTTCATCCACAAAATTTGTGCACAACAACGTCCTGCGGTGATATACTCAGCCTCAGTTGTTGATAATGCGACAGAATTTTATTTCTTGCTAAACTAAGAGACTAAAGCTTTGCCTAGGAAATAACATGTACCGCTGGTACTTTTTCTATCTACTTTGCATCCAGCAAAATTAGCATCCGAATAACCGGTTAGGTCAAACGACGTAATTTTGGGATACCATAAGCCGACAGAAGAAGTGCCTTTAAGGTATCAGAAGATACGCTTAACCGTATACAAATGTGATTCCTTATGATTGGCTTGAAAACGTGCACATAAGCAAACACTAAACATTATATCAGGTCGACTAGCAGTTAAGTAAAGTAAACTACCAATCATACCTCGATACTTACGTATGTTGACATGTTTGCCTTGTTCATTAATATCAAGCTTGGTTAAAGTTGCTATCGGAGTGCCAAGTTGTTTGACTGCTTCCAGATCGAACTTCTTTAATAAATCTTTTGTGTACTTAGCTTGATTGATGAACGTCCTATTGTTGGTTTGTTTGATTTGCAGTCCGAGAAAGAATTTCAGCTCTCCCATCATGCTCATCTCAAACTCATTCTGTATACACTTTGAAAATTCTTGACAAAGAGATTCATCAGTAGATCCAAAAATGATATCATCTACATAAATTTGAATCAAAAGAATATTGCTATTAAAAGATTTTATAAACAGTGTAGTATCAACCTTCCCTTTTGAAAAGCCGTTGTCAAGTAGAAAAGAACTTAGACGATCGTACCAAGCACAAGGGGCTTGTTTCAAACCGTATAATGCCTTCTTCAACTTGAAAATATAATTAGGATTTTTAAAATCAGTAAAACCTGGAGGTTGAGCTACATAAACTTTCTTTTTTATAAAACTATTCAAAAATACACTTTTAACATCCATTTGAAATAACTTAAAATTATGAAAACATGCAAATGCACAAAACATGCGAATGGATTCTAATCTCGTAACTGGGACATAAGTCTTATCGTAGTCGATACCTTCTTTCTGATTGTATCCTTGAGCTACGAGTCGAGCCTTGTTACGAGTCACTAAACCATTCTCATTCAGTTTATTTTGGAATACCCAGCGGGTGCCAATGACCGGATGATCAATGGGCTTGGGAACAAGTTCTAAACTTGATTCCATTCAAATTGGTTCAATTTCTCTTGCATAGTGTAAACCCCCAAAATTTCAAGAATATTTTTTTATTGTTATTTTAATATTTTTTTATAAAATGTTTTGAAATATTTTTATTATTTATCAAAAAAATAATGGTCTTAGTCATGCTTAAAGTTTGTTATGCACACTGACTAGACGAAATGGCACAGCTAGTGTAGTCAAGTACTTCGACTAGCATCTTAGCTGAAGTGCCACTAGAATTATTTTACTTAAGTAATTAGTTGTTGAAATTTATTAAGTCATATTATGACTACCTTTTTGCATTTTTGCATTTTAATATTTAGATATTTATTATTATTATTTTGAAAAATATATATGCAATTGTTCATGAGGATAATACTAGTATTGATTGGTAATCTCTCCAATTTAGTATTATTAATATTATTTATTATTATTATTTTTGCTGTTATTTCCTTATCATTATTAATATTATTAAAATGCTCCTAGTTGTAGAAGCATGGAATTTCAGGCGCATTTATCGGCCAGAATTCCTATGCGCTCAACCCAACCATGCGACCAACTCAAATGCGCCAGGAAGCTCAAACAGATACTTGGCACAGCAAAGAAAAGTACAAGTTTTAAGACATTAAAAAGAAGACTTTTATTTTATATGAAAGTTCATTACATGTCAAAAGAAAGGCTTTACAAAGGAGAACTTCTACAAAAAGGAAGATTCTAAAGCTATAGCCAGGCACAGCAACTGCCATGCACCTCATGCCAGTGCATCATCCGTCAGGTGCATCACTCTGATGTCTCATCCAGGCGCATCATTCTAGCATCTCAACATATGCGCATCTCCGTGCATAGTCAGAGCGAATCTGTCACGACCCGCACCCGGTATAGGGGCACGAGAAGTGGGTACGTCCAGCCTACGCCGCAGTGTTGGCGGTAGTAAGCTGTCCTAGGTTGCTAACTAATCTCATGCAGTGAATATAAAAAAGTACTTGTCCAGATATCAGCTCCGAATGGAGGGCAAGTAAAGGGTATGATCTACTCAAACACAGTCTAAACACGAAAAGATAACACAGAAGTTATACCTAAGGAATTAAAGACAACAACAACTAACTACTAAAATAATACACCAATATCTCAAACCAACTTAATACAGACTCAATATCTTAACTTTAATACAACAAGCCAAAACATAAAAGCTAAAGTAGTCTACTAGCTAATCTCATGAATCACTCCTGAGAGTCGGAACCAAAGGTAACTAATCCCTCGCCAGGTCCATGGTAAGCAGGGCATGTGTCCTCAGGATTATCATCTGTAATATTTTCAACAGGTCCAATCAGGACGGGAACGAGTACAACTCATCTAGAAAAATCCAAGTAAATGACAAAGAACTATAAAGCAGTTATAGACAGTTTTATTGATGAGCATGGCAGTTTTATACAGGTAATGATGGCATAGAGAGGCAGTAAGATACAAGAAAAGAAAGGTAACTAAAACAAGAGAAGAATCATGGCAATGAAGACTGTAATAAAAGCTAACTGAACTAGAATAATATGTACGAGTCCAGACAGTACGATATAAGTCTAAAGTAATCCCAGTGTGAGTCCAGTCCATATAATCCGATACCAGATGATTTCCAGTACAAGATGAGTCCAACAGTGATCAATGAAACCAGGGTGAGTCCAACTATGATCTAACAGTGTGTTTTAAAATACCGAGGTCGACATATAAACGGCTGTAGGTATCAGGCACATCTCTCACTGATCGGGCAAGAGATGGCTATGCTTCCGGCAGATTCCAGTAGGAGATTCCGGATTTGGGGTATGTCTACATGTCTTACTCAATATTTCTCCGCCCAGCAAGTGAATCCAAAATCGACAAAAGAATCGAGATGAGTCTGGCCAATACGTGATGATTCCAGAAATGATTCCGGAATGATACTAATGACTCCAGTAATAGAGGCCAGCAAGTAAGGTATATGTCGATACATGAATCCAGAAATATCCATACGTGTTGATACAGAGAATCACATAGAACTAACTAGAACTGAAATACAGTAATCGACAAATAAATAAGAGAATTATCAGAGAATGTACTCGCCTGTTACTCTGGAAAGAGTAGTGTAATATCAGATATCTGTACCAGGGTCACAATGTCCTAAAATAGAGCAATACAGTTATGACATGTCCAAAATAAAGGTAAATGAAATCTACGATGCAATCTATATGAATTCTAAGCCAATCTAGGTCAAAGTCAAACTTGGTCAACACTACAGTCAAACTAAGTCATACTAGGTCACAAGAAGTTAAACTAAGTCATACAAGGTCAAACAAAGTTAAACAAGTCTAATCTAGGTTAAAGTCAACTCTTGGTCAAACATTCTAGCCAAACTAGTTAAATTATCTAGGGTTTAGTCAATAGTGGTCAGATTAATCAATACTAGTCAACATGGTCAAGCTAGGTCAAAGTCTAGGTCAATCTTAGACTAACTAAGGTTTTGGTTAATCATAGACTAGTCAATAAGGTAATTAGGTTAATCTTGACTAATGGTCAACATCCAGTCAAACTCTATAAGGCTAACTCAAACCATCATAGGCTAACATGTCTTAGAATACCTAAGATACTATACTATAATTACCTATACAAAGTATACCACACATAAATACATATAGTACAATACCAACCTTAATCCTATAATCAAGCTAATCCCATTCTCCAACTCAAGTCATGACTCAACTCTAAGTATCTCACTTAACCCCATACATATCTTCATCTATATAGGATTACCCTCATAATCTATATGGTTAACCTAATCATCTAGTTAGGGTTTAGTTAAACCTTAGTCATTAAGTCTTCTTAAGTCTATCCAAGCCATTTCTAGGTCAATTAGGTCATGGTTGACCTATAGTTGACTTTGATCAACAATGGTCAATTATCTAGTCAAACTATGTCTACTAGTCAACTAGTTAAACTAGTCATTTTAGGTCAATCCTAGTCAATTCTAGGTTAACTAGGTCAACTTTGACCTAAGGTTGACTTTGGTCAACCCTTAGTCAACAAGGGTCACTTATAGTGTTTTAGGTCATTAGGGTTAGCCCCAAGCCATAGGCTAGTACCTTGGCCATAGGCTAGTCTTATAGGTTTTCATAGGCTAGTGGTGTAGGTTTCATATAACCTATATCTAGTAAGTTATATATATATAACTATATATATGAATAGACACTATCTACCTACTACCCATATATCAAAAATATGAATACTATATATAATACAAACCCACACTCACATATATACATATAATGACACTATGTATATCTAATACAATATATATATATATATATATATATATATATATATATATATATATATATATATATATATATATATATTTTTTTTTTTATATATATATGTATATATATATATATATATATATATATATATATATATATATATATATATATATATATATATATATATATATATATATATATATATATATATATATATACATATATATATATATATAAAACTTATATATATTACATATATATATAGAGAGGGAAGAGAGAGAGACATAGAGTGATCAGTGAGAGAGGGAGTGAATGAGAGAGGGGACAGTGAGAGAGAGACTGCTGTTCAGCAAGGGGGGGTTTCCATTATCCTTGGAACCAGGAAATGCTCCCCCCCTACACACACAGTGACATATATACATATATATGTACATACATACACAAACACCTATACACACAACCAAATATCCTCAAAACTCACCCACACTCTCACATATATATATACTACGTATATATATACTAAAAACATACTAATACATGCATAAATCAGATCAAAATTAGGTTTGAAATTCACTTTTTAAAACTGGGAAATTATCCAAAATCTGAAATAAGTGCACTGTACACTCGAAAACAGGTAAACCCAAAAACTCAAACGAAACCGAGCTATGGCTCGAATCTCTAGGTTGGTAACTGGTGCCCCATACATACCCTAGTGTCCTAGGTACCTGACACGACACCACGACATGAATTGAAGTGTCCACGACTCACAAAACCCAATCGGGTAAACACAGACACACACACGCAAACACTGTGTCGTGCACGCGTGCAACTCACTCTAGGACACGACACACACACACTCGTGTCACGTGATCGTGTCAGAAGGTGCGCCTAGGGATAGGGTACGTATCCAACACCCTGATTCGTGTCTACGTGTCGTGTAGAAAGGACACGAGACGCGTATCAGAGACCTAAAATCGTACATTCAGACTGCATCGTGCACGCGGTCGAGTGTCTCGTGTTCACGACACAGGACACGACACACCACGTGCTTGTGTCCTGGGGTTCGCCCAATGATGGGCTACACATGTGTCAGCCTGATACGTGTCTACGACTCGTGTGCGTGGGACACGAGGCTCGTGTCCTAATCGAAAATTCGACTGAACGTGCGTGTAGGTGTCCAGTGCGTGTCCCGTGCGAGTGAGTTTTCTCACTCGACACGACACGAGAAGTCGTAAGATTTTAGGGGCATGTTCGCAGACATTGCCCCCGTGTCCATGCCAAATTTGGCATGTTGAAGTGCTCTGTGCAGTGAGCACGAACAGCGTGGTAGCAGGGCACTGTTCGTGTGTATCGTGCAGTAAGTTCGTATCCGTTTTGGACACGAACACGACTCAGAAATGTGCTCAGTCATAGGGTTTCGTGATCTACAAGTCTAGGGCTACCCAAATATGTAATTTGTTTTACAAAATAACAAAGTTTAATCCTAAGTGGCATTTCACCAAACACTGCAATTAAGACACAGACACGTGTCCGATACGGACACCAAACCAACTCTAAATCCTACCAAACTTAGCCTACAGTTAGGGTGGTCCTATATGCATGCATTTATGAAGAGAAAACACAATATTAACATGGTTTAGGGACATTTACCTATGAGTGCAAAATTTAATGAAAACAAGGTTTTGGGGGGGTGTCCTCTTCACTTGATGGTGCCCAAAATGCTATACAACCTAGCTAGCTAGCTCCCCTTAGCATCCTCAATAGTAGGGGGTTCCAATGCAAGAAGTTTGGCTCAATTTGGTGTTGAAATGGTTAAATGGTGAGGGTGTGAAGGTAGAGGGAAAAACTAGGTTTTAAGTGCAATGAAAAATGGCATGAATGATAAGGGGATGTGATTATATAGGATGGGGGTAGGGTTGGGCTGCCATGGGGGGGCTAGGGTAGATATTTAGGGTTCCTTCTAGGTGAAGTAACTTAACTTCTAAGGTAAAGACCAATAGATCTTTCTAGGTTTCATGAAAAATATCCTATAAAGCAAATATCTAAGATATTTCAATCCTAAGATATTTACAACATAAAGTAAATACCTACACTTAGTCTTCTAGGTTAGTGTCTAACCCCTAGATTAGGCTAAACTAGGTTAGGGCTAACATGACACTAATCAAATAATTAAATAATAATAAAAACACATAAATCCAAATAATTCCTAATAAATCCTAGAAAATTACCAAAATACCCTTTAGGCTAAAAAGCCCTAATTTGATGTTCTAAACCTATGGCTAGGCTCATATGATCATGGTTAGTTTCTAGGTTATGAAATCTCTAGGGTTTACACTAGGGTTATACTAGTAAAATCACAAAGTCATAAGCCATGACTTAGAAAATAATTTTAATCTAACTAAAAATCACCAAAATTCATAACATGACTAAATCACCATTAATAAATAATAAAAATAATAAATTTTCAAAAATACCCCAATTTCAGAAAACTGGGTCTTACAAGTCTACCCTCCTTAGAGAAATTTCGTCCTCGAAATTAAGATAGTCGTACTCCTTCTAGGTCAAACCCCCAGTCAATCAGAGTCAAAAGATAACATGCAATCATAGTCCTACTGGTCGTGATTCCACAGTCTTGAACAGGGTAACTACACTATCTAGCATATCACAAGCATATCCTGACAGGTACTAATGGAATCATACAACAAGATAGGAAAGGAAGGACAGGAAAGACAAACCTGCTAACCCGTCACCTGCAGCGTTGGTCTCCTCGACCGTCATCGCAAAAGCTCCACCCCTCTGGTGCTGAGCTACAGGTGGCTTAGCTCCCATATAAGGAGGTGCAACGGGACAATCCATCTTCTGGTGGGTATCAGACCCACAGGTATAGCAAACCTTCAGCCTCTTCCTACACTGCTCCCTGATGTGTCCCTGCTTCCTGCAGTATGAACAACTGATCGTCTTCAGGTCCTGGCCCCGATACTGATGCTGTACCTGCTGAAATGGCCTCTGCTGATGGGGTCTCGGGGCTCTAACTGGCGGGGTCGAATGATGTGGTGTGGGAGGATGATATGTCTGCTGGTGTAGCGTCGGCACTTTTTGCTGGAAAGCCTGACGCTTGGAGGGTCCCTCAATGTGTACAGAAGCCGGCCTCTTGCAAGACAGAAGACGGTCCTCGATACTCCGGGCTAACTCTAAGCTCTGGTAGTAGTCAGTCATACCGTTCGCCACTATAAGAATGCCAATGTCTGGAACTAGACCACGGCAAAACCTACGCGTCATCTCCTCAGGGTCAGCAACTAGACTAGGAGCGAAACGGCTCAGGCGACTAAACTCTGCCGCATACTCGTCAACAGAACGGGTCCCCTGCTGGATGTTCTGGAATCGTAGCCCCATGGCTACTCTAGCAGTGGTCGAGAAGAATTTCTTCTTGAACTGGGTCTTGAACTGATCCCAAGTGGCTCTCCCTCTCGCGAATAACGGCTCATTCCGGAACCAAACTCCTGCCAAGTCTATCAGCAAAAATCCCGCTGCCTCGACCTGGAGGTCATCCGACATCCTAACTCCAATGAGCTTCCTCTCTACCGAGTCTAACCAGTCATCTGCTACTACTATGCCCTCAGTCCCTAAGAACTCCTTGGGATTCAGACCCATGAAGTCCTTGATCGTCCCTGCTCTCTGCCGCGGCTCTACAGGTGGTGGGACCACGGTACGTCCCTCAGAATGCTCCATGCTCTGGCGGAGTAGGGTGGTCTGCTCCTGATGGGTTGCTAGGAACCCCTGGATCAGAATGAGCAGTTGGTTCCCGTCGAGTGTGACGGAAGCCTGGGTAGGTATAGTGATAGGGGATGGTGGAAGTATTGGGTCCTGCTGGGCCTGTGATGTGGAAAGTGGTAGAGGCATCTGGGTTTGTGGATCTGTGGAGTGGGGGAAAGTGGTAGGTGGAGGTGTATCAGTCAACTGGTCAGCTGACTGGATGGGGAGCGTGCCATTCTCAGGTGAGACATACCGGGATGAACGAGTAAGCACCATCTAAATTACAAAATAAAAGGACTTATAAGGACTTATTTAAAGTAAGCAATCATATGCAAGAAAATCTAATTATAATAGCAAGCATGGGATGTATTTCCTATGTTGCAATCCTAGTATTCCTCTAGGTGTTCTAAGCGTCATTCCTAATGTTGTCTAATTACCTTAAGTTCATAATTGCAGGCATGCTTGGTACAATAACATAACCAAACAATTTAGTCGACGAGACCTGCATGGGCCACCACTAAAAATGTGTCACGACCCGCACCCGGTATAGGGGCACGAGAAGTGGGTACGTCCAGCCTACACCGCAGTGTCGGCGGTAGTAAGCTGTCCTAGGTTGCTAACTAATCTCATGCAGTGAATATAAAAAAGTACTTGTCCAGTTATCAGCTCCGAATGGAGGGCAAGTAAAGGATATGATCTACTCAAACACAGTTTAAACACGAAAAGATAACACAGAAGTTATACCTAAGGAATTAAAGACAACAACAACTAACTACTAAAATAATACACCAATATCTCAAACCAACTTAATACAGACTCAATATCTTAACTTTAATACAACAAGCCAAAACATAAAAGCTAAAGTAGTCTACTAGCTAATCTCCTGAATCACTCCTGAGAGTCGGAACCAAAGGTAACTAATCCCTCGTCAGGTCCATGGTAAGCAGGGCATGTGTCCTCAGGATTATCATCTGTAATATTTTCAACAGGTCCAATCAGGACGGGAACGAGTACAACTCATCTAGAAAAACCCAAGTAAATGACAAAGAACTATAAAGCAGTTATAGACAGTTTTATTGATGAGCATGGCAGTTTTATACAGGTAATGATGGCATAGAGAGGCAGTAAGATACAAGAAAAGAAAGGTAACTAAAACAAGAGAAGAATCATGGCAATGAAGACTGTAATAAAAGCTAACTGAACTAGAATAATATGTACGAGTCCAGACAGTACGATATAAGTCTAAAGTAATCCCAGTGTGAGTCCAGTCCATATAATCTGATACCAGATGATTTCCAGTACAAGATGAGTCCAACAGTGATCAATGAAACCAGGGTGAGTCCAACTATGATCTAACAGTGTGTTTTAAAATACCGAGGTCGACATGTAAACGGCTGTAGGTATCAGGCACATCTCTCACTGATCGGGCAAGAGATGGCTATACTTCCGATAGATTCCAGTAGGAGATTCCGGATTTGGGGTATGTCTACATGTCTTACTCAATATTTCCCCGCCCAGCAAGTGAATCCAAAATCGACAAAAGAATCGAGATGAGTCTGGCCAATACGTGATAATTCCAGAAATGATTCCAGAATGATACTAATGACTCTAGTAATAGAGGCCAGCAAGTAAGGTATGTGTCGATACATGAATCCAGAAATATCCATACGTGTTGATACAGAGAATCACATAGAACTAACTAGAACTGAAATACAGTAATCGACAAATAAATGAGAGAATTATTAGAGAATGTACTCGCCTGTTACTCTGGAAAGAGTAGTGTAATATCAGATGTCTGTACCAGGGTCACAATGTCCTAAAATAGAGCAATACAGTTATGACATGTCCAAAATGAAGGTAAATGAAATCTACGATGCAATCTATATGAATTCTAAGCCAATCTAGGTCAAAGTCAAACTTGGTCAACACTACAGTCAAACTAAGTCATACTAGGTCACAAGAAGTTAAACTAAGTCATACAAGGTCAAACAAAGTTAAACAAGTCTAATCTAGGTTAAAGTCAACTCTTGGTCAAACATTCTAGCCAAACTAGTTAAGTTATCTAGGGTTTAGTCAATAGTGGTCAGATTAATCAATACTAGTCAACATGGTCAAGCTAGGTCAAAGTCTAGGTCAATCTTAGACTAACTAAGGTTTTGGTTAATCATAGACTAGTCAATAAGGTAATTGGGTTAATCTTGACTAATGGTCAACATCCAGTCAAACTCTATAAGGCTAACTCAAACCATCATAGGCTAACATGTCTTAGAATACCTAAGATACTATACTACAATTACCTATACAAAGTATACCACACATAAATACATATAGTACAATACCAACCTTAATCCTATAATCAAGCTAATCCCATTCTCCAACTCAAGTCATGACTCAACTCTAAGTATCTCACTTAATCCCATACATATCTTCATCTATATAGGATTACCCTCATAATCTATATGGTTAACCTAATCATCTAGTTAGGGTTTAGTCAAACCTTAGTCATTAAGTCTTCTTAAGTCTATCCAAGCCATTTCTAGGTCAATTAGGTCATGGTTGACCTATAGTTGACTTTGGTCAACAATGGTCAATTATCTAGTCAAACTATGTCTATTAGTCAACTAGTTAAACTAGTCATTTTAGGTCAATCCTAGTCAATTCTAGGTTAACTAGGTCAACTTTGACCTAAGGTTGACTTTGGTCAACCCTTAGTCAACAAGGGCCACTTATAGTGTTTTAGGTCATTAGGGTTAGCCCCAAGCCATAGGCTAGTACCTTGGCCATAGGCTAGTCTTATAGGTTTTCATAGGCTAGTGGTGTAGGTTTCATATAACCTATATCTAGTAAGTTATATATATATATATATATATATATATATATATATATATATATATATATATATATATATATATATATGAATAGACACTATCTACCTACTACCCATATATCAAAATATGAATACTATATATAATACAAACCCACACTCACATATATACATATAATGACACTATGTATATCTAATACAATATATATATATCATATATACATATATATACATATATATATATATATATATATATATATATATATATATATATATATATATATATATATAAAACTTATATATATTACATATATATATAGAGAGGGAAGAGAGAGAGACATAGAGTGATCAATGAGAGAGGGAGTGAATGAGAGAGGGGACAGTGAGAGAGAGACTGTTGTTCAGCAAGGGGGGGGGTTTCCAGTATCCCTGGAACCAGGAAATGCTCTCCCACACACACACAGTGACATATATACATATATATGTACATACATACACAAACACCTATACACACAACCAAATATCCTCAAAACTCACCCACACTCTCACATATATATATACTACGTATATATATACTAAAAACATACTAATACATGTATAAATCAGATCAAAATTAGGTTTGAAATTCACTTTTTAAAACTGGGAAATTATCCAAAATCTGAAATAAGTGCACTGTACACTCGAAAACAGGTAAACCCAAAAACTCACACGAAACCGAGCTATGGCTCGAATCTCTAGGTTGGTAACTGGTGCCCCATACATACCCTAGTGTCCTAGGTACCTGACACAACACCACGACACGAATTGAAGTGTCCACGACTCACAAAACCCAATCGGGTAAACACAGACACACACACGCAAACACTGTGTCGTGCATGCGTGTAACTCACTCTAGGACACGACACACACACACTCGTGTCTCGTGATCGTGTCAGAAGGTGTGCCTAGGGATAGGGTACGTGTCCAATACCCTGATTCGTGTACACGTGTCGTATATAAAGGACACGAGACGCGTATCAGAGACCTAAAATCGTGCATTCAGACTGCGTCGTGCACGCGGTCGAGTGTCTCGTGTTCACGACACAGGACACGACACACCACGTGCTTGTGTCCTGGGGTTCGCCCAATGATGGGCTACACATGTGTCAGCCTGATACGTGTCTACGACTCGTGTGCGTGGGACACGAGGCTCGTGTCCTAGTCGAAAATTCGACTGAACGTGCGTGTAGGTGTCCAGTGCGTGTCCCGTGCGAGTGAGTTTTCTCACTCGACACGACACGAGAAGTCGTAAGATTTTGGGGGCATGTTCGCAGACATTGCCCCTGTGTCCATGCCAAATTTGGCGTGTCGAAGTGCTCTGTGCAGTGAGCACGAACAGCGTGGTAGCAGGGCACTGTTCGTGTGTATCGTGCAGTAAGTTCGTGTCCGTTTTGGACACGGACACGACTCAAAAATGTGCTCAGTCATAGGGTTTCGTGATCTACAAGTCTAGGGCTACCCAAATATGTAATTTGTTTTACAAAATAACAAAGTTTAATCCTAAGTGGCATTTCACCAAACACTGCAATTAAGACACAGACACGTATCCGATACGGACACCAAACCAACTCTAAATCCTACCAAACTTAGCCTACAGTTAGGGTGGTCCTATATGCACGCATTTATGAAGAGAAAACACAATATTAACATGGTTTAGGGACATTTACCTATGAGTGCAAAATTTAATGAAAACAAGGTTTTGGGGGGGGGGGGGGTGTCCTCTTCACTTGATGGTGCCCAAAATGCTATGCAACCTAGCTAGCTAGCTCCCCTTAGCATCCTCAATAGTAGGGGGTTCCAATGCAAGAAGTTTGGCTCAATTTGGTATTGAAATGGTTAAATGGTGAGGGTGTGAAGGTAGAGGGAAAAACTAGGTTTTAAGTGCAATGAAAAATGGCATGAATGATAAGGGAATGTGATTATATAGGATGGGGGTAGGGTTGGGCTGCCATGGGGGGGGGGGGGGGGGTAGGGTAGATATTTAGGGTTCCTTCTAGGTGAAATAACTTAACTTCTAAGGTAAAGACCAATAGATCTTTCTTGGTTTCATGAAAAATATCCTATAAAGCAAATATCTAAGATATTTCAATCCTAAGATATTTACAACATAAAGTAAATACCTACACTTAGTCTTCTAGGTTAGTGGCTAACCCCTAGATTAGGCTAAACTAGGTTAGGGCTAACATGACACTAATCAAATAATTAAATAATAATAAAAACACATAAATCCAAATAATTTCTAATAAATCCTAAAAAATTACCAAAATACCCTTTAGGCTAAAAAGCCCTAATTTGATGTTCTAAACCTATGGCTAGGCTCACATGATCATGGTTAGTTTCTAGGTTATGAAATCTCTAGGGTTTACACTAGGGTTATACTAGTAAAATCACAAAGTCATAAGCCATGACTTAGAAAATAATTTTAATCTAACTAAAAATCACCAAAATTCATAACATGACTAAATCACCATTAATAAATAATAAAAATAATAAATTTTCAAAAATACCCCAATTTCAGAAAACTAGGTCTTACAGAATCCCTCTCTCTCATCAGCGCCAAGCAGCCCTTGTGTAGCAGGAGGAGGAGCTCTCCTAGCTCGACAAAGATCGCGGCACGATGCCCCGATCTTCGGAAGCAATAGGCACACTCGACAGCCTGTGGGTCTGCCAGCATAACGAAAGATGGAGCGTGGCCACCCCGATCTTTGGATGCAACAGGCACCATCGGCCTGTGTCGGAACTCGACGATCCCGATATTTGGATGCAACTGACACTATCACAGAAGCTCAGAGCGACGGGAAGACTGAAGCAACGCATCTTTACCCTCGGGAAGAGCTCGAGTTCGGCAGTTCGCCAAGGCGGAGCTCCGGCCAAGTTCATCTTTACATCAAAATAAAGAATAAAAGCAAAGCTTTCCCTCATGCGGTTATTTATAAGCACGGGCAGCCTACACCCGAGTTCCAAATGGCCAACATTCCAAATTCTATGAAATGAATTTGCATTAATAGCAAATGCATCCGTCGCCTCGTATTCGGCTAAGTCAAGGCAACCATTAAACGCCTCGAAGAACCCAACAGGCGGGCCAAAGAGGATGCGACATATGACAGATACGCCGTCGATGTCATGCGCTTCCCATGGATGCGCCCAACGGGCCATGGACCCATGCGCCCAGATTGGCACTAACCGATGTACCCTCTCCAAACTTATCACCATCAAAACATTTAATGCTGAATGACAAAGGCGGCAACGCATTCCAAGGGCCGTCCAATCAGCAGCCCTGTGCAGAAAATAAAGCGCCGCTGATGTCAGCACCATCATTACACCTTGGGTCGGCAACAATGGCCACGTGGCCGACCGATCATTCGTATACGTCTTGTGGCCATGCGCCCAGAAGACGACATGCGCTCCAATGAACATACGCCCCCTCAGCTCACTTTTGATCTCAAGCAACAGAAGACGAAGCTCTGTATGCGCCTCAAAGGCCATGCGCCTGGACTTGCTCATGGCTCCTAAAAATTATGAGACCAAGTTGCCTCCCCTGCGCCTGATTCTAGGCATACCCTGATGTGAAGCTCTGCATGCGCCCCAAAAGCCATGCACCCAGACTCGTCTATGATGCCTAAAACTCATAGACTAAGTCGCCTCCATGCGCCCGATTCTAGACGCACCCCGACAGATTACTCTCCTCCAAAATCGAGATCTTTGAGCCACAAGCATACGCCATGCGTCCCTTGACTCAGTTCTATTCAAAGAATGGGTGCTAACCACCCAAGATCTCAGCAACAACCAAATCTCAGCAACTGCTACGTGTCAGCTCCTCCGCAGCCCGACGAAGCAGTTCGAGCAGATTCTACTACAACTCGGGGCGCATCATCCATGCACCCCCGTCCAGCATCAGCCACGTGGCGTTCCCACGTCCAGGCGCATCCGACATATATATACTTGAGCAGCCAGCCTGCTGCCTATAAATGGAAGGATCATTCCTTCTCCTCAGGGGAACGGACGTATACACACACAAAGACAGACAGATGGAGAGAGATATATAGACAGACTGTTATATCCACATACAGAGGTCAGAAGAGACACTTAACGTCCGCTTCTTCTCGTAACGCTCCGGCATCCAGAGCAACCCAGACTTTCAGAGAGTTCAAGATCATCGTCAGATCGTCAAC
Source organism: Iris pallida (assembly GCA_029216955.1). Lineage (NCBI taxonomy): Eukaryota > Viridiplantae > Streptophyta > Magnoliopsida > Asparagales > Iridaceae > Iris > Iris pallida. Next base: position 6,680,330 of record JANAVB010039017.1, read on the forward strand.
GGAGTCAACGCATTACCACTCGCTCCACCGATACAGTTCCCAGATAAAAACAAAAGTGTACTCCTAGGACTATGTCTAAGTCCTACATTATATACTATACTGTTTGTAATTGAAATACCAAAGTTTTAATCAATAAAATCTTGTCGCATTTTTGATGGCAAACAAGCTGGCGACTCTGCTGGGGACCTCTTTCTCCTCCAACGAGAAAGTTGTGTCATAATCTGACGACATCAAACTCGGCTCCTCCTATAAAACACTTGTGATGTGCCTCAATCAAAAGGCGTATAAGGAGTTCATCTTTGAAGCCAGTGCGAGTCCTTCGAAGCGGCTGCCAAAGCCGAAGAAGACTCGCCAAGTCTGGGTACGCAAGGCTGATGCGCCTGGCACCATCACTGAAGGGGATGCGCCACCACAGATGGCCCTTCATGCTGACGCTCTCAGCAACAAGGATGTGCCCACTGGTGCCGCACATCTGTCTGAAAAATGCAGTATTAACTGCATTCCCCAACCGTCTTCTTTCCAGCCGAAGAAGATACGCCAACGGAGCAGAGGTGCAACCAATCTCCAACGCATGAACTTTGGTGCGCAGGAGAGAACGTCTATCTTTAACAGAATCACTCACTGTCATGACGAGACACAATTGGATTCTGAGTACTATACACCTTCGCGGGCTAGTACAAAGAAATCTAAGGCAGTAGAGGCCATGCGCCACGAATGTGCTATGCCAATAGCAAACCAAAAGTATGTGTTCAAAATCATGCGTGCTGCTCATGGTTAGCTGTACAGAGTCGACTCGGGCACATCTATACCAGAAATGGGTTGACTCTCAAAGTCCTTGTCCCACTTGGGCGTATCTACTGTGTTTCGAACCAAGTCTGGCTGGGCAACTGCGATGTTGAGTCCATGCGCCCACTTGGATGACGCGCATGAAGTGGACTCAAGTTGCCATAAATATTGTTCCTCTACCAATGATCTGGGCGTATCTCATGTGCGTGAACCAGATCAGGCGGTACAGCATTCATATGACCACCCCAATGCTTAGCCTTACCATGCGCCTAATGGGGGTGTTAAAGTGAAACTCTTCCATCATGATTTGCATAATATGATCAGTCACAAATGCAGATCAGGAGAGCTGACTAATAAACACAACGTGACCCTCGCAGGGCACACCTGTGCTATGGTCACCATCAACTGCTGTTGTTGCAAAATAGCGGCTCCACCACAGAGGCAGTCTGTGTTTCATCGACTATAATCTATGGCACCTATCCGACGTTGCCTCGGAAAGAAAGTGCCAGTTGAAGACGAAGCAGAGCCCAAGATCACTTTCTGTCATGTTGTCTCCTCATCCGTGAGAAAGACGATCACCAACTCCTCAGCCTTTGTATCCAAGACTCAGTCGAGGAAAAGCAAAACAGTGGCCCCGTCCCCAGGGGTGTACGAACGCACCCGAGCAAGGAGCAAGGCCCTGACAGAAGTAACAGCCGGGGGTAGTCAAGCCTCTGATAACCCTCTCCTCGATGACGAAGAAACGCTTCGACAAACCGACCCTGACGTAGCTGGGGGTAGCCAACACGAGGCCTCAGAAGAAGAAGCCCCTCCACAGGAAAGCGAGGTCGAAAGCAAAGCCTCGACCAATCCATCCACTTCCACCCATGTCATGATAGCTTACATGGTAGGGGGTAGTAATGAAGGAGAATTAGAAGCTCCAGCGCTAGACATCGTACAGCGCATAGACACTCTTGAGGGGAGTCTCAAAACCCTCTATGCTTCTATGCAGATCCTGACCCAGGCGGTGTTCAACATTCGAACCACTCTGGCAAGGGCACCTGTCTCCACCAGCCCCGATCCAGGGGCCAACGGAGATTCAACTATACCCCCTCAACGGGTATCTTCAGGGGCGGAGCACCACACTACACCGCGAGCGTCAGCTCCTTCCAATATCCAGCTTCAGGCTATACCGCCTTCACCTGCTCCCAGCTCGACAGAAGACTTGGCCGAGATGATCAGAGACCTGCGTGAATGCTTCGAGGCCCGAAACAGGCAGGAAGAACGTCAGAAGTTGGGGCTTCCTCAACCCTACCCTCTTGAGTGGAACAAGGTGGTTTATCCTCCCAAGTATAAACTACATACACTAATGCCATACAACGGGAAGGACTCTCCTCGTCGGTACTTGACCTACTTCCAGTCTCAGATGGGACATCTTCCAAAGGAAGACGCCCTACTCACGAGTCTGTTTATCGGGGCTCTGAAGGGAGTCGCCTATGACTGGTACTGTAGTCTCCCTGACAACTCCATATCATCCTTCGATGATTTGACACACCTCTTCCTTGATCGGTTCTACGACGGAGGGAGAGACATGACCATGTCATCTCTAATAGAAGTACGGCAGACTGAGAAGAAGACTGTTCAAGAATTCATCGAGCGTTTCCGACAAGCATACCTAAGGTTGCCTCCAGGCATGCCGGAACATGCACTCATCGACTCCTCCAGCATGAACATGATCCTCGCGATCAAGCTCTGGCTCAACTCCACTCCCTCGCCTAATTGGAGTTCGTTGATCATTGAAGCCGAAGCTGCTGAGAAGAAGGCGCGTAACGCTCGCCTTCTGGGGGTTAACTTCCCCACCTTTGATAATAAAGGGAAACGGCCTGCGACCAGCAGTAGCAGCCGCGAAGCGAAAGGAAAGCAGGAGTTGACTGTCAATATGTCTAACAGCATGTAGGGTCCTGCCCAGAGGCCTCCTACCGCACCACGACCAAAGATGGTCTACTCCTTCCACGATGAGGATACCCTACAGCTCTTTGAGATGCTGAAGCAGGGCGACAAAATCAAGTTGCCTGACCCCAAGCGTCCTGACAAAGTAGGCAGAGTCGGCGACCCGAGGTATTGTCACTACCATCGGTTCGTTAGACATCCAACTAAAGACTACTACATCCTCAAAGACTACATACAGCGTATGATCAATGTGAATGTCATCTCGGTCGATTACGAGGAGAAGAAAGTCTCGGCTAACATGGTGTCGCTCCAGTTTAGCACCTTACCGCCTACCACGGCTCAAGATGGCGTCGTCCCATTCCCAAAGGCGACAATAGAAGTAGTCAACCTTCCACCAACCCGTGACAACGTGGGTGGGCTCACACCACTCATAACATCCAAGGGAGAGATCATGTGGGTTCACCCGGATCTCGTTCTAGAGCTGACTCAACCGGGGGTAACCTCTACCTCCAAAAGCAAAGGCAAGAAGACCAAGTCTTGCCGAATGGTGACTTCCTCCCTTGAAGAAGCATTGCCCGTACAAATGCGTTCACAGCAGAACGCCCAACCAGAGGAGGCTCCGTCAGAAGTGATGCCTCCTATCATCACCACAGCTGTCCAAAGAGAAGGTTCATCCCAACCTCCTGCAACTGATAAACAAAAGCAGAAGAAGGCCTGCTTCGACAGGCCTCTTCGAAAAGACAACACTCCGGGGTTAGCCAAGCCCCACAACTTTGACATACTGACACAACTGGCCAGTACCCTAGCACGGCTTTCCCTATTCGAGCTCCTCCGCCTATCCAAAGATACTCGAGAAGCTCTCTGCGAAGTCCTGAAAGACGTCGAGTCTTTCATCAGTCAGGTCAAGCAGCCTGACGACGATCCTACAGCATGTCCGTACTGCCATAATGTGGGGGAGATTATCCCCAACATCACATTCACTCAACATGATATGCTGCTCAAGAACAACAGGCACAACAGACCCCTGTATTATATAGGGTATGTCGGTGCCATCAAGGTGGATCGAATACAAATTGACCCTGGGTCTTCTCTTAGCATCTTCCTCCGAACTCTACTTCAGATGTTGGGGATCCCGATGTATTGCCTGACAGCGTCTTACACTACCATCAGTGGCTTCAACGCCAGTAAGAGTGAGCCGATGGGGAAGATCCGTTGGAAAAGATTCGCTTGAAGTGTCATATCGGTAATCTCCAGACCGAGGTGACTTGCTATGTTGTGGATGCAGACGTCAACTACAACATCCTGTTGGAACGGCCATGGATACATGAATACATGGTGGTGCTATCCACCCTCCATCAATGTATGAAATACGTATCCACCAGCGGCATCATCCGAACAGAGTTTGCTGATGTCGATCCCTTCAGAGGGATTGAAGCCTTCTTCACCGACGCTAATCTGTACAAATCAATTCATCTCGAAGATGAAGCCAATGACGCTGATGATGGGGCAGAAGCTGAGGTTGAAGCTGACTCAGAGGCGAACATGATAATCAATGCTCCCCTAAAAGTGTGACTCAAAGGAAGGCCACCTCAAACACCGGCTCCTATGGTAGTCAAACTCTGCGGAAAGGCGCCAGCTTCTTCGGGCACTACACCCAATGAAGCTCCATTGAAGATACGTCTCAAAGGCAAGCCCCCTCAAGTGGCGGCTCCTCTCGTAGCCAAGCTACGGGGAAAGGCTCCAGCTCCTGGCACACCAACCGAGGCTCCCCTCAAGGTACGGCTCAAAGGCAGACCTCTTCAGTTGTCGGCACCCGTCAGGCCACAAGAGAAGACCTCGACGTCCTTCTCAGCACAGTCCCAGGATCCAGCACGGGGCGAGCTCCCGAAAAACTCTCCTGAACCTCCCAAGGCTGCTCCAGTTCTCACTGATGAAGAACTTGGAGAGTACATATCGGCTAATGTCGATGCTCCATCCCTCGATGATGTAATCCCTTGGGACAAGATCCCGTATTTTATCAATAATAGAGTGTCTTTCAATTATTCTAGTCTTCCACATTAGAATACCATGTACACTCTAGATAATGCTCTACAGTCGTTGTAAACACAAATAACGACTGTGAGTCATATAAATCGAGTCGTCCTGTACCAAGGAGTCTGTTACATAGTCCCACCTCGAAATAAGGACGAGAAGCCCATTATCTTTGGCAAAGTCGAGCGTCACCAAGACCTCCCACCGACGGAGTCAGAACCCGACACCGGCAGAATGCAAATCTACCGGTACAACGATCGAGCTAAGTATCTTATCCAAAAGATGGGTTATAACTTGAAGAGCGGCCAAGGTCTGAACTACGGCAAAGGTTGACGCCTTCTCTTACGACTTCCAGTGCCAAAAGGGAAGCTGCAAGACTACTATCACCGTACCCGATGAAGGGTAGGCTATATTATACCTCCAACAACTCCAGAAGAATCAGAAGCAGAGGATGTCATGCATTCTCACTCATCTGAAACTTCAACCTGGGACTCCGACACCAGCATCGGCTCAGTTTTTAGGAAGGTGCTGTCAGCCAACATGACATCCATACATCCTTCAGAAGATATAAACGACGATCAAACATAAGAGCTCTTCGAAGAAGAACCCTGGGCTCAATACCTAGTCGTGCAATGGGAGTCTCGCTTTGAATTGTGAGAACCCCCTACCGAAGACGAAGTCGAGCAGATCGACCTTGGGGATGGATCTTCATCCAAACCCATCTTCATCAGCAAGAGCTTGGTGGAGGAGGACCGAGAATCCTTGATCCACCTGGTCAAAGAATATATCAACGTCTTCTTCTGGAGTTACGAAGATATGCCAGGACTCGACCCACAAGTTGCAATGCACAAGCTCAACATCTTGCCTGATGCTAAGTCCGTTAAGCAACAACAGCGGCGCTTCCGTTCTAACATCATGGACGCCATTGACAAAGAGATCGACAAGCTCTTGGACAGCGGGTTCATTCGTGAAGAGCAACACCCCGACTGGGTAGCCAACATCGTCCCCGTCATCAAGAAGAACGGGAAGATCCGAGTCTGCATCGATTTTTGGGATCTCAACTCTGCATGCCCAAAGGATGAGTTCCTACTCCTGATCACTGACGTAATAATCGACAACACATGTGGCTTCGAGCGTATGTCCTTCATGGACGGCTACTCAGGCTATAATCAGATCAAGATGTTCCCAGACGACGAGAAACACACGTCATTCAGAACTCCAAAGGGGGTTTACTGCTACACAGTAATGCCCTTTGGCTTGAAGAATGCTGGTGCAACATACCAACAAGCTATGAGCTCCATCTTTCATCAATACCTTCGCAAGACAGTCGAGTGCTATGTTGACGATATCACCGTCAAGAGCCATCTTAAGGGTGATCACCTATGAGACCTGAAGACAGTCTTCGACCTTATGCGTGCGCATCAGCTTAAAATAAACCCCGCTAAATCCTTCCTTGGGATCTCTAGTGAAAAGTTCTTGGGCTTCACCATCACTGCGAAAGGCATTCATGTCAACCCCGAGAAGACTAAAGCCATACTTGAGAACCTCATAGAACTTCGAGGCCTACAAGGACGACTCGCTAACATCCGGAGGTTTATCGCAAACCTTTCCGAAAAATGTCAACCATTCACCAAGCTTATGAAGAAAGGAGTTTCTTACGTCTGGACGAAAGAATGTCAGAAAGCTTTCGACGACATCAAAGCTTATCTGATAAGTCCCCCAGTCCTGGTGGCACCCATCGCAAGCAAACCATTCTTGCTTTATGTCCGTGCAATGGACCTTTCCCTTGGCGCTTTGTTGGCCCAGAATAAAGAAGCAGGCCATGAGCAGGCCATTTACTACCTCATTAGGACGATGGTTGGGGCCGAACACCGGTACAACCCCGTGGAAAAAGAGTGTCTAGCCTTGGTGTTTGCCATCTAGAAGACTCGCCACTAAGTCTTAGGACAAACAATCCATGTCATCTCCCGAGTCAATCCACTCAAAATTCTTATGACAAAACTAGGAGCGCTAAACTCTCGGTTGGCTACGTGGGCGATATTATTGACACCATATGACATGGTATTCGTACCACAAAAGGCTGTCAAGGGCCAAACATTGGCCGACTTCCTAGCCGCGCACCCAATCCCAGAATCATCTAAGCTCTATAAAGGTATCCCCGATGAGGTGCAAGAAGCAAACATTATCGAAGAAAGCCCAGTCTGGCGGATGTTCTTCGACGGTGCTTCCAAAACAGGCCCCAAAGGCCAAATTATCGCAGGAGTAGGGGTGGTCTTAATCTTTTCCAATAAACTGGTCATCCAGCGCACCTATTCTCTTTCAGAGCCGTGCTCCAACAATGTTGCGGAGTACAACGCCCTTATCATAGGACTTCAGTTAGCAAGACAACTGGGGGTGGACTACCTTGAATCTTACGGTGACTCAAAACTCGTCATCAATCAAATCCGAGGACAATATGAGGTCCACCATGAAGACCTCATCCCCTATCATAAAGCAGCGTTGAACATCATCTCAGCCTTCGCAGAATTCTTCATAGAGCATATGCCTCGACTACAAAACTTGGAAGCTGATGCTCTGGCCGGCCTCGCAGCCTCATTGGCTGCACTCGTCGGGACTCAACACTTTGTTACGGTGACGGGTCGGGACTTGGCTTGCCCCAGAAATAATCTGTACATGCGGACAACTTCTCCTTCGATGTCTATCTAACGAAGAAGCTGCCGAAGCTCTTCGAGAAGCTCATGATGGAACGTACGGAGCTCATCAACCAGGTCCTAAGTTACAGGACTGACTTTGATGTATGGGCTATTACTGGCCCCCTATGATGGCCGACGTTGTCGATCATACAAAGAAGTGTCGTGCCTGTCAGCTGTACGTCGACTTCATCCATAGACCGTCAGAGCCTCTACACCCGACGGTTGCCTCTTGGCCATTTAAAGCCTGGGTCATGGATATAGTGGGACCTATCACTCCACTTTCGTCAAGGGGATACCGCTTTATCCTGGCAATGACCGACTATTTCTCTAAATGGACAGAAGTAGTACCTCTTACAGAGGTAAAAAGCTCAAGAGTTATCAGCTTCATCAAGCATCACGTCATCTACCATTTCGGGTTACCTCGAAGGATTATCCACGATAATGCCCATAATTCATCAGCCATACGTTCAGTAGATTCTGCGACAAGAATCGTATTCGGAACGTGGCATCAACCGCTTACAATCCGACATCAAACGGATTGGCTGAAGCTTTTAATAAGACCATCGTCAAGCTACTCAAAAAGGTCGTGTCATCAAATAAGCGTGACTGGGATGAGAAGCTCGACGAATGCCTTTGGGCCTATCGTACAACGGTACGGACCCCGTCGGGCAATACACCATTCTCTATGGTTTACGGGAACGAAATAGTGCTACCACTGGAGATCCAAATCCCCTCACTCCAAGTGGCGATCATAAATTAGTTGACGGAAGAGGACAATCAATGTCGCCGTCTGCAAGAGTTGGAAGCGCTGGACAAAAAATGCCTCTTAGCTCAACAACGCATCGAACTTTATCAAGCCCGCATATCACAGACTTTCAACAAAAGAGTCCGACAGAGGACTTTCCAAGTGGGTGACCTGGTTCTGGCAGTCAGGAGACCGATGGTGATGACTCACAAAATATCGGGAAAGTTCGAACCCAAATGGAAAGGACCCTTCATCATAGAGACGGTATACTCAAACGGTACTTATCGTCTCGCTCATGCTAATGGGGACTTGTTCTTGATGTCCATCAACGGTTAGTTTCTGAAAAAGTACTATTCTTGACCTCCGTCGAAAATGTACTGCCTCTCCCCAGAGAGAGGACTGGTGAGCTTGACCAAGCCAAGTTCACACCCCTTCTTTTGACAGATTATATGCTTCTGGAACCCAGCTATTTTGTTGCATTCTATCCCTAGTAGAAGAACAACCACGTCCACATTACCTCTGAGTTGCTTCTCTATACCTCATCAAGCAGGATCCTGCACCTTGTAAGATCATGCTTAAGGCAATGTTTACCACGTCCACATCACCTCTGAGTAAACATTTCATAAAACAATCTCTGTTGTTGCACCATAGAACATCCATGTCCATATCACCTCTGAGTTGTTCTATAAATACCCACAGAGTTTACTCCTATCATGTCCATATTACCTCTGAGTAGGAAAGCTCCACCATTTTAGCCCATATTTACCATGTCCACCTTACCTCTGAATAAATATGTCAGTCCTCTCTCTCAACTTATTATCCGTACCTAACACTAAGGTACGCCAAGGGTGATAAGTCTACACAAAAATTACCCCATATTCACCACGCCCATATTACCACTGAGTGAATGTGTCGGTTTCCTCCATGAGTAACTTATTATCTGCACCCAGAAACCAAGGTGCGCAATAGATAATGGGTCCACAAAAATCACAGGAAATGAACAAAGCAGAAAATTCTTTTATTTTCTTCAGCTAAACAGAAAACAAAAGATTACATCGATATCGAAAAGAAATAAACTATATCTTCAGGTTTCTTCAGATCTCAGAAATACTAAGACAAAATAGGGACATTGAATTTATTCATATTTCCGAAAACGACGATTATAAAGCAACCTACGAATCCTCACAACCAGGGATCATAGTTGCGTTGAGGCATGTACCACTCTTTCAACTACTTTGCATACGAAGGCTCAATCTGATTGAGGTCTTCTGCAGGGACAGGAGGGTCAGTCCCGATGCTGCTACTCTCTGACGGTGGCTCCTCCTTAACTTCAACCTTGGGAGCAATCTCTTCTTTGAGGGTCATCGGTTCTTTCTTGACCTCGACCTTTGGTGACGCCTCTTCCTTAACGGTCACCGGCTCTTGTTTGACGAGAGGAGGCGGTATCTCTTCCTTCACCAAAACCTCCGCCTTCGGCATGGATACTGCAACAGAGTCAAAGAAAAGTTAGCAAAAAGACTTAGAATCTCAAAATAAGCATCTGAGGCGCATCAACAAATCTGGCACGTCAAACTTAGTCGAAACCCATGCACACAGATAGAACCTCATCAATGGCGCATCATCAGGAATTAAGTCCATGCGTGTCAGCTGAAAGGGCGCATCATCAGGACAAAAGTCCATATGCGCCAGCCTAAGCACATCTACATGAGGCAGCTCATCTATAGTTGGGTCACCCCAACATCATTGCAACAAAGGCCAAGACAAGATAATACCCACCGAGCACTTTCGGGCGAACGTCGGCGTGGGTCGCCACGACGACGGGGACTTCCTCTGTGTCAACCTCCAAGGGTTCCTTGCCTCGACCCCTTCCTCGGCTAGCAGCACCGCCTCGGGGAGTCTTGGGAGCCATCTCTCTAACAAAGAAAAAAACAAGAAAAGAGCTCTAAGAAAAAATAAAACTTTTACAGAAAGTAGAAGACTCTCTCTCCTTATAAGCCATCTATTTATATTCTTGGTCTCGTGCGTAAACCGGTGAGACGTGACATCAGCAATCAGTTGCTTCGGGTCTCAAGAAATCGACGACTGCTTATCTTCAAAAGATTATCATTAATCTTTCCTAAGATCGAGACGTTATCTCTTCAGAAGAAGCATGCACCCTAGCAGTATGCGCCTAAGCAGCAAGCGTTCCCCATAGCGACACGTAGAACGACTATACGCCAAAAAAGCCATGTGCCTAGGCGAAGGGCATACGCCTAGAGTCGTTAATCCCTATGCTTCTTATTCAAAGTATTCCAAAACTTGCCCAAAAAGTTTTAAAAACTTTGAAGGGGGTCTTGTAGAAGCATGGAATTTCAAGCGCATCTATAGGCCAAAATTCCTATGCGCTCAATCCAACAATGCGACCAACTCAAATATGCCAGGAAGCTCAAATAGATACTTGGCACAACAAAGAATAGTACAAGTTTTAAGAAATTAAAAAGAAGGCTTTTATTTCATATGAAAGTTTATTACATGTCTAAAGAAAGACTTTACAAAGGAGAACTTCCACAAAAAGGAAGATCCTAAAGCTACAGCCAGACGCAACAACTGCCATGCACATCATGCCAGGCGCATCATCCGTCAGGTGCATCACTCTTGTCATGCCCCGATTCGGGGAATCGTTCGCCTCCACTTTGATTCACGCCGAATCGTTCGTCCTCGCTAAGGCGTGATGCCGTACAAGTCTGGAATTGCACTTGTACAAGGCGTGCTCGTGTTCCTTTTATAAAAGAGACATTTTGAATAGAGATTCACAGCGGATGATAAAGAAGTTTTGGCAACACAGATATGATCTGAAATAAGTTTTTTATTGATATCTTTGAAATTACATTGCATAAAACATAAGGCTCACAAACAGCCGAGATGAAATGCCAAACTTGGCTACAACATTGCAGAAATATTGAAATAAGATACAACTTGTTCCATACATCATATCCCTTTATTAATAATGCGACAATAACCACCTTCAGTAAAATGCCTTCTTCTTCAAGTGGAAACTTCAAGATGTACGAAGCTTCTAAAGAGTCGGACAGCAAGCCTTCAGCGTCTATGATTATCCACTAGGTTTCCGCCACCTGTGGAGACGAGGGTCAGTATATTGCCACATATGTACTGGTGAGCGGCCGTAACCAATCTTACCATAAATCAACAGTAGTAAAAATTACATGAATGTTCACTATTGATTTGTATTCTTTCTATCTTGCCTTAGGGTCCATTAACAATTCATATATTTTGATGAGAAATATAAGGAGCATACAGTGATGTTAGAAACATAAGCAATTCATGTTGTTCTAACATAAGCAATTCATATTGTTCACCAATTTAGTGAATCTTACCCACGGTCGATAGCCATCCCTGTAAATATTTATGAATACCACTTACTCTGCCTGCATAAGACATTGTTAGCTATGCCACCTGTCTATATGAAGGTCACTGACTACACGCCATCTGGGACATCTTGGTCGGACGGCTCCCCTTCAGCGGTGGGTAGCTAGCCCATCCGGAAGGTTCCCGAAAGACCGTGCTACTACTTCAGCACTGTGCTACTACTTCAGCACTGTGTTTCTCCTAGGCCGAATCGGTTCCGTGGCCTAGGAGTACCGTTTGAGGAACTACCTTGTATACAAGTTGTCCATGACCATGCATGCAATGCAACTTAACTAATAAGAGACATGATATGCATGATAATAGCATCTTCCACACATATTCGTAGTTCTCATTTCATCTTGCCATTTTCCCATCTTTCCAACTTGCCATCTTACCATCTTGCTTTGAGCCATAGGCTCGCATATTCGTTCATCCAACCAAGGGACTATTCATTTGTAACCCATTCTTTCGAACCGAAGTCCGATATACTTACCGCCCAATACTTGGGTCTTTGCATCACTTGTTAAACAATTCATATAGCATACGAGCATCATTCGATTTGCAACATAAGCCTAGCTATGTGATAATTTATCTTTCATTATCTTTTCCATATTATTACTAGGCATCTTTTATTAAGCACCGAACGCAATAACAAGTCTACCATTGTTATGTGCGAAGATCAAGGATCGTCGAAGGATCAAAGCCACTCACTTATTGGTGAATTGCCGAGAGAAGAGGTCTTCCATGCAACGTCAAGCTCGGTTCACTGCGTTAGCACCGGCATTGGCACTAACGTTTGGTCATCATACTTCTTCTTTCTCTCAGTGATTCGATATGAAATGCGTAGACAGTAAAAGTAAATCCATGAAAACATTCATCGAAAACAATCACGAAAATGCACACAAAAGCCAACAGCAAAAGCGACATCGAAAACCACAAGGGCAACGGTCTCGGGGCAAGTGACTCTTATATAGAACTCTTCCCCCAAGACGCGCGCCACTGCATCTTGGGCATCATTTCAAAAGAGTCCAATCCATAACGAGGAAAGGATCTCAATTCATTATCCCGTGATCCTGGTAAAGTTTCCCCAAGTAAACTTTCCCAATTCCCATCCGACTCGGCCATTCGGCCGCTAGCCCGCACCGTGCTCCGCAACGGATTCAGGGCATTACATATTAATACACTAACAAAAAGTTTTGTCTCCGAAACTTAAACATAAACCCACCTAGGTCAAACAACGAAGGAAACTTTTCCTTCATATCCGCTTCAAGTTCCCACGTCGACTCTTCGACGGAATGATTTCGCCAAAGCACTCGAACCAAAGAAACAACTCGGTTTCGCAAAATTTTATCCTTCCTATCCAAGATCTGCACGGGTTTCTCCACATAAGATAAGTCAGCTCTTAGCCCTAACGGACCGAAGTCTACCATATGGCTTGGATCATGTACATACTTCCGTAGTTGGGAAACATGGAAGATATCATGCACTCCATCCAATGCCAGTGGTAACGCGATCTGATAGGCGACAGGGCCGACTCGCTTAAGAATTTCAAACAGGCTAATAAATCTCGGACTTAGTTTCCCCTTCGCACCGAATCGCATAACTCCGCGCATCGGTGACACCTTCAGAAATATGTGATCGCCCACCATAAATTCTAATGGTCGTCGATGAGTATCCGCATAACTCTTCTGCCGACTTTGTGCCACAAGTAACTTCTCCCGAATCATGCGGACCTTCTCGACGGCCTGTTCCACCATCTCTGGACCAAGTACCTGTCGTTCACCGACTTCATCCCAACAAATCGGAGATCGACACTTTTGCCCGTACAATGCTTCATACGGAGCCATTTGTATACTTGACTGGTAACTGTTATTGTAGGCAAATTCTGCTAGCGGCAAGTGAGTGTCCCAACTAGTTTTTAGATCGATAGCACAAAGCCGTAGCATGTCTTCAAGTACCTGATTCACCCTCTCGGTCTGGCCATCGGTTTGTAGATGGTATACAGAACTAAATTTCAATTGTGTTCCCATGGCAGCATGTAAACTGACGTAGAAATACGATACAAATCGCCCATCCCGATCTGATACTATTGATGCAGGCACTCCATGTAGTCGGACAATTTCATCCAAGTATAGCTGAGCCAACCGGTCGACGCTCCAAGTGGTTTTCATTGCGAGAAAATGTGCAGATTTGGTTAATCGATCAACGATGACCCAAATTGCATCATTTCTCCGCTGCGTCTTCGGCAAGCCAACTATAAAATCCATGGTTATATGATCCCACTTCCATTCTGGGATCGCGAGGTTCTGTATCTCCCCGCCGGGCCTCTGGTGTTCCACCTTGACTCGTTGACACGCTAAGCATCGCGAGACAAAGAGGGCCACATCTTGTTTCATGCCGTGCCACCAGAAGGTCATACGCAAATCTTTATACATTTTTGTACTTTCCGGATGCAAAGAATACTTGGCATAATGGGCCTCCGTCAAGATTTCTTTCCGGAGTTCTTCATCCTTCGGGACACATAGCCTCCCCCTGAGTCACAATGATCCATCCTTGTGCCTGGTGAAGTCGCTGGCTTCACCCTTTTCCAATATTCCGCCAATCTTAATCAAGAACTCATCCGTCCTCTGTGCTGTCTTTATCTTTTCCAACAAACTCAGCTCAAGTTGAAGTTGAGCCAGTTGTGCATTTCGGCCACGAATCTGGAGCTCAATTCCTATGCTTTCTAATTCTTCCAATATTCATTTGTCAACACTGAGCGATCCTACAAAGTTTCGACTCAATGCGTCTGCCACCACATTGCCTTTTCCTGGGGTGTACGCGATCGTCAAGTCGTAATCTTTTATAAGCTCCAACCAACGTCTTTGCCGTAAATTTAAATCTTTCTGAGTAAAGATGTACTTCAGGCTCTTATGATCGGTGAAGATCTCGCAAGCCACTCCATACAAGTAGTGCCTCCACAATTTCAGTGTAAACACTATCGCTGCCAATTCCAAATCATGCGTTGGATAATTTTTCTCGTACGGCTTAAGCTGTCTCGAGGCATACGATATCACTTTCCCTCTCTGAGTCAACACACATCCTAAACCCAATCCGGACACATCACTGTATATCTGGAATCCCTTGATGCCGTCTGGAAGTGTAAGGATTGGGGCTGATATGAGACGTTGCTTCAAATTTTTAAAGCAAGCCTCGTACTCATCAGTCCAATCGAATGCAACTCCCTTCTGGGTTAGCCGAGTTAAAGGCGTTTCCATCTTTGAAAAATCCTTGACAAACTTCCTGTAGTAGCCAGCCAAGCCGAGGAAACTTCGGATCTCGCTCGCCGATGTGGGTTGCTTCCAATCCACTATGGCTTCAATTTTCTTTGGGTCAACGGAAACACCTTCCGCCGAGATAACGTGCCCTAGGAACGACACGCTACTCATCCAAAACTCATATTTGCTCAGCTTGGCATAGAGCTGATTGTCCCGTAGAGTCTGTAACATTGTCCTCAAATGTTCTGCATGGTCTTCTCTGTTCTTCGAGTAGATTAGGATGTCGTCGATGAACACGACCGCAAATTTATCCAGAAAGGGTCGGAAGACTCTGTTCATCATATCCATGAAAGCGGCAGGGGCGTTGGTCAGTCCGAAGGGCATGACCAAGAATTCATAGTGTCTATATCTGGTTCGAAATGCGGACTTGGGAACGTCATCGGGTTTGATCTTTAACTGATGATAGCCTGAGCGAAGATCAATCTTTGAAAATATAGACGCCCCTTGCAACTGATCGATGAGGTCGTCTATTCGAGGCAACGGGTACTTGTTCCGAATTATAACTTTGTTTAGCTCGTGGTAGTCGATGCACATCCGTATCGATCCATCTTTCTTCTTCACAAATAGCACCGAAGCACCCCATGGTGAAACACTGGGTCTGATGTATCCCCTGTCTAATAATTCCTGTAGCTATACTTTGAGTTCCTTTAATTCAGCAGGCGCCATCCTGTATGGTGCCCTTGAGATCGGACGAGCGTCTGGAAATGTATCGATAGTGAATTCAATCTCTCGGTCCGGAGGCATTCCGGGTATCTCGTCAGGAAACACATCAGGAAATTCTGCCACGACTTCAGTGTTAGCTGAGTCTGCACCATTCTTGCGTGTGTCTCGAACAGAAGCAAGGTACCCTTCGTAGCCAGAATGTAACATTCGCCGGGCCGTAGCAGCTGAAATCACCATCGAAGCCTTCGTCGATGAACTGGCCGAGTAAGAGAATTCTGTTCCTCCAGGTAGTCGAAACACAACTCGCTTCTTCGTACAGTCAATCGTCGCACAACATGCACTTAACCAATCCATTCCCAGAATGATATCATAATCCTTCATATCTAGCTCGACTATATCTAATGGTAGCTTTCTCTTTCCGATACATATGTAACCATCCCTACATATCATGTTAGTAGGCATCTCCACTCCTGATGGAGTACTAACACTAAGATATACATCCAATATTGTCATTTTTATTTCATGTTCCTTAACATAGTCTTTAGATATAAAACTATGTGAAGCACCAGAATCAAATAAAGTACGTACAGGAATGCCATTAAATAACAATATACCTGTCACTACAGTATCTGATGCAAGTACTTCTTCCTGAGTCAATACAAAGACTCGGCCCTGGGCACCGGGCCTCTGATTCTGTGGTGGTTGATGGGGTCGTGGTGCCTGCCCACGATTCTGTTGATGCTGTTGGTGATGCTGCTGCCTTGGAGGGTTCTGGTGGCCCCTCCCTGGGCAGTCTCTGAATCCGTGGCCCATGCGACCATATTTGAAGCATCCACCCTCTAGCACCTGACATTCGTTAGCGAAGTGCCCTTTGTTGCGGCACTTGTTGCAGAATGGTCCACCCTGGTTGGGTCGTTGAAAGCCACCGTGATTCTGACGCTTAGGCGCCTCATATCTACCCCCATTGTTCGGTCTCTTGTTATGCAGATTCTGTACCGACGCTTGCACTGGAGCCGTCGCAGGATAGTGTGGGTCCAATTCTTTTGCGTGCTCGTAAGACTCCTGAAAAGTCTTATATTTCTGAACCACAACTTGAGCCTTCAGAGCAGGCCTCAAGCCCTGCTCAAACCGACGAGCCTTAGATGTATCGTCAGTAAACTTCATGATTGCATACTGAGACAATTTAGAAAACTCTGCCTCATACTCCTTCACCGTCATATTTCCTTGCTCGAGCTTCTGGAACTCCAATTCCTTAGCTCGCTGCTCAGTCAAAGAGAAGTACTGAGCCAGAAATGCCTCGAAGAACATCTGCCAAGTAATTTTCGTTGTCCCATTCACTCTCGCAAGAATCCTTTTCTGACTTTGCCACCAGTAGTGTGCGTTGGAAACCAGCAGTAGTTTTACACACGAGACCCTCTTGGATCCAACAATACCCAAAGCTTCCAGGTGATCCTCCACTTCAACTAGCCAATCCATAGCAATGGTGGCTTCCTCTGTCCCTTTGAATTCTTTGTTGCAGATTTTCTTAAACTTTGTAATGTCGGCCACAGCAGTGGTTTTCTTAGCCGCCGGGGGTTCCTCTACCTCCACAAGTTTGCTCTCTCGCGAGACTGGAGTGCCTTGAGCCCCATTATTCACCACTGATCGTACCA
Organism: Iris pallida; assembly: GCA_029216955.1. NCBI lineage: Eukaryota > Viridiplantae > Streptophyta > Magnoliopsida > Asparagales > Iridaceae > Iris > Iris pallida. The sequence goes on from JANAVB010039017.1 coordinate 6,697,551, forward strand.
ACTGTTGCAGGGTATCTAGCTGCTTTTGTTGGGCCTCGAATTGCTTTGCGTTCTGCCTCTGCTGGCTCTCCATCATAGCCAGCATTCTCTCCATAGGGTCGGTTGAGGCTACCACCCTTAAGATACTTGCGTTGTTCGTTGCACCCGCCTTAGTCATCTCTGCAAAAAAATAGAGAAGCTTGTTAGTCTCATAAAATATTTATGGACTTATTGTATGGAACATCTCATTTCGGGACATTTAAAACCAAAGTTGTTCGAGAAGCAATAAAGCTTGTGTCATTTTCAAAGTCTTTAAAAACTAAAAAAATCCCAAGGATGTAAAGCCGTGCTCTGATACCAAACTGTCATGCCCCAATTTGGAGAATCGTTCGCCTCTGCTTTGATTCACGCCGAATCGTTCGTCCTTGCTAAGGCGTGATGCCGTACAAGTCTGGAATTGCACTTGTTCAAGGCGTGCTCGTGTTCCTTTTATAAAAAATATATTTTGAATAGAGATTCGCAGCGGATGATAAAAAAGTTTTGGCAACACAGATATGATCTGAAATAAGTTCTTTATTGATATCTTTAAAATTACATTGCATAAAACATAAAGCTCTCAAACAGCCGAGATGAAATGCCAAACTTGGCTACAACATTGCAGAAATATTGAAATAAGATACAACTTGTTCCATACATCATATCCCTTTATTAATAATGCGGCAATAACCACCTTCAGCAAAATGCCTTCTTCTTCAAGTGGAAACTTCAAGATGTACGAAGCTTCTAAAGAGTCTGACAGCAAGCATTCAGCATCTATGATTATCCACTAGGTTTCCGGCACCTGTGGAGACGAGGGTCAGTACATTGCCACATATGTACTGGTGAGCGGCCGTAACCAATCTCACCATAAATCAACAGTAGTAAAAATTACATGAATGTTCACTATGGATTTGTATTCTTTCTATCTTGCCTTAGGGTCCATTAACAATTCATATATTTGATGAAAAATATAAGGAGCATACAGTGATGTTAGAAACATAAGCAATTCATGTTGTTCTAACATAAGCAATTCATATTGTTCACCAATTTGGTGAATCTTACCCACGGTCGATAGCCATCCCTGTAAATATTTATGAATACCACTTACTCTGCCTGTATAAGACATTGTTAGCTATGCTACCTGTCTATATGAAGGTTACTGACTACACGCCATCTGGGACATCTTGGTCGGACGGCTCCCCTTCAGCGGTGGGTAGCTAGCCCATCCGGAAGGTTCTCGAAAGACCGTGCTACTACTTCAGCACTGTGCTACTACTTCAGCACTGTGTTCCTCCTAGGCCGAATCGGTTCCGTGGCCTCGGAGTACCGTTCGAGGAAGTACCTTGTATACAAGTTGTCCATGACCATGCACGCAATACAACTTAACTAATAAGAGACATGACATGCATGATAATAGCATCTTCCACACATATTCGTAGTTCTCATTTCATCTTGCCATTTTTCCATCTTTCTAACTTGCCATCTTACCATCTTGCTTTAAGCCATAGGCTCGCATATTCGTTCATCCAACCAAGGGACTATTCATTTGTAACCCATTCTTTCGAACCGAAGTCCGATATACTTACCGCCCAATACTTGGGTCTTTGCATCACCTGTTAAACAATTTATATTGCATACGAGCATCATTCGATTTACAACATAAGCCTAGCCATGTGATAATTTATCTTTCATTATCTTTTCCATATTATTACTAGGCATCTTTTATTAAGCACCGAACGCAATAACAAGTCTACCATTGTTATGCGCAAAGATCAAGGATCGTCGAAGGATCAAAGCCACTCACTTGTTGGTGAATTGCCGAGAGAAAGAGGTCTTCCACGCAACGTCAAGCTCGGTTCACTGTGTTAGCACCTGCATTGGCACCAACGTTTGGTCAGCATACTTCTTCTTTCTCTCAGTGATTCGATATGAAATGCGTAGACAGTGAAAATAAATCCATAAAAACATTCATCGAAAACAATCACAAAAACGCACACAAAAGCCAACAGCAAAAGCGACATCGAAAACCAGCAGGGCAATGGTCTCGGGGCAAGCGACTCTTATATAGAACTCTTCCCCCAAGACGCGCGCCACTGCATCTTGGGCATCATTTCAAAAGAGTCCAATCCATAACGAGAAAAGGATCTCAATTCATTATCCCGCGATCCTGGTAAAGTTTCCCCAAGTAAAGTTCCCCAATTTCCATCCGACTCGGCCATTCGGTTGCTAGCTTGCACCGTGCTCCGCAACGGATTCAGGGCATTACATATTAATACACTAACAAAAAGTTTCGTCCCCGAAACTTAAACACAAACCCACCTAGGTCAAACAACGAAGGAAACTTTTCCTTCATATCTGCTTCAAGTTCCCACGTCGACTCTTCGACGGAATGATTTCGCCAAAGCACTCGAACCAAAGAAACAACTCGGTTTCGCAAAATTTTATCCTTCCTATCCAAGATCTGCACGGGTTTCTCCACATAAGACAAGTCAGCTCTTAGCCCTAACGGACCGAAGTCTACCACATGGCTTGGATCATGTACATACTTCCGTAGTTGGAAAACATGGAAGATATCATGCACTCCATCCAATGCCGGTGGTAACGTGATCTGATAGGCGACAGGGCCGACTCGCTTAAGAATTTCAAACGGGCCAACAAATCTCGGACTTAGTTTCCCCTTCGCACCGAATCGCATAACTCCGTGCGTCGGTGACACCTTCAGAAATATGTGATCGCCCACCATAAATTCCAATGGTCGTCGATGAGTATCTGTATAACTCTTCTGCCGACTTTGTGCCACAAGTAACTTCTCCCGAATCATGCGGACCTTCTCGACGGCCTGTTCTACCATCTCTGGACCAAGTACCTGTCGTTCACCAACTTCATTCCAATAAATCGGAGATCGACACTTTCGCCCGTACAATGCTTCATACAGAGCCATTTGTATACTTGACTGGTAACTGTTGTTGTAGGCAAATTCTGCTAGCGGCAAGTGAGTGTCCCAACTAGTTTTCAGATCGATAGCACAAAGCCGTAGCATGTCTTCAAGTACCTGATTCACCCTTTCGGTCTGGCCATCGGTTTGTGGATGGTATACAGAACTAAATTTCAATTGTGTTCCCATGGCAGCATGTAAACTGAACCAGAAATGCGATACAAATCGCCCATCCCGATCCGACACTATTGATGCAGGCACTCCATACAGTCGGATAATTTCATCCAAGTATAGTTGAGCCAACCGGTCGACGCTCCAAGTGGTTTTTATTGCGAGAAAATGTACAGATTTGGTTAATCGATCAACGATGACCCAAATTGCATCATTTCCCTGCTGCATCTTCGGCAAGCCAACTATAAAATCCATGGTTATATGATCCCACTTCCATTCTGGGATCGCGAGGTTCTACATCTCTCCGCCGGGCCTCTGGTATTCCATCTTGACTCGTTGACACGCTAAGCATCGCGAGACAAAGAGGGCCACATCTCGTTTCATGCCGTACCACCAGAAGGTCGTGTGCAAATCTTTATACATTTTTGTACTTCCCGGATGCAAGGAATACTTGGCATAATGGGCCTCCGTCAAGATTTCTTTCCAGAGTTCTTCATCCTTCGGGACACATAGCCTCCCCCTGAGTCGCAACGATCCATCCTTGTGCCTGGTGAAGTCGCTGGCTTCACCCTTTTCCAATATTCCGCCAATCTTAATCAAGAACTCATCCGTCCTCTGTGCTGTCTTTATCTTTTCCAACAAACTCGGCTTAAGTTGAAGTTGAGCCAGTTGTGCATTTCGGCCACGAATCTGGAGCTCAATTCCCATGCTTTCTAATTCTTCTAATATTCGTTTGTCAACACTGAGCGATCACAAAGTTCCGACTCAACGCGTCCGCCACCACATTGCCTTTTCCGGGGGTGTACGCGATCGTCAAGTCGTAATCTTTTATAAGCTCCAACCAACGTCTTTGCCGTAAATTTAAATCTTTCTGAGTAAAGATGTACTTCAGGCTCTTATGATCGGTGAAGTTCTCGCAAGCCACTCCATACAAGTAGTGCCTCCACAATTTTAGTGCAAACACTATCGCTGCCAATTCCAAATCATGCGTTGGATAATTTTTCTCGTGCGGCTTAAGCTGTCTCGAGGCATACGATATAACTTTCCCTCTCTGAGTCAACACACATCCCAAACCCAATCCGGACGCATCACTGTATATCTGGAATCCCTCGATGCCGTCTAGAAGTGTAAGGATTGGGGCTGATACGAGACGTTGCTTCAGATTTTGAAAGCAAGCCTCACACTCATCAGTCCAATCGAATGCAACTCCCTTCTGGGTTAGCCGAGTTAAAGGCGCTGCCACCTTTGAAAAATCCTTGACAAACTTCCTGTAGTAGCCAGCCAAGCCGAGGAAACTTCGGATCTCGCTCGCCGATGTGGGTTGCTTCCAATCCACTATGGCTTCAATTTTCTTTGGGTCAACAGACACACCTTCTGCCGAGATAACGTGCCCTAGGAACGACACGCTACTCATCCAAAACTCACATTTGCTCAGCTTGGCATAGAGCTGATTGTCCCGTAGAGTCTGTAACACTGTCCTCAAATATTCTGCATGGTCTTCTCTATTTTTCGAGTAGATTAGGATGTTGTCGATGAACACGACCGCAAATTTATCAAAAAAGGGTCGGAAGACTCTGTTTATCATATCTATAAAAGCGGCAGGGGCGTTGGTCAGTCCGAAGGGCATGACCAAGAATTCATAGTGTCCATATCTGGTTCGGAATGCGGACTTAGGAACGTCATCGGGTTTGATCTTTAACTGATGATAGACTGAGCGAAGATCAATCTTTGAAAATATAGACGCCCCTTGCAACTGATCGAAGAGGTCGTTTATTCGAGGCAATGGGTACTTGTTCCGAATTGTAACTTTGTTTAGCTTGCGGTAGTCGATGCACAGCCGCATCGATCCATCTTTCTTCTTCACAAATAGCACCGGAGCACCCTATGGTGAAATACTGGGTCTGATGTATCCCCTGTCTAATAATTCCTGTAGCTGTACTTTGAGTTTCTTTGATTCAGCAGGCGCCATCCTGTATGGTGCCCTTGAGATCGGACGAGCATTTGGAAATGTATCGATAGTGAATTCAATCTCTCGGTCCGGAGGCATTCCGGGTATCTCGTCAGGAAACACATCAGGAAATTTTGCTACGACTTCAGTGTTAGCTGAGTCTGTACCATTCTTGCGTGTGTCTCGAACAGAAGCAAGGTACCCTTCGCAGCCAGAATGTAACATTCGTCGGGCCGTAGCAGCTGAAATCACCATCGAAGCCTTCATCGATGAACTGGCCGAGTAAGAGAATTCTGTTCCTCCAGGTAGTCGAAACACAACTCGCTTTTTCGCATAGTCAATCGTCGCACAACATGCACTTAACCAATCCATTCCCAGAATGATATCATAATCCTTCATATCTAGCTCGACTACATCTAATGGTAGCTTTCTCTTTCCGATACATATGTAACCATCCCTACATATCATGTTAGTAGGCATCTCCACTCCTGATGGAGTACTAACACTAAGATATACATCCAACATTGTCATTTTTATTTCATGTTCCTTAACATAGTCTTTAGATATAAAACTATGTGAAGCACCAGAATCAAATAAAGTACGTGCAGGAATGCCATTAAATAACAATATACCTGTCACTACAGTATCTGATGCAAGTACTTCTTCCTGAGTCAATGCAAAGACTCGGCCCTGGGCACCGGGCCTCTGATTCTGTGGTGGTTGATGGGGTCGTGGTGCCTGCCCACGATTCTGTTGATGCTGTTGGTGATGCTGCTGCCTTGAAGGGTTCTGGTGGCCCCTCCCTGGACAGTCTCTGAATCCGTGGCCCATGCGACCACATTTGAAGCATCCACCCTCTAGTACCTGACATTCGTTAGCGAAGTGCCCTTTGTTGTGGCACTTGTTGCAAAATGGTCCACCCTGGTTGGGTCGTTGAAAGCCACCGTAATTCTGACGCTTAGGCGCCTCATATCTACCCCCATTGTTCGGTCTCTTGTTATACAGATTCTGTACTGACGCTTGCACTGGAGCTGTCGCAGGATAGTGTGGGTCCAATTCTTTTGCGTGCTCGTAAGACTCCTGAAAAGTCTTATATTTCTGAACCACAACTTGAGCCTTCAGAGCAGGCCTCAAGCCCTGCTCAAACCGACGAACCTTAGATGATCGTCAGTAAACTTCGTGATTGCATACTGAGACAATCTAGAAAACTCTGCCTCATACTCCTTCACCGTCATGTTTCCTTGCTCGAGCTTCTGGAACTCCAATTCCTTAGCTCGCTGCTCAGTCGAAGAGAAGTACTGAGCCAGAAATGCCTCGCGAAACATCTGCCAAGTAATTTTCGTTGTCCCATTCACTCCCGCAAGAATCATTTTCTGACTTTGCCACCAGTAGTGTGCGTTGGAAACCAGCAGTAGTTTTACACACGAGACCCTCTTGGATCCAACAATACCCAAAGCTTCCAGGTGATCCTCCACTTTAACTAGCCAATCCATAGCAATGGTGGCTTCCTCTGTCCCTTTGAATTCTTTGTTGCAGATTTTCTTAAACTTTGTAATATCGGCCACATCAGTGGTTTTCTTAGCCGCCGGGGGTTCCTCTACCTCCACAAGTTCGCTCTCTCGTGAGACTGGAGTGCCTTGAGCCCCATTGTTCACCACTGATCGGACCAACTGTTGTAGGGTATCTAGCTACTTTTGTTGGGCCTCAAATTGCTTTGCGTTCTGCCTCTGCTGGCTCTCCATCATAGCCAGCATTCTCTCCATAGGGTCGATTGAGGCTACCACCCTTGAGCTACTCGCGTTGTTCGTTGTACCCGCCTTAGTCATCTCTACAAAAAAATAGAGAAGCTTGTTAGTCTCATAAAATATTTATGGACTTATTGTATGGAACATCTCATTTCGGGACATTTAAAACCAAAGTTGTTCGAGAAGCAATAAAGCTTGTGTCATTTTTGAAATCTTTAAAAACCAAGAAATTCCCAAGGATGTAAAGCCGTGCTCTGATACCAAACTGTCACGCCCCGATTCGGGGAATCGTTCGCCTCCGCTTTGATTCACACCGAATCGTTCGTCCTCGCTAAGGCGTAATGCCGTACAAGTGTCACTCCCCGTTCCCAGAATACGTATTTTTAATACATGTACTGCTTTAATATATTTATTTAAATATTTATCATGTATTGTTTTGTATTTAAATCTCTTTAAATTCATGTTAATTAATTTCTTGCAATTAATTTTCTGTATTTTACTTCCTGCTTTTATTCTTTGCTGTAGCTTACTTTAGGTTTGGCCTAGGTTGGTTTATTTTCGGGTTATGGTGGTTCATCATGAACCGAGCCCACCATCACCATTTAAAGCCCCAATCTTTTATCTCTCTCTTCATTACTTCTCCTTCTCATTTACTCTTCTTCTTTTTCATAACTCCCTCTACCTACCAACTCGTAGGCAAGTACATCTTGCTTCCACATGAAAACCCATTTTTATGGTTCCATTCTCTTTCCTTTGTGTTTCTAAGACACATTAGAACTTGTCATTTTCTATTTTGAGGCTTTAATTTTTGTAGATCTAGAAATTAGTTATTTTCGGATTTTGGTGGTTTTGATCTATCAAACTTCTTTGTTTTCAAGTTTTGATTGTTCCATGTTATAGAGAATTTTATTCTACCCAATTTTGACCTTTGAAAAGTTGGATTTGGACTTATTTTGACCAAGTTATGGACTTTTGAAGCTTTAGGTTCAAACCATGGAGTTCTTGCTGATTTGGAGAAGACAGTGAGCAGTGTGCGCGAGCTTTTTAGCTTGCGCCACTGAGATGCACGCGCTCTTTAGCGCAGCACAGTCTGACTCATATGCTGCCTTTTGGAGGCGTATGTCTTGCATACGCTGCCTTGATGAGGAGTCGTATGGAGTCCATACGCTGCCTTGAAGAGGAGTCGTATGGAGTCCATACGCTGCCTCTTGGAGACGTATGTCTTGCATACGCTGACTTGAGCGTAGCCTGACCTGAGCGTACGCTGACTTGAGCGTAGCCTGACTTGAGCGTAGCCTGACTTGAGCGTAGCCTGACCTGAGCGTACGCTGACCTGAGCGTAGTCTGACTTGAGCGTAGCCTGACTTGAGCGTAGTCTGACTTGAGCGTAGTCTGACTTGAGCGCAGTCTGACTCAGGCGCAACCTGATGTTTAGGCGCAACTGGACCTGACCCTACTTACCTTGGATCTTCTATAGCCCTGTATATTGATATTTTATTAGATATTTAACGTCCATTTTATATCCTTACGCCTTTTGGCATAAACTTGATATAATCATGATATGTTAATATTTCTGTTAAATATAGATTGTTACGTGGGATGTACCATGTGTCGTGAATTGAGTTATAGATACCCCGATTGGTTGGAATTAAACCCTGAGAGTTGTAGACTCGACCCCACTGAATACTAGTTGACTTTCATGCCTTGTCACCATTGATAATGATTGTGACCTTGACTAATAATTGATCATGCGTTCCTAGTTGGAACTAAGAGACTGGCTAGTCGTCTTTTTGAATTGAATGAATGAGACACATTCATATTAATTATGAACTATTGAAATCGACTGGCTAATCCCGAATATTGGCATACAGGCACATGCAGGCTTCAATTTATTTATTATTTATTTATCTTACCAAAGAAGCATGTGTACTTTATGGTCAAGGCATGATTACTCCGTGGTTAGTTTTGATTGTTGCATTACGCTATGTAAGACCTACAACCTGACCGTACTGGTATCATTGTAGAGTTGTGCATATCGTACCCCGTACGAAAGTACTCATTCTGAATGACCATGATCCACGGCATGGTACTTCACTCAACATAGAGACTATTAAGTTAAATAAAATAATGATTGCATGGAGAGAATGGATTCCCGAGTTCTTACATGGCAGCCCTCTTGGGACTAGTAGTGCCCGACAGGCCGGTTGGTCCCCACAGATACTGCAAATTTGCCACACGGGCAGGGAGCGGTATCTGGTTATATTATCTATTGAATATTGTATATTAATGACGGGCGTCCCGCTGGGACTCGTCTAATTCATGATTGGCGCAATTGATTGACTGGGTAAACTAGCCTTGCTTGCGCATAGTAAGAACTGAGAAATCCTTTATTGCATAATTCCAGGATAACTTGGGACTCACAATAGCAAGCCGTAGTAGTTGTCTGGCCGTTTAAATTGATTTGTTTGTGTACTGTACCTACTCTGCTACTTAACTGGGATGATCAGAATGTCAGGACATGACGGGCCAACTTCTGTCCTTGTTTGGTTGGGAGGTTGGTTCGAAGTGTCGTGATGTTGTGTGAGTCCTAGTAGATAGCAGAGATCTATTATCATATTCTCTTATTACTGGCTTCATTCCTCATATCGTGCTCCCTTGCGGTACTTGCTATTAGAGGTCTAACCTCTCTGGTTTTGCATGGCCAGATTTAGAGCCGGTCCCTGAGGATCCAGCTTACTTCTACCTCCAAGATGGTCAACACTAGAGGGATGATCGCAGGAGGACTCGAGTGGGTTTCTTACTTCCCCGCCCGTTTTGTTATCTACTTTATACTTTGCCGTTTGGCACCGACATGTTAGTCGGATTGTCTTGTACCTACTTTTGCATAATTGGAACTAAGTCAGGCTGCAGCTGCTAACAATTGTGTATACTTACTACATCATCTGGCTGTATTTTATAAAGCCAGATATCAAGAGCATTTTGACTGAGCGTTTGGGACGCCTTACTGCTTTATCTCACATGTTCTCTATTTCTGTTTCTTGTTTGAATGATTGAGACAATATAAGTAAAGTGACCATAAGGAGACTTTTATGTAGTATGCACCCCCTCGTCTTGTAGACAGCATTGATCGTATTATACGGTATTCATCTACCCGTAATACATAACTGGCTGAGTCATTCCCCCGCTCTCCAGTATTCTGGTTCTGGGGCGTGACAAGGTTTTAGTGGTGGCCCATGCAGGTCTGGTTCTGGACTTGTGGGGTGTTTTAATTTATAGGATGTCTCAAATCACACATGTTCCCCCTTGATCTCATGATTCGTTGGTTCTTAACTCCATCTTGACATTCCAGTATCCTTTGACTTCATTGATCCTTCCTGTCCGGTCGTTTGATTTTTTCTTGTCCCTTTTCTTAGGGGCACCTCGTCCGTACCTGTCAGAGCTGGACAGCAACAACATGGACAGCAACATGGACAACCTGACCATGTTGGTCAGCAACAAGGGCCGGTACTAACTCAAGAGACTACCCAGGAAGAAGTGATAGCGGAAGCAGCAGCTGGATCGCAGTATCCGGATGTTCCACCACCACCAACAGTTCCACCTACCCCTGCGGGAATGGATACACCGGCTCTTCTGGAAATCTTGAGAGGGATGATGGCTACTCAACAACATCAGATGTTAGCCCAACAGCGCATGCACACTCAGTTGCAAGATCAGAACATACTGCTCAACCAAGGGTTGCAGACAGCTTTGGAAAGAGGGGCAAGGCCGGATTCTGGAGCATCAACCAGATTTTGCAAGTTCAACCCCCGCCGTTTTGAAGGAACGGAGGATGCCATCTCAGCAGATGCATGGCTTAAGGATATTGAGGCTATTTTGATGGCGGCTAAGGTACCAGCAGAAGAACGTGTGGATCAGGTGAAGTTGTTACTTCAGGATCTCGCACGTGATTGGTGGGAATCAGAGGAGATAGGCATCAGATGTCTTGTGGCTTGGAACGATTTTACAGCAAGATTCAAGACAAAGTACTATGGAGTTGTGGCGCAGTTTGAGCTACAACAAAAGTTTATCAACCTCAAGCAGGACGGCAAGACGGTAGATGCTTATGCAGCAGAGTTCTGCAGATTGAGTAGGTTTGCCCCAGAGATGGTAGCGACGGAGCGCCAGAGGGCTATGAGGTTTCAGCAAGGGTTTCATCTTGAGCTCTTGCAATTGATAGAGGGGCACAATTACTAGACTTTTGATGAGATATTGACGGCAACCCGAAGGCATGAGATCACCATTCAGAGGATCACAGTAAGGACTGGAGGGCAGAAGAGATCTCACAGTCAGATTAAAGGAGGAGGGGGAGCAGCGCCCCGAACAACAGCACCATCCCTTGGCATTCGCATTCACGATGTGGCAATACGAGGCCCAGCACCACCACCCAGGCAGCAGCAGCAACAGAAGAAGAACCAGCAACCCCCAGCGGGCTGTACTTATTGTAGGAAGATGGGGCACACTAGAGATGTGTGTCGGGCATTTAACGGACTGTGTTTGATATGTGGAAATCCAGATCATCGGGTTACCACATGTCCCATGAATTCGAGGTCAGAAGGACCAGGGCAACAGTTTCCTGCTCTGCCAGCACCAGGGGCAGGGCAGTATCGAGGACCAGCGGTAGCAGTGAGACCATTGGCCCAGCGTCCGTTAATGCCACAGGCTCAGATGTTTCGATAGCAGGGACCGCCGATGCAGCAACACTAGCATAGACCCCCCCAGCATCATCAAGGCAGGGGCTAGCAGCAGCACCAGACTAGGCCACCGCATGGAAACCAGCAAGGAGGTCGAGGGTAGGCATTCACACTGTCCTTGGAGGAGGCATTAACATCGGGAGATGTTGTGGCAGGTAACATTCTCGTCGGCTCATATCCCGCAGTAGCATTGTTTGATTCACGAGCATCACACTCATTTTTATCTGCACAATTTGCGACACGGCTAGGAATGGAGTTCGAGGCATTGCCAGGGAGGTTGAATATACTTACTGGCAATGGGCTCGTAGGAGTTAGTAGAGTTATTCTAGCGTGTAGTGTTGTAGTTTGCGGGCATCCCTTACCCGCCCAGTTGATAGAATTTCCTGTTGGAAATTTCGACGTTATCTTAGGCATGGACTGGCTGAAAGACAGTCATGCGATAATAGATTGTCGTAGTGGGAGTGTATCTTTTGATATTCCAGGCATGAAGAAATTCACCTTAGTCAGATCAGAGGCAACTCAGCAAGAGCAGGGAGTAATAACGGCAATGGAAGAAGTTCAAGTTCCGAAGGTAGTTGAAGAATTTCTAGACGTGTTTCCCCAAGAACTTCCAGGTCTACCACCGGTTAGAGATATTGAGTTCAGCATAGAATTGGCACCTGGAACTAAACCAATATCAGATCGGGTTTACAGAATGGCGGATTCGGAGCAGGCCAAGGTGTATCAGCACATAGAGGAATTGAAGGAGAAGAAGTTTATCCAAGCTAGCATATCACCATGGGCAGCACCAGTGGTACTTGTGGGGAAGAAGGATGGATCATCCAGATTATACATCGATTACAGGAAGCTTAACGCGGCGACAGTAAAGAACAAGTACCCACTACCCAGGATCGACGACTTGTTTGACCAGTTGAGCACAGCTAGAGTTTTCTCCAAGATAGATCTTCGTTCATGGTACCATCAAGTGAGGGTTCGAAAGGAAGACATTCCCAAGACAGCATTCAGGTCGAAGTATGGACATTATGAATTCTTAGTAATGCCGTTTGGTTTGACCAATGCTCCAGCTATATTCATGGATTTGATGAACCGCATCTTTATGCCATATTTAGATCAGTTTGTCGTGGTGTTTCTCGACGACATTCTCGTATACTCTGCTAGTGAAGAGGAGCATGAAGACCACCTCAGGAAAGTGTTGCAGGTACTGAGAGAGAACCAGTTGTATGCCAAACTCAGCAAGTGTGAGTTCTGGATGGACCATATTTCATTTCTGGGTCACATCATATCAGGAACTGGAGTAGCAGTGGATCCCAAGAAGGTAGAAGCAGTAGAGAGTTGGCCAGTACCCTAGACCGTAGCTGATGTATGGAGTTTCTTGGGATTGGCAGGATATTACAGAAGGTTTGTATCAGGTTTTGCAAGACTTTCAGCACCCATGACCCGCTTGACATAAAAGGATGTACCATTCGTCTGGTCGGCAGAATATCAGGCATTATTTGAGAATCTGAAGCAGAAGTTGATATCAGCACCTATCCTTACATTGCCAATTGGGCCCGGAGGTTTTACTGTATATTATGATACGTCAGGTAAAGGACTTGGATGTGTCCTTATGCAACATGGAAAGGTGATAGCGTATGCATCTAGACAACTTCGAGACCACGAGAAAAATTATCCAACTCATGATTTGGAGTTGGTGGCAGTAGTATTTGCTTTGAAGCTATGGGGGCATTACTTATATGGTGACCGAGTGGACATATACACAGACCACAAAAGTCTGAAGTACATCTTTACTCAGAAGGAGCTGAACATGAGGCAGAGAAGATGGTTAGAGCTGATCAAGGATTATGACGTGGAGCTTCAGTATCATCCAGGCAAGGCTAATGTGGTAGCAGACGCTCTCAGCAGAAGAGGCGGCGTATTTATGTTGACAACGCAGAAGCACATCTTAGAAGACCTTCAGGAGATGGGCATCGAAGTTATACTTCCTAATAATATAGGAATTTTGGCGAGTCTACAAGTTCAATCCGACTTGGTAGGCAGGATCAAGACAGCCCAGGCACAGGACCCAAGGATTCAGAAGCTTAGGGCAGAATGTGAGTCAGGGCTCAGAAAAGAGATGCAAATCCACGAAGATGGTATGCTTAGGTTTGGATCACGTCTATGTGTACCTAGTGGAGATATCAGACAGGAAGTTATGACAGAAGCTCACAGTTCTCGGTATTCTATACATCCTGGAGGGACCAAGATGTACCAAGATATCAAGCAGCACTTCTGGTGGAACGGGATGAAGAGGGAGATAGCTAGGTTTGTTTCCCGTTGCTTGATATATCAGCAAGTAAAGGCAGAACAGCAGAGGCCAGCTGGATTATTACAACCGCTTTCTATCCCGGAATGGAAGTGGAAACACATCACAATGGACTTTGTGACCGGTTTACCGAGATCACCAAGTGGCAAAGATGCTATTTGGGTGATAGTAGATCGGCTTACAAAGGTAGCACACTTTCTTCCTTTCAGAGTAGGACAATCTACAGAAAAGTTGGCAGAGTTGTACATGCAACAGATAGTCAGGCAGCATGGAGTCTCTGTCAGTATTGTGTCAGACAGAGATACCCGTTTTATGTCACATTTTTGGAAGAGCTTACATCGTAGTTTGGGCACAAAGTTAAAATTTAGTACGGCTTACCATCCACAGACGGACGGACAATCAGAAAGGACAATTCAGACTTTGGAAGATATGTTGCGAGCTTGCACCCTAGATTTTGGAGGATCTTGGGAAAGCCACATGCACTTAGTTGAGTTTTCATATAACAACAGTTATCAAGCCAGTATCCAGATGGCGCCATTTGAGGCACTATATGGTAAGAAGTGTAGGTCGCCACTAGCATGGGATGATATCGGGGACAGAAAGATGTCAGGCCCGGAAATGATTGTTCAGACAGTTGAATTGGTTAAAGGAATTAGAGAGCGACTTCGAGTTGCACAGGATCGACATCGTCATTGGGCGGACCAGTATCGTAGGCCGCTAGAGTTTTCTATTGGAGACCACGTATTCTTACGGATCTCACCTACCCGTGGGGTCATTAGGTTTGGCGTTCGTGGGAAGTTGAGTCCGCGGTACGTGGGCCCATTTATTATCCTTGATAGGGTGGACGATGTTGCTTATCGTTTATCCCTTCCGCCTTCGTTACGAGAGGTACATGACGTGTTTTATGTATCTCATCTGCGAAGGTATGTATCGGACCCAAGCCATATCCTTGATCATTCTGAGCTGGTTGTTGGTACCAACCTGTCTTATGAGAAACAGCCTGTGTCTATTTTGGACCGAAGAGAAAAGATACTCAAGAACCGAATAATTAGTCTTGTCCGGGTTGCTTGGGGTCATCACTCATTAGGAGAGTCAACGTGGGAACGTGAGGATGATATCCGATCACGGTATCCACATCTGTTTGACTCACAAGGTATATTTCTTCCCGTATACCTTGATTGTCTTAACTCCGTATGCTAGTCGCCCTATGAGTAGAAATTACTTGATATCGTAGATTGTTAAATATAGATATGTTACTTGCTATGGACATTGTAAAATGATTGCTTGCTTAAATTGCTTGTACTAGTTTGGCCTTGATATTTCTATCCTGCTTGGATTTAAAATTTCGAGGACGAAATTTTTCTAAGGAGGGTAGAGATGTCACTCCCCGTTCCCAGAATACGTATTTTTAATACATGTACTATTTTAATATATTTATTTAAATATTTATCATGTATTGTTTTGTATTTAAATCTCTTTAAATTCATGTTAATTAATTTCCTGCAATTAATTTTCTGTATTTTACTTCCTGCTTTTATTCTTTGCTGTAGCTTACTTTAGGTTTGGCCTAGGTTGGTTTATTTTCGGGTTATGGTGGTTCATCATGAACCGAACCCACCATCACCATTTAAAGCCCCAATCTTTTATCTCTCTCTTCATTACTTCTCCTTCTCATTTACTCTTCTTCATAACTCCCTCTACCTACCAACTCGTAGGCAAGTACATCTTGCTTCCACATGAAAACCCATTTTTATGGTTCCATTCTCTTTCCCTTGTGTTTCTAAGACACATTAGAACTTGTCATTTTCCATTTTGAGGCTTTAATTTTTGTAGATCTAGAAATTAGTTATTTTCGGATTTTGGTGGTTTTGATCTATCAAACTTCTTTGTTTTCAAGTTTTTATGGTTCCATGTTGTAGAGAATTTTATTCTACCCAATTTTGACCTTTGAAAAGTTGGATTTGGACTTATTTTGACCAAGTTATGGACTTTTGAAGCTTTAGGTTCAAACCATGGAGTTCTTGCTGATTTGGAGAAGACAGTGAGCAGTGTGCGCGAGCTTTTTAGCTTGCGCCACTGAGCTGCACGCGCCCTTTAGCGCAGCACAGTCTGACTCATACGCTGCCTTTTGGAGGCGTATGTCTTGCATACGCTGCCTTGAAGAGGAGTCGTATGGAGTACATACGCTGCCTTGAAGAGGAGTCGTATGGAGTCCATACGCTGCCTCTTGGAGACGTATGTCTTGCATACGCTGACTTGAGCGTAGCCTGACCTGAGCGTACGCTGACTTGAGCGTAGCCTGACTTGAGCGTAGCCTGACCTGAGCGTACGCTGACCTGAGCGTAGTCTGACTTGAGCGTAGCCTGACTTGAGCGTAGCCTGACTTGAGCGTAGTCTGACTTGAGCGCAGTCTGACTCAGGCGCAACCTGATGTTTAGGCGCAACTGGACCTGACCCTACTTACCCTGGATCTTCTATAGCCCTGTATATTGATATTTTATTAGATATTTAACGTCCATTTTATATCCTTACACCTTTTGGCATAAACTTGATATAATCATGATATGTTAATATTTCTGTTAAATATAGATTGTTACGTAGGATGTACCATGTGTCGTGAATTGAGTTATAGATACCCCGATTGGTTGGAATTAAACCCTGAGAGTTGTAGACTCGACCCCACTGAATACTAGTTGACTTTCATGCCTTGTCACCATTGATAATGATTGTGACCTTGACTAATAATTGATCTTGCGTTCCTAGTTGGAACTAAGAGACTGGCTAGTCGTCTTTTTGAATTGAATGAATGAGACACATTCATATTAATTATGAACTATTGAAATCGACTGGCTAATCCCGAATATTGGCATACAGGCACATGCAGGCTTCAATTCATTTATTATTTATTTATCTTACCAAAGAAGCATGTGTACTTTATGGTCAAGGCATGATTACTCCATGGTTAGTTTTGATTGTTGCATTACGCTATGTAAGACCTACAACCTGACCGTACTGGTATCATTGTAGAGTTGTGCATATCGTACCCCGTACGAAAGTACTCATTCTGAATGACCATGATCCACGGCATGGTACTTCACTCAACATAGAGACTATTAAGTTAAATAAAATAATGATTGCATGGAGAGAATGGATTTCCGAGTTCTTACATGGCAGCCCTCTTGGGACTAGTAGTGCCCGACAGGCCGGTTGGTCCCCACAGATACTGCAAATCTGCCACACGGGCAGGGAGCGGTATCTGGTTATATTATCTATTGAATATTGTATATTAATGACGGGCGTCCCGCTGGGACTCGTCTAATTCATGATTGGCGCAATTGATTGACTGGCTAAACTAGCCTTGCTTGCGCATAGTAAGAACTGAGAAATCCTTTATTGCGTAATTCCAGGATAACTTGGGACTCACAATAGCAAGCCGTAGTAGTTGCCTGGCCGTTTAAATTGATTTGTTTGTGTACTGTACCTACTCTGTTACTTAACTGGGATGATCAGAATGTCAGGACATGACGGGCCAACTTCTGTCCTTGTTTGGTTGGGAGGTTGGTTCGAAGTGTCGTGATGTCGTGTGAGTCCTAGTAGATAGCAGAGATCTATTATCATATTCTCTTATTACTGGCTTCATTCCTCATATCGTGTTCCCTTGCGGTACTTGCTATTAGAGGTCTAACCTCTCTGGTTTTGCATGGCCAGATTTAGAGCCGGTCCCTGAGGATCCAGCTTACTTCTACCTCCAAGATGGTCAACACTAGAGGGATGATCGCAGGAGGACTCGAGTGGGTTTCTTACTTCCCCGCCCATTTTGTTATCTACTTTATACTTTGCCGTTTGGCACCGACATGTTAGTCGGATTGTCTTGTACCTACTTTTGCATAATTGTAACTAAGTCAGGCTGCAGCTGCTAACAATTGTGTATAGTTACTACATCATCTGGCTGTATTTTGTAAAGCCAGATATCAAGAATATTTTGACTGAGCGTTTGGGACGCCTTACTGCTTTATCTCACATGTTCTCTATTTCTGTTTCTTGTTTGAATGATTGAGACAATAGAAGTAAAGTGACCATAGGGAGACTTTCATGTAGTATGCACCCCCTCGTCTTGTAGACAGCATTGATCATATTATACGGTATTCATCTACCCGTAATACGTAGCTGGCTGAGTCATTCCCCCGCTCTCCAGTATTCTGGTTCTGGGGCGTGACAACAAGTCTGGAATTGCACTTGTACAAGGCGTGCTCGTGTTCCTTTTATAAAAGAGACATTTTGAATAGAGATTCGCAGCGGATGATAAAGAAGTTTTGGCAACACAGATATGATCTGAAATAAGTTCTTTATTGATATTTTTGAAATTACATTACATAAAACATAAGGCTCTCAAACAGTCGAGATGAAATGCCAAACTTGGCTACAACATTGCAGAAATATTGAAATGAGATACAACTTGTTCCATACATCATATCACTTTATTAATAATGCGGCAATAACCACCTTCAACAAAATACCTTCTTCTTCAAGTGGAAACTTCAAGATGTACGAAGCTTCTAAAGAGTCGGATAGCAAGCCTTCAGCATCTATGATTATCCACTAGGTTTCTGGCACCTGTGGAGACGAGGGTCAGTACATTGCCACATATGTACTGGTGAGCGGCCGTAACCAATCTCACCATAAATCAACAGTAGTAAAAATTACATGAATGTTCACTATTGATTTGTATTCTTTCTATCTTGCCGTAGGGTCCATTAACAATTCATATATTTGATGAGAAATATAAGGAGCATATAGTGATGTTAGAAACATAAGCAATTCATGTTGTTCTAACATAAGCAATTCATATTGTTCACCAATTTGGTGAATCTTACCCACGGTCGATAGCCATCCCTGTAAATATTTATGAATACCACTTACTCTGCCTGCATAAGACATTGTTAGCTATGCCACCTGTCTATATAAAGGTCACTGACTACACGCCATCTGGGACATCTTGGTCGGACGGCTCTCCTTCAGCGGTGGGTAGCTAGCCCATCCGGAAGGTTCCCGAAAGACCGTGCTACTACTTCAGCACTGTGCTACTACTTCAACACTGTATTCCTCCTAGGCCGAATCGGTTCCGTGGCCTCGGAGTACCGTTCGAGGAACTACCTTGTATACAAGTTGTCCATGACCATGCATGCAATGCAACTTAACTAATAAGAGACATGACATGCATGATAATAGTATCTTCCACACATATTCGTAGTTCTCATTTCATCTTGCCATTTTTCCATCTTTCCAACTTGCCATCTTACCATCTTGCTTTGAGCCATAGGCTCGCATATTCGTTCATCCAACCAAGGGACTATTCATTTGTAATCCATTCTTTCGAACCGAAGTCCGATATACTTACCGCCCAATACTTGGGTCTTTGCATCACCTGTTAAACAATTCATATAGCATACGAGCATCATTCGATTTGCAACATAAGCCTAGCCATGTGATAATTTATCTTTCATTATCTTTTCCATATTATTACTAGGCATCTTTTATTAAGCACCGAACGCAATAACAAGTCTACTATTGTTATGCGCGAAGATCAAGGATCGTCGAAGGATCAAAGCCACTCACTTGTTGGTGAATTGCCGAGAGAAAGAGGTCTTCCACGCAACGTCAAGCTCGGTTCACTGCGTTAGCACCTGCATTGGCACTAACGTTTGGTCAGCATACTTCTTCTTTCTCTCAGTGATTCGATATGAAATGCATAGACAGTGAAAGTAAATCCATGAAAACATTCATCGAAAACAATCACAAAAACGCACACAAAAGCCAACAGCAAAAGCGACATCGAAAAACAGCAGGGCAACGGTCTCGGGACAAGCGACTCTTATATAGAACTCTTCTCCCAAGACGCGCGCCACTGCATCTTGGGCATCATTTCAAAAGAGTCCAATCCATAACGAGGAAAGGATCTCAATTCATTATCCCGCGATCCTGGTAAAGTTTCCCCAAGTAAAGTTCCCCAATTCCCATCCGACTCGGCCATTCGGCCGCTAGCCCGCACCGTGCTCTGCAATGGATTCAGGGCATTACAACTCTGATGTCTCATCCAGGCGTATCATTCTAGCATCTCAACGTATGCGCATCTTCATGCATAGTCAGAGCGAATCCCTCTCTCTTATCAGCACCAATCAGCCCTTGTGTAGCAGGAGGATAAGCTCTGCTAGCTCGACAAAGATCGTGGCACGATGCCCCGATCATCGGAAGCAACAGGCACACTTGGCAGCCTATGGCTATGCCAGCATAACGAAAGACGGAGCACGGCCACCCCGATCTTTGGATGCAACAGACACCATCGGCCTGTGTCGGGACTCGACGATCCCGATATTTGGATACAATAGACACTATCACAGAAGCTCAGAGTGACGGGAAGAATAAAGCAACGCATCTTCACCCTCGGAAAGAGCTCGAGTTCGGCAGTTCACCAAGGCGGAGCTCCGACCAAGTTCATCTTTACATCAAAATGAAGGATGAAAGCAAAGCTTTCCCTTATGCGACTATTTATAAGCACGGGCAGCCTACACCCGAGTGCCAAATGGCCAACATTCCAAATTTCGTGCAATGAATTTGCATTAATAGCAAACGCATCCGTCGCCTCGTATTCGGCTAAGTCAAGGCAACCATTAAACGCCTCGAAGAACCCAACAGACAGGCCAAAGAGGATGCGACACATGGCAGATGCGCCGTCGACGTCATGCGCTCCCCATGGATGCGCCAAACGGGCCATGGACCCATGCGCCCAGATTGGCACTAACCGATGCACCCTCTCCAAACTTATCACCATCAAAGCATTTAATGCTGAATGACAAAGGCGACAACGCATTCTAAGAGCCGTCCAATCAGCAGCCCTGTACAAAAAATGAAGTACCGCTGATGTCAGCACCATCATTACACCTCGGGTCGACAACAATGGCCACGTGGCCGACCGATCATTCGTATGCGCCTCGTGGCCATGCGCCCAGAAGACGACATACGCTCCAGTGGACATACGCCCCGTTAGCTCACTTATGATCTCAAGCAACAGAAGACGAAGCTCTGTATGCGCCTCAAAGGCCATGCGCCTGGACTTGCTTATAGCTCTTTAAAATTATGACACCAAGTCGCCTCTCCTGCGCCTGATTCTAGGTGCACCCTGATGCGAAGCTCTGCATTCGCCCCAAAAGCCATATGTCCAGACTCGACTATGATGCCTAAAACTCATAGACTAAGTCGCCTCCATACGCCCGATCCTAGGCGCACTCCGACATATCACTCTCCTCCAAAACCGAGATCTTTGAGCCACATGCATACGCCACGCGTCCCTTGACTCAGTTCTATTCAAAGAATGGGTGCTAACCACCCAAGATCTCAGCAACAACCAAATCTCAGCAACTGCTACGTGTCAGCTCCTCCGCAGCTCGATGAAGCAGTTCGAGCAGATTCTAGTACAACTCGGGGTGCATCATCCATGCACCCCTGCCAGCATCAGCCACGTGACGTTCCAACGTCCAGGTGCATCCGACATATGCGCACATGAGCAGCCAGCCTACTGTCTATAAATGGAAGGATCATTCTTTCACCTCAGGGGAACAGACGTATACACACACAAAGACAGACAAACGAAGAGAGATATACAGGCAGACTGTTATATCCACATACAGAGGTCAGAAGAGACACTTAACGTCCGCTTCTCCTCGCAACGTTCCGGCATCTAGAGCAATCTAGACTTTCAGAGAGTTCAAGATCGTCGTCAGATCGTCAACGGAGTCAACACATTACCACTCGCTCCACCGATACAGTTCCCAGATAAAAACAAAAGTGTACTCCTAGGACAACGTCTAAGTCCTACATTGTATACTGTTCTATTTGTAATTAAAATACCAAAGTTTTAATCAACAAAACCTTATCGTATTTTCGATGGCAAACACTAGTCATGTTATAATATAGTAGTAGATGATTTGAATATATAATTATAATAGGAAATAAGTGCAAAAATATATTAGTAAGTTTTAGAAACTATTTTTAGAATTTTATGAAATTATTTAAAATATTTTATAAGGTTATCTTAGTATTTTTGAATTAAGGGAAATGTATTCCTATTTAGTATAGAGAGTAAAAAAACTATTACGTTACTGTTCCTATAGGAACAGTAACCCGAACCCAGTAACCCTCGTTCCCTTCTAACCCGATAGCGCAGATCTTATAAATGCCAATGAAACTTGCTAGAAAAAACCCTAAATTCATCAAAACCAAACCCTCCCGCCCCAGTAGACCCCAGCACTCAACGCGGCCACTGCACTGCCTGCACGATGGCGGAGGTCGTTGGAGCGCTACCAGGCCGCCATAAAACAGAGCCTCGCTCTATTTTCATCTCAATCGAGGTACCTTACTTGCCATCAATTTTTCTTCCATTGTACTCGATCAATTTCGAATCTAGTTGACCCTATTGGAAGCCTACATAACCCTCTCGAATACCCAGTAGATAGGTTGGAGCATAGCCAAACAGGTCTGCCCAGAATTTGACACAAAATCGACGGAAACCTACTGTGACAGTTAACAGAATTAGGACTTAAGTACCCATGTTTGGAGATATTTTCTAATCAACCTAGTAATGTACTTTAAAAACTCCTTGAACAATAAATTAGACAACATATAGCTCTTCAATTACCTTCTTGTAGTTTAATGTTTCATTCACTAGATGCAAATATTTTCGAATCAAAAGTTGGAGAAAAATTGTTCTGAAAACGATTAAAATTAGGAAAAACTTTTCGATACGGCGTGTGCTCCGACAAATCGAGCGACGTGGTCGTGCACTATATGCATCAAAAGGCACGTATGGATGTTGCCGACGTGTGGGAACTGACAGAACTCAATTTTGTTGCGTGTGCGCGACGAAGTCAATGCGTATCCGTCGAGATACCCCCGTATTGACCTTTTGCAAACTAGCCCATAACTTCGTGCACGTTCGTCGAATCGACACGAAACTTATGCCATCAAGACCGAATCATTTTTCTGGTTATGTACGCCAAGTTTGGTCCAATTATGAGAAGGTCGATCAGAACGTCTATTTGGTGGGCCTGCAACCTGCTCTAACGGGCGAATTTGTGCACGGCCCGTCGGAATCCAACTTTGGACATACGATTGGGTTCGTCTCCTCAAACCAGACCCGTAGACATGTAGTTTGATGACTTTAGAGACCGTAGGTACTGGCACGCTTTTTAGTACAAAACAGGTCCAACGACGGATATCGTTTTGACCCGAAATTACGATTTTGTTCCTGTTCCAGAATTGAACTTTTAGGCAGGCATTTCCTAGACATATCTTTTATACCAAACACGTTTGTGATATTTATTTCAGCATCCGGAGCTCTTGGTGGATTTTGACTTTCGTGTTGACAATTTTGACTGTTGGATTTGCTACATCTCGTACCACCCTCAGGCAAGATACCTTGCCACCTTACTCTGTGATTACTTTACTTTATTTTTTAGTTATTTATTTTTAGTTTCATATATTTGTTCTATGTTTTTATCACTGTGCGTCCAAGTCACACTTGGGTGCAAGCGACTATATCGGTCGTTTTATTTGCTTTTATATTATTTTCCTGCATTAACTTAGCTTATTGACCACCCATTTGATGATGAGGTATTGGTATATCTTGAAGAACAGTTTGGCAACTCTAGAGGGGGGTGAATAGAGTTTATATAGAAAAATAGCCAATTAAAAATAACTCTTTCACCAACAATAAATAGCAGAGTAAAGTGCAGAAAATAAATGAAGAGCAAAAGAGCATACGCAAACACAGCAATTTTAACCTGGTTTCCCTCGTGGAGGACTAGTCCAGGCCTGAGAACTCTAGCTCAGGATTAAATCCACTATTTGTGAAATAGTAATTTACAACCCGTGCCTTTTCTTCAGAAGAGCACGTCAACTTCTAACAGATGATCGCAGTGGCGATTTGCTTGGAATTATCCAAGCGACTTCTTCGACTCTTGCACAAGAATCCTAACTGAGAGATGCTGAGCACTCGACACTTAGGAGGCTTATGGCTAGTAGATGGAAAGGGTATGGCTTACTTGAGCTTATAAGAGAGAAGAGAAAAGAAGATTGGATGGATTGGAATGAGAGAATTCATGCCCTATTTATAGTGTTTTTATAGGCAGAATTCGGCCAGAATTCGGGTAGGAAAATTCAAAAATTTGGCCGTTGGACAACTAGCAACCAGCTAACCCTAAAATTAGGGTTCCTGATTTCTAGGGGACAGAGTTCGGCCCGAACTCTGTGTGGAGGCAGAGTTCGGCCCGAACTCTGTCTCCAGAGCACAGAGTGGTTCTAAGGGGATTTTTGGGCAGTGTTTGGTTCAGTAGAGCTTGGGATTTTGGGTAGGCTGTAGACTAAGTGTCAAGAGCTCAGCAAGACTCAGAGTACACAAGTCTAGACTCAATGAAAATATAAAATACAGACTCGAAAACACACTGAAAGCCGGAGACTGAGCTGTCGTCTGTCTTGAACTGTTATGCAGACGTCGTGTGTCGTATTGAATTAATACAGATATTATTTAGTCAATGTAGTCAATATTTGGTTGACTATGACTTTGTGTCAACAATCTCCCCCATATTGATAATTGACAAAATAATATATGTATATTCAATATTCATACCTGGACACAGTTGATTATAGCAACATAGCTCCCCTATACTTGATGCCGAGCTAGAATGTAATAGCTCCCCCGTAATCAGTGAACGGTGTTGAGCTAGAAGCAATAGCTCCCTCGTAAATAGTGCATAAAACCTGTATAATATCTCCCAAAAAGCACAAACAAGCACAGAAATACGTAAAGATAGGATCTGATACCAAACAAGTATATCCAGCCATATATATCCAGGCAGAATATACATAGTTCTCCTCCTTTTGGCAGTTAGCAATATAGACTGCAGAGAAATGAATAATAAAAAAAAACTGCAGTAGACAATTAATAGTAATACAACCACACCAAGCAGAGAAGAAACAGTATAGAAATAATCAAAAGAAGTACTAGCATAAAGTGTCATAACCAAATGTTAAACACACAACCAGAGTTTAAAAGCATCCAAGTACATAAACTGAAACTAACTAACTAGAAATGAAACTAATGTCATCATCAGCAGCAGCAGCAGCAGATAGTAGCCAATCTCCATCACGGAGCACGAGATGGTCCAGGAGTGTCAGAACGTCTGGGATCCACAAAAGCAGCACCCGGATCCAGGTAACGCATGACCCACGGATCATCAATGCGATAGCCCTCACGATCGGGATCCCGCTGCATGGGAATGGGCATAGTAGGATGATGGGACATGGAGTACCGAATATCATGCAGCGAGTTGCTGAGTGCACTCATCTGCAGGGTAGTGCGGTAGTCCATCTGAGCCCACCGATCGTCCTCTAAGTCGAAACGATCCCGGAGCATGGTCTGGATGGAGTCAAGAGTGGCAGGTGGAGGAGGTGCATCCTGATCGAGTGGAGGGGCGTCTGGCTCCTCATCATCAGAATGCTCAGAAGCCTCAGGAGAGGCGACGACTGCTTGAGTATGTCGTGCCTTGGACAGGAAAGCAGGAACAGGCAAGAACGGACAGTCATGAATAGAAATGATGAATGCACGAAAAACCATAGGAAGGTATAAAGGATAAACCAAAGCTCTTGGTTTCTTCCTACAATTTATCATCCAGTCCATCATTGTCCTAGGAAGATTGAAGGGGATACGAAAATGAAGGTGATATAAAGCAGAGATCTCAAAGTAGGTAACTTCATCAGTTGAACCAGCTTTTGGTAAGATAGTATTGAACACGATGCGATGAAGTTCATAAAAGTAGGGGGTGAGATGCTTGGCCTTTAGCTTGCGAGGACTTACGTTAGGAGCACATAAATCCTCCTTGAATCCTTCAAGGGTAGTATCGCCAACAAATTGAAGTTGACGTGCTTCCACAAGCTTGTCCCACACATCAAGATCCGGGAGAGCAAGAAAGTCTCCCAACTCAGAATCATTGAAGGCAATGTTAATGCCAGCAACCCGAGAATAGATGTGGGTTGCATCGTAAGTCAGATTACAGTAGAACATTTGGATTACGCTACGGTAAATGACAAAGTTGGAAGCAACTAGTTCATCCAAACAAAGATCACGAAATAAAGATTCATATTGAGAAAATATTGTGAAATTGATGGGATGGCCCCCAAACACCGGACGAGTCCTAAAATTGCTAAACCATTCATTAGAGGCGTCTAGCGACACAAATAGACGGTCGTCGTATGTATTAGGGTCATCGGGATGCGGCAGATTGAACAACGGATGAATGGGGTGTTGTTCAACAACTTGTTCAATCGGAGGAGGAGGAACCGAAGAGGAAGCTCCCTCATGTCGAGTCCTTCTCCCTCGTTTGGACAAGCGAGATGCCATTTGCAAAAAAATAGAAGAACTTGAAAATGATAGAAAGAGAGAGTTATACCTGAAAATAATACCAAACAGTGGAAGAGAATGTTGAAAAACCCCTTTTCCTTGATTTTGAGAAGAAATGGAGCTCTCTAGATCAAGAACTAGGGTTAGGGTTTGGAAGGAAGAAGGTTGAAGAGGTGGAGAAGAAGGAAATATGGGAGGAAAGAGAAGGAATCCCGAAATAAAATAGGGATTTGTCTTTGGTCGGATAGAATATTGACCATTGGATCTAAAATGATCCAACGGCAGAGCCAGATCCCGACGCTGGAGCAATTGGACCGAACTCGGCCCGAACTCTGTTAAGGGCAGAGTTCGGCCCGAGTTCTGGAGTAGTGGTCCAGAACAGAAAACAGGCTGAAAGATAAAAAAAATTGGTTAAGTGTTGAAGAAAAGTGATGGTTGAGGATAAAAGTTTGATGAAATCAATGAAGTACATAGAGAGGTACTCAAAAGTCAGAATGAACTTTAGAATGTAGTAATTAGACAGTATTAAGTCGAAACAAACCATATAATAAACAAGGAAATATATTGTAATTCAATATTTCAAATTTGCCATGGGTTAGCTGCAGGGGCCGGATCCCAGCTAGCGGTAGTCCTGAGGACTAGTGCACCGTGTCGCTTAGGCTTTTACGCCTTGTTGTCAGAAGGACCCTTTCGGCTTGTACCCATACCAAATTTGTCGTAAAATAATCAAAATATACTCGATATTTATGCAGGCGAGTCTCAACTTATAACTGCTTCATCCAAAATTCTGAGTTCACGACATAGGAAATTGAAGCGCTCTTCGGATAATGGCTTAGTAAAGAAATCTGCTAGCTGATGATCAGTGTCGATAAATTCTAAGTTAATCGTGCCATTTTGCTGATGATCACGCAAAAAGTGGTGTTTGATCTCAATGTGTTTAGTGCGTGAGTGGCAGACAGGGTTCTTAGTCAAATTAATGGCACTTGTATTGTCACAGAATATAGGAATATGCATAAAAGATAACTTATAGTCTTCAAGGGTTTGCTTCATCCACAGAATTTGTGCACAACAACGCCCAGCTGCTATGTATTTAGCTTCTGTTATGGATAGTGCGACAGAGTTCTGCTTCTTGCTAAACCAGGAGACTAAAGCTTTTCCTAATAAATGACACGTGCCGCTCGTACTTTTACGGTCGACCTTGCATCCAGCGAAGTCAGCATCGGAATAACCAATAAGATCAAATGATGTTGACTTGGGATACCATAGGCCCACTGTAACCGTACCCTTAAGGTATCGAAAGATACGCTTAACCGCGGTCATGTGTGATTCCTTAGGATTAGCTTGATATCTAGCACATAGGCAAACACTGAACATGATATCGGGACGACTAGCAGTTAAATAAAGTAAGCTGCCTATCATACCTCGATACTTACGTTGATCAACGGGTTTGCCGCTCTCATCTGGTTCGAGTTTGGTTGAAGTAGCCATTGGTGTGCTGATTGGTTTGACGTTGTCAAGATCGAACTTCTTCAGCATGTCCTTGGTATACTTCGATTGGCAGATGAAAGTTCCATTAGCCATTTGTTTCACTTGCAGACCAAGAAAGTAGTTGAGCTCTCCCATCATGCTCATCTCAAATTCTGTCTGCATACATTTGGCAAATTCTTGACAGAGGGTTTCATCAGTAGAACCAAAAATGATATCATCAACATAAATTTGAATCAACAGAATAGTGTCTTTAAAAGATTTTATAAACAGTGTAGTGTCAATTTTCCCTTTTGAAAAACCTTTCTCAAGTAAGAAGCTACTTAGCCTTTCATACCAAGCTCTGGGGGCTTGTTTGAGGCCATAAAGCGCTTTCTTTAGCTTGAACACGTGGTCGGGAAATTTGTGATTTTCAAAGCCAGGAGGTTGTTTCACATAAACTTCCTCCTTAATAAAACCATTCAAGAAAGCACTTTTCACATCCATTTGAAATAATTTAAAGTTTTGAAAATTAGCAAAAGCACAAAGCATCCGAATGGATTCTAGTCTAGCAACAGGAGCATACGTCTCATCGTAGTCGATACCTTCCTCTTGGTTATTTTCTTGAGCTACTAGACGAGCTTTGTTACGTGTGACTGAACCATCTTCATTTACTTTGTTTCTAAAAACCCATTTAGTACCAATTATCGAGTGATTAACCGGTCTAGGAACGAGTTCCCATACTTGGCTTCTCTCGAATTGGTTGAGTTCTTCTTGCATAGCAGAAATCCAAAATTCATCATTAAAAGCTTCAGAAATGTTTTTAGGCTCTACTTGTGAAATGAAGGCAGTGCTAGCAACGGAGTCTCTTAGTGATGATCTAGTAGTTACTCCACGTGAAACTTCTCCTATAACTAAATTTTCTGGATGAGAAGGTTTGAAAGAGAATTTCTTAGGCAAACCCTCCAGAGAATTAGTTTCGGTCGAAGTATTCATTGGAGTAGAAGTTGATGGCTCAACGTCATCATCAAAAGTACTTACTGCACTGTTGTCTTCATCAAAAGTCACATTTGTTGACTCTTCCACAATAAGTGAGCGTTTATTAAAAACTCTATATCCCTTACTCTTGGCGGCATAACCAAGAAAGATACCATCGTCAGCTTTGGCATCAAATTTGCCTAAGTTGTCTTTGGTGTTAAGGATAAAACATCTACAACCAAAAACTTTAAAATAAGAAACATTGGGGGTTCTCCCAAACCAAAGCTCATAGGGTGTTTTCTTCGTAATGGGACGAATTAGCACCCTATTCAAAATGTGGCATGCTGTACTGACAGCTTCTGCCCAAAAGTATTTCGGAAGTAAAAATTTATTCAACATGACTCTGGCCATATCGCCGAGAGTTCTATTCTTCCGCTCCACAACACCATTTTGTTGAGGAGTTCTAGGACAAGAAAATTCATGATCAAAACCATTTGTATTACAAAAATTTTCAAAATCATAATTTACGAATTTTCCTCCATGATCACTTCGGATTCGAGTAATCATGTAGCCTTTTTCGTTTTGAACTTTCTTTACAAAAACTTTGAAAACAGAGATAGCATCGCTCTTATTAGCGAGAAAGAAAACCCAAGTGAATCTCGAAAAATCATCAACAATAACAAATGCATAAAGTTTGCCACCAAGGCTAGCTATTCTACTAGGATCAAATAAATCCATATGAAGTAGTTGCAAGGGTCTAGTAGTACTTACAGAGTTGATGGAATGAAATGAGGATTTAGTTTCCTTGTTTAGTTCATATTCGACACATACCGTGTCCTTTTTGAATGTAATGTCAGGCAATCCTCTCACTAGCTTCTTGGTAGAAAGCCTGGATATAGCATCCATGTTGGCGTGACCAAGACGCTGGTGCCAAAGTAGTCGTTCGTCTTTGTGGGCATATAGACATCTACCTGCATTGTTAGTATTTACAGAAAGATAGAAAATATAGATGTTGTCCTCTCTTTTCCCTTCAAAAGCAATGTCTCCTGTTGACCTATCATAGATGTAGCAACTGTTTTGTCCAAAGTTAATATCATATCCATGATCAGCAAGATGACTAATGCTGAGCAGGTTATGCTTTAACTCGGTCACTAGGCAGACATCCTTTATTACAGGAGAAGGAGGATGACCAATGATACCATTACCTATTATGTGCCCTTTGAGATTGTTACCGAAGGATACATATCCTTCTCTCTTCATCGATAGTGATGCAAAAAGATTTGCGTCTCCCGTCATATGTCGCGAGCATCCACTATCGAGAATCTACTTACTTTCAGTTGAAGAGGGAAGGTCCACCTACATCAAGAGTAGATGTGACCTTTGGTACCCGAGTTCTTGAGGGTCCTGAAAAGTTAGTCTTTGGAAACCAAGTATATATCTTTTTATCTACAAGTCTTCTAAATTTGCACTGTGGTGAGATGTGTCCATGTAATCCACAGTAAGTACAGATAGCATTCTTATTTATGCTAGGAGCATGAGAATAATATCTATAAGCAACAGGATGAGGATGGTCATGATGTGAAGAGTTAGCATGGTGATGATGATTATGCATAGAATGAGTGGCATGGTGATGGTGTCTATGAGGCATATCATGATGGTATTGTCTATGATGTGTGACATGCTGATATCGTCTATATGGCATGGCATGATGATTTTGTCTATTTGGCATGGCATGATGATTCCTATGTGTGGAGTGATGTTGATTGTGTCTTTGTGCATGATGATTGTGTACTGAGTGAGAATTATTCTTACGTGCACGTGGTTTGTGAAAGTTTGTGTATATAAATGTATGGTTATGTGCTGCATGAGAATGACGTGGTTGACTAGCATGAGTGGTGTTGTGCCCATGTGATTGGGTTTGAGGTTGAACAACCTGTTTACCCAATTTGGTTTCTAATCTTTTAGAAACAGCTTGCAGTTCATCAACCTTAATATTTAAGCCATATATCTTAGTCATGAAAATCTTGTGTCTACTCTTTTCTTCAGCAAGCAACGTGTTGAGTGTAGTGATTTCTTGAGTTTGTTGCTCAATACGTGCTTCAGCATCATGTAAGCTTAATTTAAGCTTGGATACTTCATCAGGGTCATTTGTGGGTGTCGTATTTCTAACATTATCAAGAAGTAAGGAAATTCTTTGTATCTCATCTTCAAGACTTTTGATTTTGTCCTTGGCATGTTTGTATTTACCGATGACCTTTTTGT
Organism: Iris pallida; assembly: GCA_029216955.1. Taxonomy (NCBI): domain Eukaryota; kingdom Viridiplantae; phylum Streptophyta; class Magnoliopsida; order Asparagales; family Iridaceae; genus Iris; species Iris pallida. The sequence goes on from JANAVB010039017.1 coordinate 6,728,555, forward strand.
GATCATCGAGTAAATCAGTGAAAGCATCACCAAGTTCATCAAAAGAGAAGTCATCTAGAGTTTCGTTAGATACCTTGTTGGAAGTTGCCATTAGGCACACATTTACTGTATCTTGAGGAGAGCCTTTTTCTTCCTCGGAGTCACTCGCTTCACTTTCATGCCAAATTCCTGTGTTGGCATATTTCTTTGATGAGTTCTTTTTGTATGGCTTCTCATAGCGGTTGCTCTTCTTCAAGAATGGGCAGTCTTTTCGGACATGTCCAGTCTTCTTGCAACCGTAACAGGTTGGCTCTTCTTCATCATCTTCTTGTGAATCCTTCTTCCTTCGATTGAAGCGAAGGAATTTTCTAAAGTTGCGAACCATGAGAGCTTGGTCTTCATCATCCGAGTTATCGTCTTCGGTCTCATCGTGATCAGCCCTTCGTCGATGAGCTTTGAGTGCGATCTCCCTGGTCTTCGGAGCAGGCTCTTCGAAGTCCTTGAGGTCAAGCTCATGAGTCATGAGCTTACCCATCAAGGTCTCCATTAACATTGTTGTGAGATCGTTTCCTTCTATGATGGCTGTCACCTTAGGGTTCCAAATCTTTGGTAGCCCTCTGAGCAACTTACGAATCTTCTCGTGGTTTGAGTACTGCTTTCCAAGCGAGGATAGAGGATTGATGATGTCGAGGAATCTTGTGATCATTTGAGTGATCGTCTCACTTGGCTTCATCTTGAAGGCTTCGTATTCTTGAGTGAGACGGCTTATTTTAGATTCCTTGACCTGTGTGGTTCCTTCATGTGTCACTTCTAGAAGTCTCCATACTTCATGAGCAGTGGTGCATGTAGAGACCCTGTTGAACTCATTCCTGTCTATAGCACAGAATAAAGCATTAATAGCCCTAGCATCTAGACTTGCCTGTTTCTTCTCCTCGACAGAATATTTGTCGTGTGGTTTCTCAATGAGGTCACCATCGACAACTATCCTGGCGGGCTTTTTGTAACCGTCAGTGATGACAGTCCATAGGTCAAAGTCTAGAGACTTAAAATAGAAGCTCATCCTTGTTTTCTAATATGTGTAGTTTGTCCCATCAAATAGGGGAGGCCTATGAGTGGACTGACCTTCACCATGATTGGAAATCAAGGATTGTGTGGTTGCCATGGATCAGCTCTTAGGATGTTAGTCCTTAAAAAGAGAACAGAGCTCTGATACCAATTGAAGAACAGTTTGGCAACTCTAGAGGGGGGTGAATAGAGTTTATATAGAAAATAGCCAATTAAAAATAACTCTTTCACCAACAATAAATAATCAGAGTAAAGTGCGAAAAATAAATGAAGAGCAAAAGAGCATACGCAAACACAGCGATTTTAACCTGGTTTCCCTCGTGGAGGACTAGTCCAGGCCTGAGAACTCTAGCTCAGGATTAAATCCACTATTTGTGAAATAGTAGTTTACAACCCGTGCCTTTTCTTCAGAAGAGCACGTCAACTTCTAACAGATGATCGCAGTGGCGATTTGCTTGGAATTGTCCAAGCGACTTCTTCGACTCTTGCACAAGAATCCTAACTGAGAGATGCTGAGCACTCGACACTTAGGAGGCTTGTGGCTAGTAGATGGGAAGGGTATGGCTTACTTGAGCTTATAAGAGAGAAGAGAAAAGAAGATTGGATGGATTGGAATGAGAGAATTCATGCCCTATTTATAGTATTTTTATAGGCAGAATTCGGCCAGAATTTGGGTAGGAAAATTCAAAAATTTGGCCGTTGGACAACTAGCAACCAGCTAACCCTAAAATTAGGGTTCCTGATTTCTAGGGGACAGAGTTCGGCCCGAACTCTGTGTGGAGGCAGAGTTCGGCCCGAACTCTGTCTCCAGAGCACAGAGTGGTTCTAAGGGGATTTTTGGGCAGTGTTTGGTTCAGTGGAGCTTGGGATTTTGGGTAAGCTGTAGACTAAGTGTCAAGAGCTCAGCAAGACTCAGAGTACACAAGTCTAGACTCAATGAAAATATAAAATACAGACTCGAAAACATACTGAGAGCCGGAGACTGAGCTGTCGTCTGTCTTGAACTGTTATGCAGACGTCGTGTGTCGTATTAAATTAATACAGATATTATTTAGTCAATGTAGTCAATATTTGGTTGACTATGACTTTGTGTCAACATATCTCATACGGCCTTGACATATACTTTATCACGTATTGTGAGTCACATATAGGATACGTACTCGCATAGTCGGTCGGCCACCGACACGTATGAGGCGTACGACGGTTAGGAGTAACTGCCAATAGAATTGCATGCTAGTAGACTTGGTAGTTACTAGAGGTTCATATGAGTCATCGATGTGACTCCACTAGGCATGAGGTGGGAAGAACAGTTCCTTGATGTATGGGCCACATATTTATTGCTAATGTACCTGAAGCTCTGCTGGAGACGCAGGTTCACCTTACTATTACTGATTCCCTCTGACGTTCATGGAGCGTTAAGGACGTTTTCTTACTGATTTCCTCTGACGTTCACCGAGCGTTATGTATGGAGACTACTGGTTCCCGAAGGAAGGGACGATGCCACTGCTATACAGCCCGAGTGCCCATATGTAAATAATTGTTCTTTATTACATATTCACTATAGTACGGTTAGGCACCCTATTGCATATATTCCTTTATTTTCTATTATATATCACAGTTTATATGGCATAGTATTTTCTTGTATCTTGTTATGTCCCTCTGAGGACCTGGTTATCTCTCCAGGTGTGTGCTATTGTCATTCGCAGGTATTCTAGCCGAGGTCGTGATCTTCTATATTCATTTGGAGATGATGCGTCTTGGATCTTTCTTTGCTATACTCGTCAAATCATTTCAGTTTCCATGTAAATCTTTCCTTACTTGTTGGTAGTAGATTTGTCTTCGCCCAATATATTGTACAAAGACTTATTATAGTTGATTATATGATAACTTTTATTCTTTTATTTTGTGGATGAGATTTGATTAGTCTTGGTTTACTGCATTTTACAGCTTATGTATACATGCGAGGTGTCCGTATATTGGAGTATACTTCGTATGTATGTAGCTGGCATGTCTACGTACTTAGTTCTAAGTATTTTGGGACTGGGGCGTTACACATAGCATCTAACAAAAAATTATCACTACATGCTTCTTCAATATTTTTGGGTTCAAGCTGTAAAATAAATGCAAAATAGGAAGCTATATCTTTACTAGAGGAACGAGTACTTACACCCCTGGTAATCTCACCAATTACCAAGTCCTTTGGATGGTCTGCCAAAAATCTTATTTCTTTTGGCATATCCTCTAGATTGCTGGTTTCGACTTCTGGTTCTGTACGTGATTTGCTTGGAGACTCAGCTAGTGCTTTGTGTGAGGGTTCTGCAGAAGCAGTATTAGGTATACTTATGTCTTCATCATCATCATCGACAGAATGTTGATTGAGTTCGTTAAATTTAACATTTATTAATTCTTCGATGATCATGGTTCTCTTGTTGAAGACTCTGTACCCTTTGCTCTTCGTCGCATAACCTAAAAATATACCTTCATCGGCCTTTTCGTCAAATTTTCCCAAATTATCTTTAGTATAAAGAATAAAGCATTTACAACCAAATACTTTGAAATAAGAAACAGAGAGAGTTCTATCAAACCATAATTCATAGGGAGTCTTCTTCGATATAGGTCGAATTAGAACCCTATTGAGAACATAGCATGCTGTATTTACAGCTTCAGCCCATAGGTATTTAGGTAGACTAAACTGATTTAACATTACTCTAGCCATTTCGGATGGAGTCCTGTTCTTACGTTCCACAACTCCATTTTGCTGTGGAGTCCGTGGGCAAGAGAACTCATGTAAATAACCGTGTGTGTCACAAAATTGCTTGAACTCTACATTCTCAAATTTGCCGCCATGATCGCTTCGAATACGAGTGATCATGAAACTCTTTTCATTTTGAACCTTCTTGCAAAAGGTGACGAATTCTGATAATGCATCGTTCTTGTGTGTAAGAAAAATATACCCACGTGTATCTAGAGAAATTATCTATTATTACAAATGCATATAACTTACCACCTAGGCTAGCAATTCTATTAGGTCTAAATAAATCCATATACAGTAATTGCAGAGGTCTAGTAGTACTTACAACATTTTTGGACTTAAAAGCGGATCGGGTAGCTTTGTTCTTTTCACATTCGCTACATACCGTATCCTTCTTGAAAAAAATGTTTGGTAAGCCTCGTACCAGCTTCTTTGTGGATAGTCTTGAAATTGTGTCCATATTTGCATGACCGAGTCTCATATGCCATAGTTGACTCTCATCACTTTTGGCCATCAAGCATCTAACTGCTTTGTTAGCATCTTCTAACAGATAGAAAACATATATATTGTCGTCCCTAATACCTTCAAAGATAATACTACCAGTTGAGCTATCAACTATAGTACATTTGTCTTTGACAAAGTTAATGCCATAACCGTGATCAGCTAAATGGCTTATGCTGAGTAGATTATATTTTAACTCGGTAACTAGACAGACATCTTTAATCACAGGGTAGGGAGCCTTACCAATATTACCAATACCAATTATGTACCCTTTTAAATTATTACCGAAGGAGACGTATCCTTCTTTCTTCTTCGACAGTGTTGCAAATATTGAAGCATCACCGGTCATATGTCGTAAGCAACCGCTGCCGAGGATCCATTTGCTTCTAGCATGTGAAGGGCGTTTCATCTATAAAAGAATTTGCAGATGAAAACTTTGGTACCCATTTCTTGTAGGGTCCTGGAATGTTAGTTTTTGGTATCCATGTACATATTTTTAAATTAACAAGCTTTCTAACTCTACATGAAGAAGAAATATGACCAATGGTGCCACAATAGTGACATCTAGCATGTTGAGTATTGAAAGCAGAGTGCTGTGCATTATTGGTAGGTCTAGGTTTTCTAGTGTAAAAAAATGTATGCCTATTTGTCTTCTTGGGCAATGATTTGGTTTGATTAGGTCTGACAGTATTGGGTTTGACCGTGTTCCGATGATTCGGTAAGTGACACGTGTTAGGGTAGAAAGTAGCAACTTTAGGCTGTTTTCCTGTCCTAATTTCCAACTCTTTGGAGGTGTCATATAACAAGCTATATTTAGCAGTGAGTGCATCATTTCTAACAGTAGCTTGCTGGAGACTTTTCTTCTCTTTGATTAAGTCTTCCTCTAATTGGGTAATGGTCTTGTCGTTCTCTTCGGATAGTCTTTGGGTCTCGTGTAATAACAGTTTAACAGAAGAAAGCTCACCTTCTTCACTAGAACAATTACTACCTCTAACCTTATCTAGTAGGTCGGTAAGTCTTCCTATTTCACTTTTGTACTCTTTGAGTACCTTCTCAGAGGTCTGATATTTACTATGCAGTCTTTTGTAATCCCCTAAGAGGTCAGTAAAGGCTTCTCCTAGTTGCTCAAAGGTAAAATTATTATAAGTATCAAACAGGGGGTTAGTGGTTACCTGATCGTATGCCATTAAGCATACATTTGCAGCGTCATCTGATTGCTCATCTTCTGAGTCGCTAGCTTCACTTTCATGCCATATGCTTGTATTGGCATATCTTCGGGACGTGGACTTCTTCAGGTAGCCCTTGTCATATTTGCTATTCTTTCTGGTTGATGATGATGCTGTTGGACAGTCCTTCTTCATATGTCTTTTCTTTTTACAGCCATAGCAAATAGGATCTTCATCGTTGTTGTTGCTGTCGCTGTTGTTGTCCTTTGTTCTTCTGTTAAACCTCATGAACTTTTTAAATTTTCTCACCATAAGAGCTTGATCCTCAGTGTCAGAGTTACTGTCGTCGAAATCATCTTCTACAGTTCTTCTATGTTGAGCCTTGAAAGCGATCGACTTCTCTGACTTCTCCTTTGGTATAGCATCTTCAAAGTCTTGAAGTTCCAGCTTGTGAGTGAGTAGCTTACCCATGAGTGTTTTAAGAGACATTGTTGAGAGATCGTTCCCTTCAATAATTGTTGTAGCCTTTGGAATCCAGTTCTTTATGAGAGCTCGCAGCAGTTTCCGAATCTTTTCATGGTTACTGTAATCCTTGCCTAATGATGACACAGGATTTACAATATCCAGGAATCTCATAAACATCTAGGTGACAGATTCATTTGGCTTCATCTTGAACGCCTCATACTCCTGAGTAAGTCCGTTGATCTTTGACTCCTTGACTTGCATCATACCTTCGTGGGTTACTTCAAGAAGTTTCCATACTTCATTTGATGTTGTGCAAGTATACACCCTATTAAATTCAGTCCTGTCTAAGGCACAAAATAAAGCGTTAATAGCACGTGCATCAAGACTGGCCTTTTTCTTTTTATCATCAGTATACTTATCATGTAATTTTTCAACCAAAACATCTTCAATAAGAATACGAAAAGGATTTTTATAGCCATCAACAACTATAGATCATAAGTCAAAATCTAGAGATTTTAAGAAGAAACTCATCCGTATTTTCCAATAGGTATAATTTGTACCGTCAAACAGAGGAGGTTTATTTGTGGCTTGGCCTTCACTTATGAACTTCACAGTTGCCATGTGATGTGCTGTGATCTATGTAATAGTTAAGAATAGTAAAATTATAACTGTATTGTTACCTTGCTTTATCTGTATAACCCGCTCTGATACCAATTGTAGGAACAAATTTGTTAAACACAATACTCTAGAGGGGATGAATAGAGTAGGCAGCGGAATATAGCTAATTTAAAAAGTTAGCAGCAAGATCACAGAGAAATATATATACCACAAGTAAATAACTGTAAAAGCAGAGATCAGAATGCAAACGCAAAGACGACGATGTATACTGGTTTCCCTCTTGTGAGGACTAGTCCAGTCGGAAGAACTCTAGCTTCCAGTTGAATCCACTATTGGAATAAACCGCAAGTTTTCATATGAAGTCCTTGCAACTTCTACAAACACGAGCTTTGATACAAAGTACTCGACCAACTTCAATTGTGAGGAGTCTTTCTTCAATCACGCCTCTGATTACAATCGCTTTGAAGCTTCTAGACCGTACCGCACTGGCAAATTGACTAGAGGATTGTAACTGGCTTAGGATTTAAAAATTAAATCTTAGAACTCTTTGGAATAGAACAATAGGCTTTAGAGAGAAAGGATGAAAGTGAGTGAATGAGTGAATTAAAATGATCGAAATCCTTTTCTATTTATAGTTTTTCCAATGGGAGAACTCTGGCAGAATTCGAACATAATTCAGACAGAACTCTATGAAAAAATTTCGTTGGGATCCGTAACTGTAGGGAGACCAAGTTTTCAAACATTCGAAAAACAAACGGTCACTAACCGAACTCTGGTCGAACTCGGGCCGAACTCTGGCCGAGTTCTGTCAGGGTTTAGTCAGGGTTTTTGTAAATTGATTTTTGACCTGTTTGAAATTCTTTTAAGCAGTTAGGAGCTTTTTGTAAATAGGGGCTATTTTTCAAAATATGGGATATTTTAAAAACATTTTTAGGGTAGCCTATTTGCCAGTATGACTTAGTGTAAAATATATTCCTAGACTCAATAAAAGTAAAAATTACATTACATAAAGGAAGTACAGACTCGAGTGGCAAATACAGCTTCGGTCTTGAACAAATCGGATAGCTATTCTCTGGCAGTATCCAAGAGTCCAAAACTTCTTTAAGTAGCCCTTATATCGAGACAGAGTTTGATCAATTATTAAAATCAGGTTTGACCCTGATCAATGGGCCAATATCGTCTACCGAGTTATGGCACAGGCGGCTTGGCCATATCAGCGAGAAGGGGATGAGCTACTTGGTAAAAAGGAAGGTGATTCCAGGGCTCAAGTCTACAAAGTTGGAAAGTGCATGCACTGCTTAGCTAGAAAGCAAAATAGGGTATCTTTCTAAAGTCATCCAAGTTCAAGGAAGCCGGCGTTGCTCGAGTTGATTCACTCGTATGTCTGCGGTCCTATGAAGGTAAAATCTATTGGTGGTACTTTTTTTACTTTGTAACTTTTATTGATGACTGTTCCAGGAAGGTTTGGGTCTATGCCTTAAAGACCAAGGATCAAGTGCTGCATACTTTCAAAGAGTTTTGGGCTTCTGTTGAAAGAGAGACAGGCAAGAAGTTATTGTGTGTTCGGTCCGACAACGATGGCAAATACATTGGTCCTTTTGATGCTTATTGCAGAGAGCAAGGGATACGACACCAAAAGACTCTGCCCAAGATACCTCATTTCAATGGTGTAGAGGAGCGCATGAACAGGATACTGATGGAGAGGGTGCAATATTTGCTGTCAGAAACAAATTTGCCAGGCAGTTATTGGGGTGAGGATCTTCTTACAGCTGCTTACGTTATTAATTTATCTCCTAGTGCTCCTTTGCAGGGTGACATGCCTGACAAAGTATGGTACGATAAAGAGCCATCATACAATCACCTGTGAGTGTTTGGTTGTAAGACCTTCGTGCATGTACCGAAGGACTAGAGGTCCAAACTTGAGCCGAAGACGAGGTGGTACGTCTTTGTCGGCTACGGTCGGAATGAGTTTGGCTATAGACTCTACAACCCAGTAGGAAGAAAGCTCTACAGAAGTAGGACGTAGTATTCGTCGAGGATCAGACCATGACCAACACTCAGGATTCTGAGACGCCTTCTGAGGCTGAGGAATTGTCTGAGTCAGAGTTATTTCGCTTCGAGCAGTTTCCAGAGGATATTACAGAGGATCCAGTTATGGGGAAGCCAGTACATAGAGCTGCTCCTAACCTTGATCATCAGCCTACTGATGGTGGTCAGGGTGTCCCATAGGAGGATGAGCATGCTAGAGAGGCAGTTCCTGAAGGGAAGGAGGCTGTTAGTATACAGCCAGTACCAGTGGATCCATTGAGAAGGAGCACAAAGAGCGTCGACCATCTACGAGATACTCACTAGGTGAGTATGTGCTACTGACTGACGGAGGAGAGCCCAAAAGTTTTACAGAGGCTATGGAAGACGAACACAGGCAGAAGTGGATGCATGCTATACAGGAGGAGATGAGTTCCTTACATGCCAATTCTACTTACGAGCTAGTGCAATTGCCAAAGGACAAGAAGGCTTTGAAGAATCGATGGGTGTTTAGAGTGAAGCAGACGGATGATGCTACTTGCCCTCGATACAAAGCGAGGCTAGTAGTTAAAGGCTACGGTTAGCAGAAAGGTATGGATTATGATGAGATCTTTTTGTCGGTCGTCAAGCAGTCGTCTATTCGGGTGGTGCTAGTATTAGCAGCCAGTTTTGACTTGGAGGTCGAGCAGATGGACGTGAAGACGGTATTCCTCCACGATGATCTTGAGAAAGAGTTATACATGGAGCAGCCAGAGGGATTCTGTGAGAAGGGCAAGCCACATTTGGTCTGCCGGTTGAGGAAGAGCTTGTTTGGTCTGAAGCAGGCTCCGAGGCAGTGGTATAGAAAGTTTGAGTCATTTATGGGGGAGCATGGTTATGCACGGATGACGTCGGACCATTGTGTATTTGTGAGGTACTTTACCGAGGATGATTTCATCATTTTATTGCTCTATGTTGATGACATGCTATTAGTGGGTCGGAATGCCACTAGGATAGCGGAGTTGAAGCGCTAACTGGGCGCGGCCTTCTCTATAAAGGATTTGGGCACAATAATAACTATTCTTGGGATGGAAATCAGTCGAAAGAGAGAGTCGAAGCTGATACACTCATCCCAAAAGAAGTACATTTATCGGGTACTTCAGCATTTCGGGATGGACGGGTCGAAGAAAGTGAGTTATCCCTTTACGGCCCACTTTAAGCTCACTGAGGGGCAGTATCCATCTACCGATGACGAAAAAGAAGATATGGAGCGGGTTCCATTTGCCTCAGCTGTAGGAAGCCTTATGTATGCTATGGTGTGTACAAGGCCAGACATCGCTCATGCAATTGGCACAGTTAGCAGGTATCTTTCAAATCCTGGAAGGGTACATTGGAGTATGGTTAAGTGGATTCTACGATACCTTCACGGCACTACCGATTGGAGACTTTCTTTTGGTGGTGACGAGCCGAAGTTGGTTGGATATACCGACGCTGATATGGCTGGAGATGTAGACACGAGGCGATCGACTTCGGGCTATGTGATGATGTTTGCTGGAGGAGCGGTATCGTGGCAGTCGTGATTGCATAAGTGTATTTCCTTGTCAACGAAAGAGGCAGAGTACATTGCGGCAAGGGAGGCTTGTAAGGAGTTACTGTTGATAAAAAATCTGTTGCAGGAAATGGGGCTGAAGCAAGAGAAGTATACTTTACTTTGCGACAGTCAGAGTGCTATTCACCTTGTGAAGAATCAGACCTTTCATAGCCGGTCCGAGCACATCGAGACTCGATATCATTGGATACGGGATGTGGTTGAGAAGAAGGACATGAAGCTTGAGAAGGTTCATACAGATGATAACGGAGCAGATATGTTCACCAAGATTCTACCAAGGGAAAAGTTTGAGTTCTGCAGGCAGATCATCGGAATGACGACCTTCTCCACATAGTTATGAAGGAGGTGAAATGTTGGAGTGGGTGGGGTTCCCAACCTATATGGAGAAGACCCCGGAGTGCGACGAGCGCCATCTGTGTGTTAGAGAAGCTCGGGGATGTGACGAGGCCATTCAGAGACGAAGAAGAAGCTCGGGAGCTACCGGAGTACATTCTGCAACAGGGGAGGCAGAGTTCGGGCCGAACTCTGCCCCCTTGGTTCTAGAACTGTTCTATCATGAAAACACAGAGTTCTGGCCGAACTCTGTATCGACGGGCTGAGGCTGATTTTAGGGTATTTTTATACCGTTGGATCGTATCCTACGGTCCAGGTTTTGCTGCAGATTAGGGGGTTTATACATGGTTTTTCCTAACTCTAATCACAACACAATATTGAGGAAAATAGAGAGAAAAGAGGCAAGACTGCCATTACAACTTTGGGAGAGAAGGAGGATTGAAGGCCGTTTTCGAAGGAGGATCGTGTTCGGGTAATCTCTATTCGTCGTCTTTGTTCTTCGTAGCCTTGTAATCAATTATTCTTGCTTCCAAGTATTGTGGGGATCCGTATTAGATCGGGAGAAGTTTGTAGGGGGTGTTCTCCATAATTTCAATAGTGAAGGCTTCTCAAGGGTTGGACTCCGATCGTCCCGTAGTTTTTTTTCCACAAGGGTTTTCCACGTCAAAAATTCTGTGTCTGCGTGGATTATGTTTGGTGTTTGGTTCATGCATTGTATTGCTCGGTTCTCTCGCAGGTACTCTCTAGTTTGGAGAAAGGTTTTTGTGCTTCTTTCCCAACATCGATATGTGGTTGGCTTGCGAACTTAAGTGTTATAGTTATCGGGGAGAGGCATAAAAGCCCTAGCTGGGTGGCGAAAGATCAGTGGATCAGTCATGGGAGCGTATTATCTCTTCCATTTATTGTTAAAGTTGTGGGACAATAGGCCCAAAAGGCATACAATGCAGTGTGCACAAAAAAGTCTCGAGCGTTACATCGGGCATCGTCAAAAAAGAAGAAGATCTGTTGGTGGCTTGAGAAATACGGCACATCCTAAGATGGCTATCAAGAATAGGGTACGACACGTACATATGTGAGATGTATGTCGGCTATCAACAATAAACATGACAATATGGGTTGGTCACATATCTACTTGGCATTTTCGTGATTCACATGAACACGATCAAGGACTCCAATAATGTGTATGATGAAACGATATCACCATAAATCAGAATCAAATACAAGTATGTGTCAAAGTCGTGTCGCAATATGGAATTGGAAATAAAATCAACATTTATAGTGTATTGAGAGACATAAGTAATGTGTACTTGTCTCAGGTCCAAAGCTTGGTTGAAGTTGCTTCTAGTCCAAACCTATAAATACCATATTTCATTACTAGATTTCCTATACACTTTATTGGAATTCCTATTAAGATGTATCCAATTACTTATTTGTAACTTAATATTATAAAACCCAACATATTGTTAGAAATTCCATTTCCTTTTAAGTTACCATTGAAATGCAAATAATATTGTACCCATTTTATTCACAAGCTCTTGATCCATCTTTCTAATTGAAGTTCTATGTTATGTTAAACTTAGGTATAATATTTAGAAACACCATATATACAATATAAACTCGTTGAAATGTATATATAGGTCTGTTACATGATATTTAAATTTACAAGTCTAAGCTACTCGTTTTCCTCAATCCTAAGACCCGATACCCATATTAAGTTATCAAGAAATTTGTAATTAAACAAAGCATTCTAAATCCCAATTAGATTTTAAACCAAATGATTATTGAGCTTTAAAAAAACTCAAACCTACGAAATCAACTGTTAAGCAGCCCAAAACATTATTTCATATAATTCCCTAATTGGCCTAATATCACAACCCATTTGAAGCCCATAGTTACGTTAATCAATCAAAGGCCTTGGAAATATTTCAATAATTTATCTTCTCAGTCTATAATCCAAAAATATATCCAAACCCAAAGAAATTAGATTTTAGTTATCACTACTCTAACTTGGAACTCAGCCTACTGTGAATAATCTTTGATTATGCTTATTAACTATATCCCGGTCCATAATCCATTTGTAGGTCTAACGGAATACTCTCTAAGGTTCCCTAGGAGGAAAGTGTAGCATTGGAATCCTCAATTGATCACTCATATCTTCTACTATATAACACGGCTTCGAAAAGGTTCAAAAATGAGCCGTCTAAGTCGTATGTATATCATCAACCATTTAATTTTAAAAAATTACAAAAAATTATATTTTTAAACTTTCTCTCATTTTCTTCCGTATAACGGAATACTCTATTTTTTTATTTTTCTTCCGCATAATCGAATATCCTCTCTTTTATTCACATATATCCATGACAAATTATAATTAAATTTCTATAAATTTTAATTAAAATATAAATATATATATATAACAAATCTTAATTTAAATTTAAATATTTAAATTATATTGTGATAATATTAGAAAGAAAAAAATTATTTTACTTGTAACTGTCTTTTACTAGTCACCATAAATTCCTACTACTCTCTCAGCAGGTTGTGTGACACAACCATTGATGCATGAACCCCTCTTCCTACCAGCTGAAAGAACACACGTCCACCATCTACTGGTAACCACTACACCATTGGACCATTAGGATGATGCCATGTGTCCAGAACAGTTGAGCTAACAATTAGAATGCCTATAAAAAAATCTCAAAATTTATTTATTCTCAAAATGCCGCTATATATTTATCCCATACTTCTTTTCATGATGACATCTCGAGAATGAAGAATTTTTTTTCCCCAAGTAGCCCTATCCATGCTCCACATTCTCTTTCGTGCAACTAAACAATTCCTTATGGTCTGTTTGGATTAAGGGTTAAGAGAATTAAATAAGTAAAAATTAAGTGAGAGAAAATAAAAATTATGCTTGGTTTGAGATTCTGGATTTAGGAGGAGAGGTTACAGAAAATTAAATAAGGTTTGTTTAATCCTCTTTTGTCTATTTTTTAATCCTCTAAATTGGAGGGTTACCTAGGAAAATTAAAAAAATTGTTTAAAAAGTCATAAATATCTCTTAGTTGTCCTATGAAATATTATGATTTTTATCCATTTTTCTTGTTTTCAACATGTTGTTTCGTAACTTACTCATTTGTGTAGATATTTTGACAAATTATAATTAAAATTTCAATCGTATTTAATTTTGACATATGTAATAAGTGTATTTTGGTAATTATTGTATTTTTATTAATAATCCTCTTACTCAAAATCTTTCTCCAAACAATAGTTATTAAACACAACCCACCTAACTCTCTCTCTCTCTAATCCGGGGAAGGTTATATGTATTGACTCTACTTCTCCTCACTTAATTTCTTTTTACTTAACCCAACTTACGTCTGCTTATTTCCCCCCTTCAATCCAAGTAGATTCTTAGTAATTTCCTTAATAACCATTTTTAACGGCAATTGCTAAAGGCACTATATAAATTAATCAGGACAGTCCAAGTCTTGACGCTAGTCCAGTTTGAAACAAATTTTACTCATGATAGCCAAGAATTTGCTATGGGCTATCCACCCCTAATTCCCCACCACCTGCGACCTCGACGACGTCGCTGTCGTCGCCCTTGCCCTCGACGGCCTCCCCTTCGTAGTCGCCACTGCCATCCCCGTCGAGATGCTAAAACCATCGTTTGTCGTCGTCGAGGTCTAGGAAAGGGAAGGACGATACGTTATAATTATTCGTCGTCGTCAAGAATTGTCAAATTTTTTGACAGTTCTAAATATAATAATATTTTTTGGACTGTCAAATTTCTTAATAGTTTATTATATTGGTAAGACTGTCAAGTATTTTGGCAGTAGAAAAAATTTGGACAGCACCGAATAAATTTTTTCGATGACAAAGTGGTAAATAAAAGAAAATTGCAGAGGGAGAGAGAGTTTAAGAAAGGAAGGTGGAATAACTCCATTGCATTTTTTTCCTTCTTCTGTATATTCTTCTTTCTTGTTCTTGTTTATAGAAAGGTGACGAAGGGAGAGGGAGAGAGGTATATATCATTGATCATTGATATAATATTATAACAATAGAGGAGGCCAAGAAGGAGCTCTTGGCCTCTTCCTCCCCCACTCGCTTCCTCCTCCTTGTGTCGGAGAGAGAGAAGTGAGAGCTAATCGAGTTTAATTTTCCAGATATATATGTGCTACTACTTACATGATTGATATCATGTTCTTTGAATATATATGGGCATGAATCATGGTGGTTTAATTTGGATGCATTGCCAATATTACTGTGTTAAAATGTATTTAATATATGTTTCCATGGACACGGCTAAAACCAGACAGAGACATATTTTAGGGTGTCCGAATCTTGTCTAATATGTGTCTGACATGATGTGACATAGGATTCTTTTCAGTAGGATAGTAGTGTCATCGTATGATGGGATGTTCGCTTTAAGGAGTGGAGGCATTGGATTTTACTACCCTAACATGTCCAATACCTAATTAGGGATATGTTACGTCGCATGCCGCATGTCACATGTATTTAGGTGTTACGGATGCGTTTCCTCTAAAAATGGCCCTATGCAGTATGTCTATACTCATTTTCCTATTAGTATTTACGTCGGACCTTACGTAGAAGCACGTCGTTGCTTGGCCCCTGTATTTGGGGGATATAGGTTTAGGGCGAGTTAGCTCTTTCTTCATGTTGGTAATATCAACAGAACCTATTACCCAAGACACGCGCCCGTGATGGACCCCGCGATGAACCGACACATGCAACACCGAACATGGTGTCTGACTCTTGTAGAAAATAAAGATTATAAAAATACTAGTACAAAAACACAAGGCATATACGTGGAAAAACCCTAAACGGTAAAAATCATTAGAAGAGCGACATTAATACTAATAAAGTTACAAGTCTTTACAATATCGCTATAATTTCGTAACTATGATACTAGAGAAAGTACATAGAAAAGCCAAGAAATTTACAGAAATTATACTCAAGAAGATATGAGTAATCCAATCTCTCTTCTTTAACCTCTCTATTTCTTCCCTCTTTCTTTCTCTCAATCTATTGGTGGCTACCAACACCTATATTGAGCATAATAATCCATAGCAAAAGGAATCTTAGACCCTTTTATATAATATGTCAGGTATCAATACGTAGAAATCCAATCCTATGCAGACATAACATAAGTTTCCATATTTAGAAACTCAATATGACTAGGTAGGACTTAGACTTTGCTATAATTCTATTATTATTATGATTACTATATATGAGCCAAATCCTAATAATCACCACATTGGATCATATTGATCATCCAACTTAACAAGCATCTAGTAACCTCCAGTCTATAATATTCAAATAACAATCTTGATCTCATGAACACACCCTCCTTGGGGTATCTGTCACTAATCACAAGTCTCTAATTAACTTAAGCCGGACTTCGAATTCACACTTCATCTTCGCAACATACTTCACGCTAAAGCATTTCGATATAACCGTCGTTGCACACGGATTAATAAATTTGACTCACCGTCCTCGAGCCATGGAAGGTTGACCAGTTGCAAATAAACCATCCCAGATATCCAATCATATCGTCGTAGAAATAATAGGAGCACCATCTCGCATGGTGTCTTCTATAAGTTGATAAATATTACCGCACTTCTCTCCCTTTTTGGATACGGTACAACCATATGACATCCTTAGAACTCCACCCCTCGCTAAAAAACCATAGCCCGCAAAGTCTAATGGTCTAACAATATGAGATTCATGTTCGTCTTTGGTAGATATTGTACCCCACTAAGCCTGCGTACCATGCCATTATGCATATTAGTATATATTGTTCATATGCCGACTGTCACTCCCAATTTTTGTTATATGTATTTTCAGTATACGTGTACGAATTTCTGACGGTTGTCAAGTGACCCGTGTTTTGACTTGTCTTGCTTAGCTTTGGCTTGGTTTATTTTGGTTCGGCTTGGCTTAGCTTTTCTTGGTTTGGTTTGGTTTGGGTTGAGATGTAGAGGTTGATATATAAGTCAACTCCTCTCTCTATCTCCTCTATTACTTTTCATTTACTTCTTCATCTTCTTCATTTACTCCTCTCCACTTACATAGAAGCTCTAGGCAAGTACAACTTACTTCATGATGGATCTTAAGTTTTATTGTTCTATTGTCTTTCTTGCATGATTCTAAGGTTCTTTAGAACTTGATATTTTTGGTTTTGATGGACGGATTTTGGTAGATCTAAGTTTATAGTTTTCTTGGTTTTTTTATGGTTTCGATCTATTAGACTTTTCTGTTTCGAGATCTAATGGTTCTATGTTGTGGAAAATTCAATTCTACACAATTTAGACCCTTGGAAGTCTCGATTTCGACTTATTTTGAAGGAGTTATGGCTTTTGGAGTTCATGGGTTCAACCAAGCTTTTGGTGCTAGTTGGGGAAGATGAACAGTGCGCGTGTGCGCTCTTTAGTGCTGCGACATCTTGGTTGCGTGCGCTCTGTAGCGTCGCGCCATTTCGGTTGCGCGCGCTCTTTAGCGCCGCGACATCTCGGTTGCGTGCGCTTTGTAGCGCCACGCCATCTCGGTTGCGCGTGCTCTGTAGTGCCGCACCATCTCGGTTGCGTGCGCTCTGTAGCGTCGTGCCATCTCGGTTGCGCGTGCTCTATAGCGCCGTGCCATCTCAGTTGCGCGTGCTCTGTAACACCGCGCCATCTCGGTTGCGCGTGCCCCTTGACGCCGTGCCATCCCAGTGCGCGCGTGCCACATTGCGCCGTGCTATCCCTGGCGCCACTTGGCCCAGCACCACTTGTCGTACGCCACCTAGCTCTCTTGGCCCAGCGCCACCCAGCATCATTTGACCCAGTGCCATTTGTCCAGTGCTATTCTTGCCATGATACCCCTTGTCCCATATCTCCATACTTGTTCATATAGTTCTTAGTGTAATGTCTTGACCATGCATGCATCTTGTACTTGGCCTAACTTACGGCTACCCAGCATGATAACTTGTTAATATTGAGCACGATAGAGTTTGAGCATGTTTATGACTTGCTACTATTGAACTTGACTTGACTTGGACATGATAGCATGAACCCGTCTTGATATTCGTGTTAGTGGCCTGTCGAGGCGCACTCTTGACAAGTACTCTTGACATGACTAGTAAACCTGACCTGATATGCTAGTAGCCCATCGAGGCACACTCTTGAGAAGTACTCTTGACATGACAAGTAAACCTGACATGACATGTATAATCTTGATTGCTGTTGCGACAACTATTCCTGTCTTGCTAGTGTAACTCTTGTCTTGACACCGTGGTTGATTTCTTTGATTGTGCTTGTACAAGCTACCTGTCTTGTTTTGTATCATGTCTAGGACATATATTCCAGGTTACTACGGTCAGGGATTCGTTTTGAATCTGACTAGGTTAACAACTAGATTGATCAAGTAGTTCATATAGAGATTTTTCCCAGTTATAGGCGATCCCGTTATCCCGGCCACACTTGTGGACTTGTAGCCTACCGACGAGTAGGGTGCATTTCTAGCATACTGTCATGTGTTGCACTCTAAGTCACCTAATAATCCTCTTAATTCTTGATAACTCTTGTAACCTTGCCTGGATAACCTAGATAGTCTGCAGGGCTTATGACTGCGGGAATATCTTATTGTATCTTGTTAGTAACTAAGCTTGTGATAACCCTAGTTAGCTAACAATAGCAAGCCGTAGGACTTGATTGGCCGTGCTTGAATGAATTGTCTCATGATTAACATGGGAATTATATCCCACCTCTTGTTCCTCCTACTACAAGCTAATGTTTTATGATAACTCAGTCTCTCATGTTATTTAACTATGCTCTTTTATCAGTTCTTCTTTTATTATATGCTGGTTTTAGTTCCTAAGTGGAGCCTCCCTTGTGGTACTTGCTTTTTCTGGGGTCTGACCCAGCTGGTTTTGTATGGCCAGATTTTGGAGTAGCACTCGAGGATCTACCTGCCTTCTAGCCAGATGGTGAACACCAGACGTAATCCTGGCAACGAGTGGGTTTCTTATTTTTGCTCTCCCACTCTATTGTAAATTATTCTTTTGAGGCATTTATCCGCCGAGCAAGTGTTAGCTCGTGTTGAAACTAAATTTTTGTTTGCCTAAGGGCTGTAACATGATTGACAAATCCTAGGGTTGATTATGTATGACTTAACTCTTGCTAGTCTCGTATTTTGTATGACTAGCTTCATGATCATCTGAATATGTAATATTTGGGATGCCTTACTTTGTATGTCTGATGATCTAACATCTTATAATATTTACTTGCTTGCTTGAGATTGAGACACTAGGCTTGTTCTTGATCATAAGAGACTGTTGGCTTGTAGATAAATCTCATGCATCTAGACAGCCGTGACCGTATTGCGAGGTGGATTGTACTTTAATATACGTAGGTGGCTGTGACTGTCCCCCGCTCTCCAGTATTCTGGTTCAGGGGCATGACACAGTTTAAGTGGTGGCCCATGTAGGTCTTGTAAATTAGGATATATGAGGGTTTTATCGAATAGATGTCTCAATCAGCATTCGCCCTTGATCCCTACTTATGCTTTCTAATCTTCCTGAATCTTGACCTGATAAGGTGCTTTATCCTTGATCTATCTTGGTCCTTCCTTATTGTTCCTCATGTTATTTTCTTCAGTAGTATTGTTCATGATCCTACCGATCAGCCGGGTGGAGCACCTCCAGTGAACCAGCAGCAACCTAGGGACCAAGCCCAGCACTCTGGGGTAGCATCCCGAGTCATGCATTCCGGGGATCCAGAGCCACCAGTTCAACCAGCCCCGCCTACAGAGCCTGACAATAAAACCTTGATGGGACTCATCCGGGACTTGCTTGCATCATAAGACCGTCGGGGCGATGCCCTGCAGCAGACAGTACAAGATGCTATGGGCAGAGTTGGCTATCAAGGGAACAATACGGCTAACAGCTTCATGCGCCTGAACCCTCCTTTCTTTGACGACAGTGAGGATGCTATTGCTGCTGACGCGTGGCTTCAGGATATAGAGGTTATTCTTGAGGCAGCTCGAATTCTAGAGAAAGAGAAGGTAGCCGTTGTGTGCCTGCAATTATTGGACTTAGCCCGCAGCTGGTGGGCGATGCTAGCAGTTGGTTTGGTGACGCATGTCCTGTGGGCGGTATCCAGTGACAAGTTCTAGACAAAGTACTTTGATGCAGTAGCTCGGTAAGATCTGCAGGCAAGATTTAGCAATCTCAAGCAGATGGGAAGGACGATCGATGGATATGCGGCCGAATTTTCGAGACTTAGTCGGTTTGCTCCCACCTTGGTAGCGATCGAATTGGACCGAGCGCAATGATTCCAGCAGGGACTCCCCTAGAGATTATTCTAGCTGTGGAGCAGTTTGAGCACCGGCCATTTGATACAGCTTTGCTAGCAGCAAGGCGGCATGAATACACTTCACAGAGGATAGTAGATCGAACTGGAGGACGGAAGAGACCTCATGGACAGTTATCTCAGTCATCAGCACCAGCACTGATAGCTATAGCTTTGACCATTGGACCTCCTAGGAGGGCGACCACAGTTTTGTCGGTTCAGCACTCGACTCCGACATATCCTCAGCAGCAGAAACAGAAGCAATCTTCCCCAATGGGTTGCTCTCATTGTAGAAAGCCTGGACACGTGGTTTCTGAGTGTCACAGAGCACAGGGGTTGTGCTTGGCTTGTGGGGCACCGGATCACAGAATTAGGTTATGTCCGTATAGAGCCAGTTCATCCTCGTCAACCTAACCAGTCCATCGGTTAGGGCACCAGCACCAGTGCGGCAGCAGTACCAGCCTCCGAAGCCATTGTCGCCTCAGGCTCAACAGTATGCTCAGGCCCAAGCTCAGATTCAGAACAGGTCGGGAGGTTACCAGCAGAGGGGACCAGCGCCAAGAGGACAGGGTCAAGCTATGGCTTTGACCGTGGCTGAAAAATTGGCATCAGGTGAGGTGGTGGCAGGTACTATTCTCGTCAACTCTTTTCCAGCATCAGTATTATTTGATTCGAGGGCATCACATTCATTTATGTCTGTACGATTCGCAACACGGATAGGACTGAAGCTCGAGTCATTATCAGTAAGGCTCAATATACTTACTAGTAACGGTCTTGTGGGAGTAGATAGAGTCTTTTCCTCGTGTCGAATCGTAGTTAGCGGTAGAGAGTTTTTTGCTAGATTGATATAATTTTCGATGGCCGACTATGATGTGTTCCTAGGAATAGATTGGTTGATGGATCAATACGCAAGAATAGACTGTCATATTGGCAAAATTATTTTTGGTATTCCTGGCGAGGAGGAGTTTTTATTTTCCAGAGGCGAAGTAGAACCTTCTCCACCAGTCTTGTGGATGGCAGTAGCAGAAGCAGTTCAGTTTCCTAGGATAGTAGAAGAATTTTCTGATGTATTTCCCAAAGAGCGTCCATGTATGTCGCCAGAGAGGGAAATAGAGTTCACCATTGATTTGATTCCGGAGACGGTGTAACGCCCTAGTCCCAAAATAATTAGGACTAAGTACGTCGTCATGCCAGCTACATACATACGAAGTATACTCCAATATATGGAACCATCGTATGTATACATAAGCTGTAAAATGCAGTAAACCACCATACTAATCTCATCCACGAATAAAGAAGAAAGAATTTATAATAAACTCATAAATTGTCATTTACAAATCATTGGGCGGAGACAAATCCACTAGCAACTAAAAAGAGAGAATTACATGATAACAAAATTTTGTCGAGCGGAGCGAAGACGATCCAAGTGTAATCATCATCGAAAAAATGGCCTTGGCTAGAGCACCTGCGAAAACCACAAAAGACACACCTGGAGAATTCACCAGGTCCTCAGAGGGACGTAACAAGATACAATAAACAACATGTCATATAAATACTAGATATAAAATATGCCACAAATAAAAGTAAGTGACAAGACCTCAATAAGGTAACCTAACCATACTAAAGTGAACATACAGTTAAGAACAAACCTTTCGTCGCATGAGCCCTAGTTGCAAATAGGATCTGGTATAGTCCTCACTTGGGCATCAGTGACCAAAGCACATAACGTTCAAAAACGACAGTGGCCAACCTAAGGGGGGTAATTATACCCGTATCTCCAGTGGAGCTTCCGGGTTACAAGTGAATGTGTAATAGAAGCCCATACGACAAAGAAATGTTCTCCCCACCCGATGCACCTATCTAGGTCACATCCGCGATCATGTACCTCTACTAACTGCTAAGTCTCCTAACATACCTCTATTAGCTGTTAGACCTAACGCATGTGCACGGGTGATCAGCCAACACGCAAGGACCTCTACATGCTACTCATCTCACACATACTCGTGGTACAACTGTGTCGAGGTATATACGATACACTATAAACGGTAGTCCCTTAACTCTAAGTCCATATGCAATCAAAGGATAATAAGTAAAACAAAACTAATATCAGTGAGCAGATATTAATAAATCCGGTACTGTAAAAATGGTACAACTAGAAGAACTGGAAATTAAATACACAGCGATATGCAATAAATACAATGCAGACTGAATATAAACAGTATAAATGGTAAGGTATCTTGTCTGGTGTGTCGTCTGGTGGAGTGCGATGAACCGACAAGTCCTGTGTTGTCCAATAGTCAGGGTCAATGTGTAGGGGTCTAAAATTCACGAGAAATAGAAACACACAATCAGTTGGGATCAATGATGATAATTCGAAGAGAGTTTAGGTATAAAGATACGTGTCCTATTTTAGAAAATATTTATATGATTTGAAACTATATTTTGATTAGACTAAATATAACTACAAAAATCTAAAGGAAATTGTTTTAACAAAAAACTCTAATTTCATATATTTTTATAGATAGAAAACTATATCTTGTTAGTAAAAATAATTTAGATAAATGTTAATAATTTTGGAAAATTATTTAGGGTTTTAAAATAAATTTTGAAATATAGGCCAAGCCAAATATAATATTTATAATAAACTGTGCATACATATTTTACAATTTTTTTTAAATATTATCATAACTAATTATAATCATGATAAAATAAAAATGACCATAATAATTAATACAAATAGTAATTTCAATAATATAGATACTATTTGTAATAGTATCTGAACTAAGTAAAAATAGTAATTCCTAATCTTAATTGTAAAAATAATCCTAATGACTATAATAAAAATAATAATTTAAGTAATGGTAATGTTGTCTATGTTCTGACAAAGTAACAATACCAATTCTACTTCTCATAAATTTAAGGCTAAATTTCAACTTGATACCTTCAACTAACCACATTTGGCAACTTAATACCTTAAACTTTTAAAATAGGCAACTTGATACCCTAAATATTTTTTTTCCTAAAATACCCTCATCTCTCCCAACCCCCCACCTTCCCAGCACCTACTCCCTCACCCCCCCCCTCCTCCTCCGGTCGTGCAACCCTCTCCTCCGGCCGCTCAACCCCCCCCCACACCCACCGCCCTCTCCTCCTCCGGTCGTTCCACCCCCCCACCCCCCCTTCCCGGCCAGCCTGTACCCGCGAACCGCCCCCACCGGCTGCTGTGCGCCGTCGTCGCCCGCGGAGAGGGGAGGGGGGGGGAGGTCGCCGGAGATGGAGTGGGGGGGGGGGAGGTCGCCGCCTCCGGAGAGGGGAGGGGGTGGGTCACCGGAGAGGGAGGGGGGGGGGGTCGCCGGCTAGAATGGAGGGGGAGGTGGGTAATTTTGGAATTTTTTTTGTTTAGGGGATGCAGTTGAAAGTATTAAATAGTTGAGGGTATCAAGTTGCCTATTTTGAAAGTTTAAGGTATTAAGTTGCAAAATGTGGATAGTTGAGGGTATCAAGTTGAAATTTAAGTCAACACTTCTTTACATAAATAATTTACTGTTCCTCTTTCTTTATGAAAAGAGAGAGAGAGAGAGAGAACGAGAGATTGGAAGAATTAGAGTACGGAAGAGAGCACGAAGAGAGAGAAGCGGAAGGGGTTGCTTACCGACGGCACATACTCCGTGCACTAGGGCGGCATCGAGCTCGGAGGGCGGGGTCCCGTATGCTGGCGAGTCGAAAGTTCTACCACCAGGTCCCGATCCAGGGCGGCGGACATTGCGGCTTGGGGCAGCGCACGCTCGACGGACGCGGAGGGTGGTGGCTGACGCTCCTGGTGTGGGGAGAGGAAGCTCGGTGCGGCGTTCGGAAGTCGAACGACTGGATTCGGAGGAAAACTGCGGGTGCGGCGGATCTCCAGTGGGGGCAGCGTCGGGTTCTTGGTCAGGTTAGGATTCCTCCTCCTTCTTCTTCTTATGGATGATGGTGGTTGTGTGATGGATTTTAGGGGGCAGCGCCGTTGGTGGCGGTAGCAGATTTTGGTGATGATGGTGGTATAGGCGGTGGTGTGGTGTTGGGAGATGACGACCACGATGGTCGCGGCGGAAGGACTGACAGGGTGGCGGTGTTGTGTTGGGTCTGTCCGGGACTTAGCGCATTGGCAGCGGTGTCAGACTTGGGCGGCCGGGGTGGAGTTGAGTCGGGGCGAGGGAACGGGGACCTACGGGAGAAAGGTTGCAGCGGTGATGATGTCGTAGATGGGGGTTTGGTGGTGGTGACGGAGGCGTTCTGAAGGGGACGACCGGAGAGGCTTGCTTTGGTGGTGTGGCAGACTCCAGGGAGGTGGTATGATGGTGGAGCGGTGTGTCCGGGTTTGTCGGACACGGTGTCAGGAACCATTGTATATGTATTAGAGCTTATAGTGGATGAAAAGGCGACACTGGCACGATGCATAGCACTCTTGTGGTGGAAATTTTTGGGTTGTGAATTTATGGAGAAAAGAGATTAAGGAGCCTCTCCTTATATAGGAGGTGGTGCTCCTAGTTGGATAAGGACTAGGTGAAAGTTTAAATCCTTAATGGATAATTCCTCCCCTAATTTAAAATTATTTAATCAATTCTAGATAAAACCTTCACTTAATTTAAAGTCTATTTGAAATAAAATCTCCTCAAATTTAAATTATCGTATTTAATCAAATTTCAACTCAAACAAAATTTCAATTATCCTTTTCGAAATAATATAATATTATTATTAATTAATTTTGAAAATATAAAAATATATATATAAATTTAAGTTTAAGTATTCTTATGCAAAAAGAATAAGAGTAAAACATCAATTTTGAATTTACCAATTATAGTTGTAAAATAAAATAGGGTAGCCCTTTTCATGTTAATCAAATCAATACATTTTGCAAATCTCGAGACGCTATGCCTTTTGTAACTTTAGATAGATAAAAAAAAATAATATCTCTATTAAAATATTTTATATAAATATGTACCTCGCACATATTCGCACTCGTCGAGCAAATACGAAAAATGCACATTCACACGCGACGTACAAATACGAGTACGTGAACTTGCACGCGGCAAAGTATAAAATAAATACCAAAATTTATTTTTAAAAAAATCGTAGTAGAAATTTAGGGGGTTTACAGACGGCACCAGTATCAGAGAGAGTCTACAGAATGACACCATCAGAATTGGAGATCCTGTACAAGATGATTGAAGAACTCAGGACCAAGGGATTCATTCGTGCTAGTGGATCACCTTGGGGAGCCCTGATCTTCTTGTGAAAAAGAAGGATGGTACGTCAAGATTATGTGTTGATTATCGTACTTTGAATTCTGTAACAATCAAGAACAGATATCCCCTACCAAGGATAGATGATTTATTCGATCAACTCAGTGGAGCAGCAGTATTCTCGAAGATTGACTTGCGGTCGGGTACCATCAGATCAGAGTCAGAGAGCAAGACATCCCGAAAACGGCATTCAGATCTAGATATGAGCATTGGGAGTTTCTCGTTATGCCATTCGGAGCGACAAATACGCCAGCAGTATTCATGGATCTCATGAATCGCATATTCATGCCTTATTTGGATCAGTTTGTGATAGCGTTTATAGATGATATCTTAGTCTATAGTAAGAATAAAGTAGAGCATGAGCAACATCTCCGAATAGTCCTTCAGATTCTCAGAGAGCAGCAGTTGTACACGAAGTTCAGTAAGTACGAATTTTGGCTTGATCGTATTTCATACTTTGGTCACATCATCACCAGAGGTGGAGTAGAAGTTGACCCCCAGAAGATAGTAGCTATAGTGTCATGGCCAGTACCCAGTATCGTCGCAGAAGTTCACAGTTTTCTAGTATTGGTGAGCTATTACCGATGATTTATATCAGACTTTGCTAGGATTTCAGCATCATTGACGCAGTTGACCCGTAAGGATGTGTAATTTACTTGGATAGCAGAGTGTCAGAGTTCATTCGAGAAGTTGAAGCAAGGATTGATGATGGCACCCATTCTCACGCTTCCAGATGGAACTGGAGGATTCTTAGTTTATTGTGATGCTTTAGGCAGAGGATTGTGATGCGTCTTAATGTAGCATGGCAAGGTAGTAGCTTATGCATCACGTCAGCTTCATGATCATGAGAGGAATTATCCAACCCATGACTTAGAGTTAACAGCGGTGGTTTTTGCACTTAAGATTTGGAGGCATTACTTGTATGGAGATCGGGTAGAGATTTTCACCGACCATAAGAGTCTTAAGTATGTGTTTACTCATAAGGACCAAAACATACGTCAGAGAAGGTGGCTAGAGATATTGGTAGATTATGATATCAACCTACAGTATCATCCTGGGAAGGCCAACGTAGTTATAGATGTGTTGAGTAGAAGAACATGAGCTTATTTTCTAACAGCACAGCCAGAGTTATTAGCAGATTTTCAGAAGATGGGAATAGAGGTAGTTCTTCCTACCAATGTGGCGTTGATGGCTAGTAAGCAAGTTCAGTCCAGTATAGTTGAGAGGATCAAGATAGCTCAATCAACGGATTCCAAGCTTCAACGGCTTAGAACAGAATGTGAGGCAGGACGAATAGCAGAGTTATGTATTCATAAAGATGGCATGCTCCGACATGGAAGACGTCTTTGTGTACCCAGAGGTGACATCAGGCAAGAGATCATGGCAGAGGCTCACAGTTCGCAGTATTTAATTCATCCTGGTAGCGCGAAGATGTATCGTGATATCCGTCAGCATTTTTGGTAGAATGACATAAAAATGGAGATAGCTCGGTTTGTCTCTCGTTGTTTAGTTTGCCAACAAGTTAAGACTGAACATCAGAGACCAGCTGGACTTTTTCAACCTTTATCGATCCCAGAATGGAAATGGGAGCATATTACAATGGATTTTGTAACTGGGTTACCTAAATCTCCAACTGGAAGAGATGCTATATGGGTTATAGTTGACCGACTCACGAAGGTAGCTCATTTTCTCCCTTTCAGGTTGGCCAGTCGACGGATCAGCTAGCAGAGATGTACCTCAGGCAGATAGTCAGATTACATGGAGTGCCAGTCAGTATCGTATCAGACAGAGATTCAAGATTTACGTTGTACTTTTGGCGGAGTCTTCAAGAGAGTTTGGAAACTCGTCTCAAGTTTAGTTCAGCTTATCATCCGCAGACAGATGGTCAGTCAGAGCGCACAATTCAAACCCTTGAAGATATATTACGATCCTGTATACTTGACTTCGGTGGTTCGTAGAAAGATCACCTGTATCTAGTGGAGTTCTCCTACAATAACAATTTTCAGGCCAGTATCTAGATGACACCATTTGAGGCATTGTATAGCAGGAAGTGTAGATCACCTTTAGCCTGGGATGATATAGGCGAGAGGCAGATGCTTGGTCCTGAGATGTTTACACAGACTATCGAGGTGGTCAGACAAGTCAGAGATCATCTTCAAGTTGCACAAGATCGTCAGCGCCATTGGACCGATTCTCATCGGCGTCCTCTTGAGTTTTCTATCGACGACTACGTATTCCTTAGGATCTCGCCTACCCATGGCATCATTCGATTCGGCGTACGGGGAAAGCTTAGTCCTAGGTATATAGGGGCATTTGATATACTCGAGCGAGTAGGTGATGTGTCCTATCGTCTCGCTCTTCTGCCGTTGTTACGTGAGGTACATGATGTATTCCATATATCCCAATTACGATGGTATATCCCGGATCCGAGCCATATCCTTGATCATTCAGAATTGGTTGTTGGTACCAACCTTTCGCATGTGGAAAGGCCCGTATCCATATTGGACCGAAGAGAGAAGGTACTCAAGAATAAGACTATTAGTTTAGTCCGTATTACTTGGGGTCATCACTCTTTGGATGAGTCAACTTGGGAATGTGAGGATGATATTCGATCTTGATATCCACATCAGTTTGATTCATAAGGTATAATGTCTTCCTTATGCCTTATGCTTTTAAATTCTTGCTTACATGAATGATTGCTTGATTGACTGCTAGTCGTAGATTGCTAGTATTAGTGTAGCTTGCCCCGACACCTCTAGCCTCTTGATTAAATTCCGAGGACAGAATTCTTTTAAGGAGGGTAGAGTTATCACTCCCGTTTTCCGTTATATGTATTTCCAGTATACGTGTACGAATTTCTGACGATTGTCAGGTGACCCGTATTTTGACTTGTCTTACTTAGCTTTGGCTTGGTTTATTTTGGTTCGGCTTGGCTTGGCTTTTCTTGGTTTGGTTTGGTTTGGGTTGAGATGGAGATGTTGATATATAAGTCAACTCCTCTCTCTCTCCCCTCTATTACTTTTCATTTACTTTTTCATCTTCTTCATTTACTCCTCTCCACCTACATAGAAGCTCTAGGCAAGTGCAACTTGCTTCATGATGGATCTCAAGTTTTATTGTTCTATTCTCCTCCTTGCATTATTCTAAGCTTCTTTAGAACTTGATATTTTTGGTTTTGATGGATAGATTTTGGTAGATCTAAGTTTATAGTTTTCTCAGTTTTTCTTAATTTCGATCTATTAGAATTTTTTATTACCGAGATATAATGGTTCTATGTTGTGGAAAATTCAATTCTACACAATTTAAACCATTGGAAGTCTCGATTTTGACTTGTTTTGAAGAAGTTATGGCTTTTGGAGTTCAGGGGTTCAACCAAGCTTTTGGTGCTGGTTGGAGAAGATGAACAGTGTGCGCACGCGCGCTTTAGCGCCGCGACACCTCGATTGCGTGCGCTCTGTCGCACCGTGCCATCTCGGTTGCACGCGCTCTTTAGCGCCGCGACATCTCGGTTGTGCGCGCTCTGTAGAGCCGTGCCATCTCGGTTGTGCGCCCTCTATAGCACCCTGACATCTCGGTTGTGTGCGCTCTGTAGTGCCGTGCCATCTCGGTTGCACGCGCTCTTTAGTGCCGCGACATCTCGGTTGCGTACGCTTTGTAGCGCTGTGCCATCTCGGTTGCGCGCGCTCTGTAGTGTCGTGCCATCTCGGTTGCGTACGCTCTGTAGCGACGCACCATCTCGGTTGCATGTGCCCCTTGGCGCCGTGCCATCCCAGTGCGCGTGCGCCACCTTGCGTCGTGCTATCTCTGGCACAACTTGGTCGTGCGCCACTTGTCGCGCGCTACCTAGCTCTCTTGGCCCAGCGCCAGCCAGCATCATTTGGCCCAGCACCATTCTTGCCATGATACCCCTTGTCCCATATCTCCATGCTTGTTCATATAGTTCTTAGTGTAATATCTTGACCATGTATGCATCTTGTACTTGGCCTAACTTGCGGCTACCTAGCATGATAACTTGTTAATATTGAGCACGATAGAGTTTGAGCATGTTGATGACTTGCTAGTATTGAACTTGACTTGACTTGGACATGATAGCATGAACCCGTCTTGATATTCGTGTTAGTGGCCCGTCGAGGTGCACTATTGATAATTGCTCTTGGCATGACTAGTAAACCTGATCGAACATGCTAGAGGTACACTCTTGACAAGTACTCTTGACATGACAAGTAAACCTGATATGACATGTATAATCTTGATTGCTGTTACGACAGCTATTCCTGTCTTGGTAGTGTAACTCTCGTGTTGACACCGTGGCTGATTTCTTTGATTTTGCCTTGTTTGACATAATAAAAGGTTGAACGAACTTTTTGCTTTATCAAACGTATAAGGTATCCATGTACAAAGAAGGAAGTCCTAAACAGGATATTCTAAGTAGAAGGAGCCATCGCTGCCCTTAAGAAGTATGTAAATATCCTCATTACGGAGTTCAACTCTGGACGACGTCTGGGGGATCTTCGAGGTCCTGACGACCTAGGTCATGGGTGGATAGCCAACCCGAAGAGCCACAGGTTGTGCTATGTCCTTCCCATTCAGGGCTTCGTGACTTGCTGCGCTCTTTGAAGGCTCGGGCCAATGACTGCTTCAGGAAGCTGCTTGCTTTGGTCGAGTGGCTGATATGCTTCTGGGAGGCTGCGCCCATAAAAGGCCAGAAGATGCCTCGATGGAGATCAGTTTTCTGGCATGAAGAAGAAGGGCTGCGCTTTGACGAAGACCGAATCCCTTGTACACCCCTCTAGGCTCTGCCGAATCTGTACCAGATCCTTTGTAGACGAACAAAATTAGTCCTTTTTGGGTAGTCCTGATGTGTTTGTACTAGACTTTGGTAGACGTGACATATAAGGGACTTCTTTCTATATCGTCTGTTTTGTCTTTTTAGCACTTGGGCTGAGCCTTTGTATCATCTGCTATGTGGCAAAGGGATGTCATCAGCTGAGATTTTTCATGCTTCTACAAGACCCCCTTCAAAGTGTCCCAAACTTGAGTCAAGCTCGGGATACTTTGAACAGAAGCATGAACACGTGGCAGGATTGTACGAGCTAGGTGATGGCTGGTGTCACGCCTAGCTCTTTAGCATTAATTGTCCTGAGTCATCATTTCAGAGTAATAGCTCCTGATGACTTCTTGATATTGGAGCCTCTTGCATCTTTGCAGGGATTGCGAATCTCTTTGGTAGAGGAGGTTCAGAGTCACGTTCCTTTGGTCACTCGCAGTACTGTCATCTGACATGGAGTGGAGCTTTGGCTTAGCTTGTAAGCTTCCTTCTGTCAGATATCTGGCTCGTGCTTGGACCACGCGAATTGTCTATATAAATACCCCTTCCAAGAGAAGACTCAGCTACTTCCATAATGGCCTTGCTTGCCCGACACTCGGCTGCTGACGACCCTGGAGTTTGCTTGAGGCAGCCGTCGGTGGCAAATCTTTTCATCCGAAGAAGCCATATTAGAACTAACATTGGATCTCGAGACGTCTCCACGCTCTGGATGTCGTCGGCGTCAATGGCGTCTTGGACTTCTGCTTCCTGGATTTGGATTTCTTGCCATTCCGAGGAATAGCAAGGCCTGCAGCTGTGGTTGCTTCCATGGATTTATATATAGAAGCTTTCCTGTCCCCTTTGCTTTTATCTTCAAAATAAAGAGGGAATCTTCACCAGGGATTTGCCTGACCAGAGGTAATATGGACGTGGTAGGCTTAATCTTTACCGGGATATATGTCACGACCCGCACCCGCTTTTTCGGATACGAGGCGTGTCCAAGCCAGCCTATGCCGCAGAGTCGACGGTAGAACGCTGTCACGGCCAATATGCTCAAAATCACAAAGTATACATTTATTGCTCGTTCACATTATTAAATCAATTCTACAAATTATTACAAGATTTACATTTGCTAGAAAATATAATGTCTCACAAATTAGAAAAGACAGCTAATCCAACTATCTAGGTTGACCTCAGCATACCTATGTCTTCTCCGTGCTAAGAGAGATCGCGGCTAAACCTGAAAAATGTTGGTTTTCAGTCAGGAATGGAACGAGTACAATCTCACAATAGATTCAATAAATGACAAAATCCATAAATCTGTAAATAATAATGAAATACACGACGAAAAGACAAATATAGAATCATGACAGAAACTGAGCATGGTGAACAAGGCAAATGAGTACTAAAACAGAGTAGACCTGTAACTAGCAATGTATACTGCAGAACCAGACACTGTACCTATCTAGTGAGTTGAAATACTACTTCGACATGTAAACGGCTAAGGCTAAATCCGGCATCCCGCACATGAAATGTGCGACTGCTATTAGGCAAGAATAAGATCCGGTACGCCGCACGTAAGGTGTGCGACTGCTATTAGGCACGAATAATTTGGATTTATTTACATGTCTAGAGTATTTTCCCGCCCGACCAGTACTCATGGATCCAAACAGGTCACGAACACGATAACAAATTGGTCACGAACAACATGCAAAGAATCCAAAACTACTATCTCGTGTAACATCGTGTCAAGAACCAATGGAATATCAATGTAAAACACTACTACGTACATGATTCATAGAGATAATCAGATATAAAACTATCAGAGATGTACTCGCCTGAGGTCCTTTGCTGGTGAAACCGATAATCCCGTTGAGTCCAGGATAGTCAAAATAGCCTAGGTTCGACATAAGAAAGTTAGGATTTGCAAGAATTTAGGAATGTATGATCGTCACGGTAAAGGTTTTACTTAATAGAGAATTTGTTTTATGAAAAAGAATTTCGTAATAAGGAAAATGTATTTAGAAGAATTTTTAGAAGAAATTACTTAGAAAATACCTTTGATATTTTGAAACTATTAGTTAAGGTAATTCTTATATGATCACTGGAAAATCTTGGAATATCATTTTAAGGCTAAAACCCAATTGTCAAAAAAATATACTTTTATATAACATCTATTTAGGGTTTATTTATATAATCGTATAGAATTAACACATAAAAAATCCAATAAAACCATTTTTTTATTCGAGGACCAAATATACATATTATTATTATTATTAAGGTATTTATATATCAAAATGGTATATTTATTATGAAAACCATTATTATATTTGTTTAAGTCCAATTTAATACTAGGAAAACTATTTTCACATGTTTTATTTATTATAATTATAATTCATGGGAATTACTTACTGTATATATACATTAAAACGGGCATTTATAAAATATTAATACACATACATACCAATACCCTATACTAATACATTCTGTGATAAGTACCATAACTAATTAATTACCAAAACTAAACTCAATAATCAACTACTCCTTCATTTTCTTTACTTTAGGGTTGTTTGGTTAGCCGAAACTCGGCTGAAACTACTCAAAAATTTGCAACTGCACGAAACTTGAATCAGTTCAAGTGTTTGGTTGCTACAAGGAAACTCCATGAAAGTGAACTGAATTGACATGTTGCAGTTCCTGTCCCCCCAAATTTTCTTCAGTTTCACATCCTAATTTTTTTTAGGAAACTCCATGAAAGTGAACTGGACGTGGCGGCGCTGGGCGACGTGGGGCCGGTGACCACCTTGACGCGGGGCGCTGGACGCGGCGGCACTGGGCGACGCGAGGCCGACGGCCACCTTGGACAGAGGCGCTGGACGCGGGGCCGGCGGCCACCTTGGACGCGGTGACGCTGGCGACGCGGGGCGCTGGACGCGGCGGCACTGGGTGACGCGAGGCCGGCGGCCACCTTGGACAGAGGCGCTGGACGCGGGGCCGGCGGCCACCTTGGACGCGACGACGCTGGCGACGCGGGGCCGGTGACCAACTTGGACCCCCGAAGGAGGATGTGGTGCCGACCGCCGCTCTCCCGAGGTACCTGCCGAGGTGTCGGGGTGGACGACGACGACGACGCAGGCGGAGGAGAGTGGAGAGAGGGAAAGGGAGATGACGGAAGAGGGGGGCGGGGGTTTTCTTTCTGTGGGCTGGAGAGAGAGGAGAGGGAGAGAGTGATTTATATTGTAATAATAATAATAATAATAATAATTTAAATTAATTATATGTTAATTAAAACTTTATTAGTGTGTAATTTTTAATCTCTACACACAATTATATTTACTAATTATATCAATTAATTGCATGAAAGAAAACAAATCATATTTACTAACTAAATGAAAATGGGGGTAACCATACCTAGGTTTACCATACCTCTAACCAAACTCATTTTTTTCCACTTTCAACAACCATCCAAACAACGAAACTCCTTATTCCTCCACTTTCATATTTTTCAATTCCATCAACCAAACAACTTTTGGAAACTCAAAATTTATGCGTACGCATCGCGTGCGCAAGTTTTGTTTTTCCACTTTCGCACTTTCATACACTTTCGTGCAACCAAACAGGCCCTTAGCAAACCTATGGCCTGTCGGCCTGGCCCAACCCCATTATCAAAACACAAAATAAAAGGAATTAACTCTCTCTCTCTCTCTCCCCCCAAAACTTTCCCAATCAATCCGAGAAGAAGGGAACAGCAAGGAGAGAAGCAAAAGAAGAAGAAGGTTGTGAAGAAGAGGGAGGGGAAGAACTCTCACCTCAAGGAGGCTGTCCCTAGCGCGGAGAGGCGGCCGCTCCGGTCTAGGCGTTGGCGGCTGTTGGGTCACCGGAGGATGGCTCGCAGAGTACGGCTAGTTCGACGGAGGCGGTCTTCAGCGGTGAATACTTGCCGAAAGGGCGGTGCTCGATGCCGGGCGGCGTGCGGGCGGCGCGGTTCAGCTGGCGCTGGAGGAAAGACCGACTCGGCACCACGTCGGTGGAGGACGGTGCCGGTGGCTGGACGCCGACGTGCGGAGGTGACACGAGAAGCGGATCTACGGTGCCCGGAGGTATGTGGTGTTGTGGCAAGTGGCCGATGGTGGAACAGGGTAATGGTGGTTAGGGACGGCCGGAGTTCGACGAACGGATGGGTGAGGCAGGGTTGACGGGAGAAGAAGACCGGAGGCAGTCGACTACTCCGGCACGGGGCGGAGCTGCCCGCATATTGTGGATCTGGTCTGTGGAGAACCGACAGCAGTGCCATACGGTGGCGCACGCCGCGGTCGAGATGGTTGGTGGCGACCAGTGGTGATGGATGGGTGTGGCACGATGGTCCAGTGGTATGCGGAGAGGAGGCGCTACCGACCAGGGTAATGGCCGACGAGAGTTCGGCGGTGGTTACGGGTCTGTGCAGCAGATGGCCGAGGGGCAAGACCTTGAAGGTTAGGCACACTTCGGCGTCGGTGGTGTTGTATGGTGGTGTCAAAGACGTTAGTTGGGGATTGGGCTGTTGTTGATGATGTTGGTGTTTCGGCCATGGTGACGCTGTGAGGGCAGGGCGTGGGGCAGAGGCCAGGAATGGTGGCGACGATTGTTTTGGGATTTGCCGTGGTGTTGGTATCAATGGAGATAAGGATTTGGGTGAAGAGAGTATATTATGATAGATTATGAGAAAGGTCGAGGAATTCTCCTTATATAGGAGTTGAACCCCTAACTGGATAAGGAACACGAGGAGTAATAGATAAATCTTTCCTTTGGTTTAAATCCAATAAACTTGTAAATTAGAACTAATCTAATTATAATCCATTTAAATTAAGACTTGATATTATCATATAAATTTAAATCTATATCAAATAAATTATCATCAGAATATTTTAAAATATTCTTTAGTATTTATCAAAATGAGTTTAATCACATATTTTAAATTAAAACCATAATTGACTACCTTCGGAATATAACTAATATTCGATATCATCGAATAATCTTTAAAACATATTTCTTTATAAATCCAAAGCTTTATTTAAAAATACTTTTGACAATTCTTCTTATTAACAAAATTATGTAATCCATCTTCAAAGTTCATATATTTCGAAAGTCCAAAAAAAACTTTTGTGCTACAAAACAATAGAAAATATTTTATTAAAACAAAAATAGTATTTTAAATAATCTTTAAAATAAATTTCATAAAATTCATTATCAAAATGTTGCTAAGAATAATTTAAATATTTATATCTCTTCATAAATATAAAAAGTAAAACTAGATTAATTAAATCTAACTATAATATCTGATAACCATAGTAATTCCAACTGAGTTTTCAATAATATCAAATATTACTTAAAACAGATGTCATAAATTCGTATCATAAAGTATAATTTAATAATTCTTTAATATAAAAATAAATTAGACAAATCACTTTTATTTTCTAAAATATCTATACTAGGAGATAAAATATAATTTTATTTTTCGAAAATGAATTAAAATAAAAGAAATTTCAAAAATTTGGGAAGAGGGGTTACAATATAGAACAACAATCCAGAGGTAATATGGACGTGAACTATTTTCTAGACCGTCGAAATATCCATAGAGCTAATGCGAGAATAACGACTACTCAGAGGTAATATGGACATGGTAGCCGCATCTTCCAGATGCAGCGGAGCAATCCAGAGGTAATGTGGACGTGAAGTGCTTCATATACTTGAGAGAATATATAGGGAAGAGAGAGGGAGATCCCCTTACCAGAACTCATAGGCACCATTTTCAGGGGATGTGGGCGCCTATGCTGGTTCTGCCTTCAGACGTAATATTTCTTAGAAACTTGCCGTTGATGGGCATCATTAGCAAGTCACCATTAGGCTTAGCTAGCCGATAAGCACCGTTGGAGTATATCATTTCTATGACGAACGGTCCTTCCCACTTGGGCTCGAACTTTCCAGCCGTTTTGTGATTCATTACCATCGATCTTCGTACTGCCAAGACGAGGTCGCCCACTTGGCATGATCTTTCGCGAACCTTTTTGTTGAAGGCCCCAGAGATGCGGGTTTGGTAAAGCTCGATCCTTTGCTGCGCAAGCAAGCACTTTTCATCCAGCGCTTCTAACTCTTGTAACCGCCTGCGCTGATTATCATCGACGGTTAACTGGTTAGTAATGGTTACCTGTAAGGACGGGATTTGAATCTCCAAGGGGAGGACTACCTCGCTCATATAGACCAAGGAGAATGGTGTGCTGCCTGTAGGGGGTCTTGTAGAAGCATGAAAAATCTCAGCTGATGATATCCCTTCGCCACAGAGCAGATGATACAAAGGCTCAGCCCAAGTGCTAAAAAGATAAAACATATGGAAATGAGTCCCTTATGTGTCACGTCTACCAAAGTCTAGTACAGACACATCGAGACTACACAAAAAGGACTAATTTTGTTCATCTACAAAGGATATGGTACAGATTCAACAGAGCCTAGAAGGGTCTACAAGGGATTCGATCTTCATCAAAGCGCAGCCCTTCTTCTTCATGCCAGAAGATTGACCTCCATCGAGGCGTATTCTGACCTTTTTATGGGCGCAGCCTCCCAGAAGCATATCAGCCACTCGGCCAAAACAAGCAGCTTCCTGAAGCAGTCATTGGCCCGAGCCTTCAAAGAGTGCAGCAGGTCGCGAAGCCCTGAATGGGAAGGACAGCACAACCTGTGGCTCTTCGGGTTGGTTATCCACACATGACCTAGGTCGTCAGGACCTCGAAGATACCCCAGACGTCGCCCAGAGTTGAGCTCCCTAAGGAGGACATTTACGTACTTTTTAAGGGCAACGATGGCTCCTTCTACACTGAGTTCTTCTATAAGAACATGGCTCCTATGAACGAGAAAAGCCTTAACCAATAGCCAACTTATACAAGGTCGATCGCCACTCGAAGTTAAGTTTGGATCTCGCATGGTAGTAAAGGATGCCAAGAAGAAGACAACAACTCTTCATAGGAGAACTTCCTCTTTTATAGGACCGAGAATGGCCCAGAGTGCATGCCACATGGCCGACGGTCAGAATTCTCGCATTAATGGGATGAACCTAAGACTCAGCACGCTGAATGTCAGTCTTAGACCCTTGTAATTCCCCATATTACGGTGGCAATTAAGAGAAAAGTTCTTAAAGAGCGGGTATTTATCGCTCTTTACTTCAGAAGCCAAAGCCTTCAAGCCAGAGGCGCAGCTACTCGCCTGCGCCAACCTCAGAAGCAAGATGGTGGCAGGCCCCGCCCTTTCCTTTACTTCAGAAACTAGTGTCTTCACTCCAGAGGCGCAGCTACCTGCCTGCGCCAACCCCAGACACAGAAGGGTGTTATACCCTTTCCTCCAAAGCCAACGCCTTCAAAGTTCAGAGGCGCAGCTACTTATATGCATCCACATGAGGCACAGGATGGTGATATGTTCACACCATCTCCATTCCCACGGTGTAGTCATCTGCTCCGATCCAGAAGCTTAAGTCACTTCTCTACAAGAGACTTTTGAACTTCCACTACAACCAATACAAGTCAGCCTGTCGCTCCAAAAGCACAGTAACCTCGCCAACCTGAAGCACTAGCCTACTCGTCGTACAGCACAGTGACTCTGTTACTCTGAAACACAGCTTCATCGTTGCTCTAAATACACAGAAGTCTCGTCGTCATTCGAAGCCAAGTCCACTCGTCGCCTGAAAGCACAGAGGCTTCGTCGTCTCCAGAAGTACGGTCTACTCGTCGCTCCAGAAGCACAACAGTACTTAGTCCTCACCAGAGGTGCAGGAAGCATGGGTCCACCCCAATTGGTTTGTTTAAATCGCCTCTTGCAGAAAAGATTGGGATTAAATCATGATTGATATCATATCATATTGATTTAAATCTTAGACGAGGATCAATTAGACTCCGAATCTAGGATAAAATCCTAGGATTTACTCGGCTGTATCCGAGCAAGTAAATCGGCACGCGCCACGTGTCACCTCCTTCGATTATGTTGATAACCACCAGAGATCTCGATTGAGGGAAATCTCGATATTCATAATGTGTCAGCGCCACAGAAGCCCGTACCGTATAATGATGGCAGATTCTTTCATATCTCAGGAACCCTAATGCACATCACATATGTGCTCGGTTCTTTATAAATAGAAGGAGTTCTCCTTCAACTTAAAGAGAGCGACAACCTTCATCTAAGAAGGAACAATCCACCAACCAACCAACAGAAGAACAACCCCCTTCAGGGGATCTTCTCCTCCAGACAGCCTCTTGATCGATGACCCCAGAGTTCCATCAAAGGCACCAGAAAGCCAGAGCAAGGTTGATTCGTCGTCAGATCGTGAACGTAGTAAAAGAGCCGCTGTAGTGCTCGATCTCCACCGTCACACTTTCCCAGAAACCTCTTCTTCCTGTACTTAGAATATCATGTTTAGGACTTCCTTCTTTGTACATAGATACCTTATAATTTCAATAAAGCAAAAAGTTCGTTCAACCTTTTGTTATGTCGAACAAAATGGCGACTCTGCTGGGGAATACCTTCTCCTCCAATGAGAAGGCAATGACGCAATCTGATGACAACTTACTGGGATCTTTCCAAGACATGTTGGTCATACATTTCGACCAGCAAGCTTTTGAAGATCTCCTCTCTGATGAAAAGTCGAAGGCTTCGAAGCGGTTCGTACAACCGAAGAAGACTCGACGTATCTGAAGGCCTAAGACGGCTGCAGCTAGCAGCATGATGAAAGGAATTGCGTCTCAGGATCCCCTCAATACCGAAGCTACGAAGAAGATTTCGGCTGCTACAGCCTTATCCCCTCGCCAGATTCTTGTCCTGGGAAAGCATGGCGAGGAAGACAGTGGATCTATGGTTGATCTGACGAAGGCACGATACCAAAGAAAGCGCACACCGGTCCAACCCCTTACGATGGGAGCATTGCCGGTAAGAAGATCTATCTTTGACATAATCGCTTTCCCTTCAGGCGAGCCTTCGACGGACTCTGAATACTACTCGCCTGTTGGGGGTAGTAGAAAAAGATCCCAGGTGGTTCGTGCTTCGTGCAATAAGCATACCACACCTATGGCAGACCAGAGGCCTGCGTTAAAAGCTAAGGATCCACGGCTCCGCGAGCCAAGCCAAGGGGTACGTCCTACGGAGAGGGAGCCACGCGAGTAACGTTCCTGCAGAAGCAACATGAGGTTTCCCTGCCAGACCTGCTCTCACCGTACTCACGTGCAGCTTCCCTGCACATACAATGGGGGTGCCATGGCGGAAGATCCGACCCTCTCCCAAGTGGAAGAAGAATCTGGGGCACAAGGTGTGCCTAAATCAAGGCAGCCTTGCACCCAGATTACCATCAACTGCTGCTGCTAACAGGCGGCCGTACCATCATCGAGCATGCGTTCCGTCTTCCAGAGACTTTACTCTACGTCGACCCCACGCCAGAGGCTCAACAGGGGGTCGGCGAGCCATAGAGAAGACTAACCCCGCATCGTCACGTGCTACGTGGCACAGGATTCTAGAGCTTTCAAGAAGCCCTTCCAGAATCCTTTCGTATCGGTCGCTAAACCGAAAAGGAGGCCGAAGAGCAGCAAAGCTAAGGTACCCGATGCAGGTGTGTTCCAAGGCACCCGTTCCAGATCTGCATTGGGTGCCATGCCAA
The DNA here is from genome assembly GCA_029216955.1 of Iris pallida. Classification (NCBI taxonomy): domain Eukaryota; kingdom Viridiplantae; phylum Streptophyta; class Magnoliopsida; order Asparagales; family Iridaceae; genus Iris; species Iris pallida. The sequence goes on from JANAVB010039017.1 coordinate 6,768,153, forward strand.
ATATTGGGGGTAGCCAGCCTCCTACCATGCACGACAAACCTGTGTTCCGATCTGAGGAGGAGCAGTACGACACGGATGCCTCCATCGGCACAGCCAGTCACCAGACTGAGGATAGCAACCATGCTGAGTCTGAGGAAGATCATAATCTTACGGTGTATCCTCAAGACGGCGAGGCTCAGACGTCTGAGCCAGAGAGCAAAGGATCCACGGCCCCTCGACTCATCCTCACACTTGGTCAGTGTTCATGGCCGATGGCAACGAGGAAGACAACAACGAAGCTCTCAGACGTATCGAAGCCCTCGAGACAAAGTTAGATACGCTGACTGTAAACTCCCTATTTTTTGAAATTTATTTTATATTTATAATTGTATATTAAATCATTTTACTTAGTTGGATAATTTGCTAGAATTTATTGTGTATAAAATATCCATCGGATATATTAATTTAATATAAGTATAAGATTATTCTTAATCTATAAAATGAATTATTGCTACAAAACAAAATATTTTGATAAATTTTCTAATTTCATTATTATTATTAAATATAATTAATTGGTATTTTATTTAGAAGAAATATTATTTCCTAGAATTAGTGTAATTTAGATTTTTGCCTTATAAAGTTGAGTAGAAATTTGTTTTTATGAATTTATTTGATATTATGCCTAGCATGATATTTAGATTAAAACCTATGGTTAATATTATATATGTTTTTTTAATATTAAAATGTAAATTATTATTATTAATATTTTATTAGATTTTGGAGAATACATGTTGGAATATATATACAAATATATAGATATGAGTTATAAAAAAAAGAAAAAAAGAAAAAAAGAAAAGAAAAAGAAAATATCTTATGTTACCTAACTGTAACTTAAGTTGATAACAGAGTTACTGGACAGTAACTCTATATTCGACCCCTATCACCGAGCATAAACATAAATTTGGTAGGATTCAAATCCAATTCTCTCTCAAATCCGAAGTAAATCATTCCAAATTTCTTTCTGTGTAATATTGATGGGATTCTCTACGAGATCTTCCACAATCCTAATATAAATCCCGGTTGAATCCAACGAGAAAGAGGTTTTAAGAATGTCGACTACATACGAACCTATACATCAAAATTCTTGACGGAAGCTACCAAACCTTGGTCGAGACCACCTCCCACCAACTACAGCGCCGACCCCATCCACCCCTGGATAGCCTGCGCGGCCACCCACGTCGGGGAGACCGCCGCGCGCCAGCCAAAGTCGCCGGAACCGACCACGGAGGTGCGGTCACAGAGCACTGCTCTGTTTTGCTCGCAGGCAAGGTACCCCCTTTCGAACTAGTTTTTCTTCGTATGTACTGTACGGTTTTTGATCATGTAAACTTCGATAGAGAGCCTGCATGACCCTCTAAATGTCCCAGAAATGGATCATGCGATCGAAGCGACATCGAACCAGAAACTTGATCCAAAAATCCCGAAAACATTATTTTGAAAACAGTCTTTCGCAGTTTCATGAACCCATGTTTGGGGTCTGTTTTCCACCAATCCAGTAGCATTTATCCAAAACTAATTAAATAACATTTTAGACCACATATAGAACTTCAAATCCCTTCTTTTACTTTAATTTCTCATCCATTTTATGTAAAGATTTTCGAACTCAAATTTAAAGAAAAACAGTTTTTGAAAGTAGAAGTTTTTGGAAAAATTAACCAATACGCCGTGCGTCTCGTCAAACCGGGCAACATGGTCGTAAACCGAAAGTATCAAAAGGTGCGTATCGACTTCGCGGACGTGTGGGCTTTGACGGAATTCGAATTGGTTGCATGTGTACGACAAATTTGATGCATATCCGTTAAAATTTACCGCATCGGCCCCTTTGCAGATTTCCTAATTACTTTGTGCACGTTCGTCGTATCGAGACAAAACTTTTGCCAATAGAACCGTATCAAAATTTTGGTCCTGTACGCCAAGTTTGGTACAATTCTGAGAAGGTCGACCGGAACGCCTATTTGGCGGGCCTGCAATCCGATCCAATGGACGAAATTGTACACGGCCCGTCGGAATCCAACTTTGGACATACGGTTGGATTTGTCTCATCAAACTGAACCTGTAGACATGTACTTTGACAACTTTAGAGACCGTAGGGCTTGGGAAAATACTTCATCGTGGGTTAATGTGCCATCTCCTGTCCTTGTTTGGTTAGGAGGATGGTACGCTGATTCAAGGGTGAGTATTGGACCATGTTATGATCCGATTGACTTATTATTGAGCAGTATTTATTCTGTTTATATGGCATGATATTATGTATCTTGTTACGTCCCTCTGAGGACCTGATGATCTCTCCAGGTGTGTGCTTTTCATGATGTTTCACAGGTGCTCTAGCTAAGATCACGGTCTTTCCTTTCTGTCGAGGAGGATTGCTCTTGGATCATTCATAGCCATTTTATCTATCTGTTCCTTGTACATTTTTCTTTTCATTTAAATGGTTGGTAGTGGATCTGTCTCTGCCCAACATCTTGTATAAAGACAATTCTTTGTGGTTTATATGATATCATCTATTCTCTTATATTTCTGTAGATGAGATTAGTTGTCATGGTTTCTACTACATTTTACAGCTTATATATACATACGAGGGTTCTATATATTGGAGTATACTTCGTATATATATAGCTGGCATGTCTACGTACTTAGTCCTATGTATTTTAGGACTAGGACGTTACACTGACGGACACAATAAAGACTCTGTCCTCGGTCATAGTCGACCTCAAGAGCAATATGGCCCCCGCTGCCTCTACACCTGCGTTTGATCCGCCAACCAATGATAGATCCAGCAGTCTGCCTGCCGCACACCAGGCAGGACCCTCCTCGTTTACTCTATCGGCTACAGGTTCTGCAATACCGGCCGAGATACAGCAGGCCATTAAGGAGCTGTATGCTCATCATGATGCCAAGGAGAAGCAAGCAGCACTCCGAAAGATAGGTATCCGGCAGCCATACCCTGCCGAGTGGGACAACGTCATCTACCCTCCCAAATACAATCTGCAGACGCTTACACCCTACGAAAGGAAGGGGTCTCCTCGATAATACTTGAGGTACTTTGCCTCGGTAATTGGGCACCTGCCAAAGGATGATGCCGTCCTATCCAACATATTCATAGGAGCCCTGTTGGGGGTAGCCTATGAATGGTTCTGCAGTCTTCCGGACAATTGTATCTCGTTATTTGAAGACCCGGAGACTCTGTTCGTGGACCGATTCTACGAAGGAGGGATAGACATAACGATGCTGACCCTCATGGAGATTGTCCAGAGGAAGAAGGAGCCTGTCCACGCATACATCGAGTGCTTCCGCCAGGCAGCCCTCAGATTACAGCCCGACATGCCTGAACCCATGCTTATGGACTCATGCCGCAAGAACATGCTACCCGTAATCAAATTGTGGCACAGTACCCCCTGTACAAAGTGGACGCCTTTCCTTACAGAGGCAGATGTCGCACAGAGAAAAGCCTAGGACGCATAGCTCCTGAGTCTAAACTTTCTTGTGCCTGAAGACAAGGGGAGACGCTCGTCCAGCAACAACCCCAAAGACAGAACAGGCAAGCAGGCCATAACCGTTAACATCTCCAATAGTTCAGCATCCGTGAACCTCGTCCGCAGAAACGCAGATGCCGAAGGAGACTTACTCCTTCAATGACGAGGATACGCTGGAGCTCTTCGAGATGCTTACGAAGAGTGGCAAACTGTCCATCCCGGCACCTAGGCATCCTGATAAAGTGGAAAAGGTGGACCATCCCTAGTACTGCCATTACCACCAGTACGTCCACCACTCAATACGAGATTGCTACGTGTTAAAAAGGCAAATCCAGCGCCTCATCAACGCCAACGTCATATCGTTGGATTATGAGGAGAAGACCGTCATGGCCAACATAGTTACTCTCCAGTTTGGGAGTTTTCTAGCCACAGAGGTGCAAGACGGCATCGTCCCTATTCCCAAGGCGACAATAAAAGTAGTCAACCTTTCACCAGCACGGGACAACGCTCAAGGGCTCATCCCGTTCTCCATACCTCAAGGCGAAGTCATGTGGATTCATCCTGACTTAGTCCTCGACATGATGGCACCTACGACCCTCTCTACCAAAGGGAAGAAAAGCAAAACATGCCGCATGGTTTCGGCTTCGACCGATGATGCTTTGGTGACCACCCGCTCAGCGCAACGACAAGAGGAGAGCCAGGCTCCAGAACAGGAGGAGTCTCTACCGACTACTTCCCCTGTCCCAGATGTATTAGGAGCAGGTCCATCTCAAGCTCCTGATGCACCAGAGACTGGTCCATCTCGGGCTCCTACCATGGATAAGCAGAAACAGAAGGAGGTTTGCTTCGACAAACCTCTCAGAAAGGATCCGACAATAGGGCCTATCAAGCCCTACAACTTTGATATTCTAGCACAGTTGGCCAACACTTTGACTATATTATCACTTTTTGAGCTCCTCCGTCTCTCTAAAGAGATCCAAGACGTGCACAGTGAAGCCTTTCAGAATACCGAGTCCTTCCTTACTCAGATTTGGCCACCAAAAGACGATCTCGCAACTTGCCCACATTGCCACAGCGTGGTCGAAGTGATTCCCAGTATCACTTTTACCCAGCAATACATGCTGCTAAAGAATAATTGACATAATCACCCCCTGTATTATACAGGATATGTCGGTACCATTAAGGCCGATCGTATCCACATCGACCCGGGTTCCTCTCTGAGCATTATCCCAAGATGCATCCTTCAAACTATAGGGATTTCGATGCGTTGGTTGACAGCCTCGAATACAACAATCAGCGGCTTCAACACAGGAAAGAGCGAGCCTTTAGAAAAAATTCGCCTAAAGTGTCAGATTGGTGACCTCCATACTGAAGTAACTTGCTATGTCATCGATATAGACATAAACTACAATACGCTGCTAGGACGACCATGGATCCATGAGTACATGATTGTCCCTTCTACCCTACATCAGTACATGAAGTATGTAGCCAGTGATGGGACCATCAAAATGGAGTTTGTTGATATCGACCCGTTCCGAGGACTTGAAGCCTACTGTAGGGATGCTGATATGAACAAGTAAGTCCCCTGAGATGACGATAGCAATGATGCTGATGACGAGGCAGAGACAGCCTCAAAAAGTGTAGCAGTAACCGAAGAACCTTTAAAGGTTCGACTGAAAGGAAGGCCTCCTAAAGTATCAGTACCTCTCATTATTAAGCTTTGGGGCAGAGCTCCACCTTCGCCTCCAGTAACGATAGAAGATGGTCAAGAGCCGATACGAATAAGGCTACCCCGGAGGTCTCCAAGGCCAACCACGAAGGCGCAGGAGCATGCGACCACAGCCCCTTTAGTGGTCAAATTGAAAGGGAAGCGTCCTCCCCCTCCTCCCGTAACAGCTCTAGTCTTCACTGACGAAGAGCTAGAAGACTACGTCTGTGCCAATACAGAGGCCTACTCTTTCGATGATGTAATCCCTCAGGATAAGATATCCCACTTTATTAACAGAAAGTTGTCTTCGAACTACTCTGGTGCATGCTGGAATACCAAATATTTCCTAGACAACTCTCTACGTAAGCTACAGACGCAAGTGACGACCGTCAACCATGTGAGCCGAGTTGTCCCTGCCCGGGGCGCCTACTTCATAGTTCCAGCCAGGAAAAAAGAAGAGAAACCCATCATATTTGGTCGATCGGAGCATCCGCAGCGAATAACTCTTGAAGACCCAGACCTCGACAGTAGCAAGATACAGTTCTACCGCTACACTTCGCAGGCCAAAAACCTCATCTAGAAGATGGGTTACGACCTGAACAGCAACAAAGGGCTTAATTATGGCAAGGGCCAGCGTCTTCCCTGACGGATTCATGCTCCAAAGGGAAAAGCTCAAAACTATTACCATCGTACCCATCGAGGGTTGGGGTATGTTACACCTACTTCCACCTCAGAAGACTCAGAGGAAGAAGTTATGAGGCACTCACACTCTTATGACTCCTCTACTTGGGACACTGACACCAGCATCGCTCAAGTCTTTAAGAAGATGTTGTCTGCTAACGTAGCCTCTGCAAGCTTAACCGTCGAAGATAATCAGCACAGGCGGTTACAAGAGTTAGAAGCGCTGGATGAAAAATGCTTGCTCGTGCAGCAAAGGATCGAGCTTTACCAAGCCCGCATCTCTGGGGCCTTCAACAAAAAGGTCTGCGAAAGATCATACCAAGTGGGCGACCTTGTCTTGGCAGTACGAAGACCGATGGTAATAACTCACAAGACTGCTGGGAAGTTCGAGCCCAAGTGGGAAGGACCGTTCGTCATAGAAACAGTATACTCCAACGGTGCTTATCGGCAATCTAAGCCTAATGGTGACTTGCTAATGATGCCCATCAACGACAAGTTTCTAAAGAAATATTACGTCTGAAGGCGAAACCAGCATAGGCGCCCACATCTCCTGAAAAGGGTGCCTATGAGTTCTGGTAAGGGGATCTCCCTCTCTCTCCTATATATTCTCTCAAGTAGATGAAGCACTTCACGTCCGCATTATCTCTGGATTGCTCCTCTACAGCTGGAAGATGCGGCTACCATGTCCATATTACCTTTGAGTAGTCGTTCTTCTCGTATCAGCTCTATGGTTATTCCGGCGGTCTAGAAAACAGTTCACGTCCATATTACCTCTAGATTGTTGTTCTATATCCTAGCAAAGATTAAGCCTACCACGTCCATATTACCTCTGGTCAGGCAAATCCTTGGTGAAGATTCCCTCTTTATTTTAAAGACAAAAGCAAAGGGGATAGGAAAGCTTCTATATATAGAACATGTGGCTACAAAGACCTATTACAGACTCTTTGTAGTTACATACACAGAAGCAAAAAAGTCTAAAATTGCAGTATAAGCTATTAATAGCGAGGGCGAGGCGGTGACAGAGCCAATCACTTCCTGGTTAAAAGGAAGCCAACGCCCGAAGCATCTACTGGCCCAAGTCGGGGATGAAGACCAGCACATGACTCCCCTATCTCCCCAGCTAGCCATGGGAGCAACCACAGCTGCAGGCCTTGCTATTCTTCAGAATGGCAAGTAATCCAAATCTAGGAAGCAGAGGTCTAAGATGCCATTGATGCCCACGACATCCAGAGCGTGGGGACGTCTCGAGATCCAGTAGTAGTTGTACTACAGTTTTTTCGGATGAAAAGGTCTGCCACCGACGACCGCCTCAAGCAAACTCCAGGGTCATCAGCAGCCGAGTGTCGGGCAAGCAAGGCCATTGTGGAAGTAGCTGAGTCTTCTTTTGGAAGGGGTAGTCCTTTATATAGACTATTCGTATGGTCCAAGCACGAGCCAGATGTCGGTCAGAAGGAAGCTTACAAGCTAAGCCAAAGCTGCACTCCATGTTAGATGATAGTACTGCGAGTGACCGAAGGAACATGACTCTGAACCTCCTCTGCCAAAGAGATTCATAATCCCTACAAAGATGCAAGAGGCTCCAATATCAAGAAGTCATCAGGAGCTCTTGCTCTGAAATGATGACTCAGGACAATTAATGCTAAAGAGCTAGGCGTGGCACCAGCCATCACCCAGCTCGTACAATCCTGCCACGTGTTCATGCTTCTGTTCGTCTATAAACAGAAGATATGGAAAGAAGTCCCTTATGTGTCATGTCTACCAAAGTCTAGTACAGACACATCGAGACTACACAAAAAGGACTAATTCTGTTCGTCTACAAAGGATCTGGTACAGATTCGATAGAGCCTAGAAGGGTCTACAAGGGATTCGATCTTTGTCAAAGCGTAGCCCTTCTTCTTCTTCATGCCAGAAGAATGACCTCCATCGAGGCGTATTCTGACCTTTTTATGGGTGCAGCCTCCTAGAAGCATATCAGCCACTCGGTCAAAGCAAGTAGCTTCCTGAAGCAGTCATTGGTGATATGTTCACATCATCTCCATTCCCACGGCGCAGTCATCTGCTCCGATCCAGAAGCTTAAGTCACTTTTCTACAAGAGACTTGGGAACTCCCACTGCAACCAATGTAAGTCAGCCTGTTGCTCCAAAAGCATAGTAACCTTGCCAACCTGAAGCACAAGCCTACTCGTCGCCTACAGCACAGTGACTCTGTTACTTCGAAACATAGCTTTATCGTTGCTCTAAATGCACAGAAGTCTCGTCGTCATTCGAAGCCAAGTCCACTCGTCGTCTGAAAGCATAGAGGCTCCTTCGTCTCCAGAAGCACGGTCTACTCGTCACTGCAGAAGCACAACAGTACTTAGTACTCACCAGAGGCATAGGAAGCATGGCTCTACCCTAATTGGTTTGTTTAAATCGCCTCTCGCAGAAAAGGTTGAGATTAAATCATGATTGATATCATACCAGATTGATTTAAATCTTAGACGAGGATCAATTAGACTCTAAATCTAGGATGAAATCCTAAGATTTACTCAGCTGTATCTGTCATGCCCCGATTCCGTAGAATCGATAGTCGTCTCCCGAACGTGATGCTGTACGAACCTAATTTGTGATCGCACAAGGCATAGTCATAAGGTAATCCGTAACACAGCATCTAAGAGAGTGAGCGCAGACAAATTGAAGAACACATTGAGACAAAGAAACTTTTCATTTTATTGATAATAGACATCATTTATAGACTCCATTACAATCGTGTCGCATGGGCTTTACAACATGACTCGATTACAAAATGAGTGCCGATGAGAGAACTGTTCCATACATACATCCCATATGTACAACAAAAGTATACTAGTCACCTGGATGCGAGGGATATCGAGACATGTTCCTTGGACTTGCGGAGAGTCTTCAAAAGCTCAGCGGCAAGATCTTCAACGTGTGGTTGAAGCTTCAAAAGTACGAAACGTCGCCTAGCTAGTTGGCGCGTTCCTCCTGGTTTCTGGCACCTGCAAAGAGCGAGGGTCAGTACGATCACATGTACTAGAGAGTGGCTAATTAAATCCTAGCTCTGCATTTGGTTCAAGCAGTTTTATAAAACATGTTAGCTGTATTTATGATCTTTCTAACCATCCTGTTTGCTTTGCATGTTAACATATTTGAGACAAGCATATGAAATTGTATACATTGAGCAGCTATCATATTCATCCCGTGTCATGTGCATTAGTCAAGCAGTAAAAGGGTATGAAGGTTACTGGCAATGTCAAGCCATCACGGACTATAGCTGGGTTAGATGGCAACCCTTTTGCGACAGGTAGCGAGCCCTGTACGAAAGTTCACGAATAACCTACGCCGATGTAAGGTTGGCACTTGCTATAATCATTCCTCCTGGGCCGAATCGGTTCCTTGGCCTAGGCAACCGTTCGAGGAAACTACACCTTGTCGACAAGTTATCCAATGACCGTTTTGCAGAGTCTTGAAAAATGCTATCTCTTTTCTAGAACCTTATCCTTTCTCTTTTATGTGCGAAATTTAGCCTTTCTTTTGAACTTAGTCAATTTATTCACTTTTGTTGTACCGTTGCGATAAACGTTAATCGATTCATTTTTTTGTTTGCATAGGCTAAGTAAATGGGACATAAGAAAGCATGCATCAGTTTTCGTGTACAACAGTTCTATAGCAAGAGTGTCATGAAGAATTGTACCATGATTTTTTTGATTCTACACTATGTTAACAAGCATTTCTTTTGTGTTTCATGTTTGATTTTAAAACAGACGGTCGAGGCGAAGAAGGTCAGCCACTCACCTTAGACTTCGTTTCAGGCGAGGGACTGGTTGGCTGCATAAACGTCGCCTACGCGATCACCTGTAATCGCACAAGCAACTGATTAGAATACTGTGTTATTCAAGAAGTTTCAATACGAATGCGAAGTTCGAAAATGCAAGCCATGAAAACCCATCAAAAACATTCACAAAAATACATTCACAAAAACCAAAGCTAAAGCCAAAGCAAGTACGACATAAAAACCAGAGCAATGGAAGGTCTCTCCCGACTCAGCCGCAGAGCCAATCCTTGAGGCGCAACCCGCTGAATGTGGGAATTGATTTCGAAGAAGCCTTTCCATAACGAGAAAATAATCTTAATTCAATCATTTCCGTTCGACCGATTCGGTCAATTCTTACCTATCGGTCCCGACCGAATTGATTGCGACAGTGTTTCTTTCTCGTGCACCCCATGGACGAAAATGGGGCACGATGTAGGGACGGGGCACTACACCATAACCAACTAAGAAAAAGTTTTGTCCTCGAAACTTAAGGATAGAACCTACCTCTATGGAAAAAATGAAGGAAACTTCTCCTTCATCTCTGATTCAAGTTCCCACGTTGACTCTTCGATCGAATGGTTTCTCCAGAGTACGCGGACGAGAGGGATCGTTCGATTCTGCAGCAGCTTATCCTTGCATTCTAAGATTTGAACTGGCTCTTCAATGTAAGCTAAATTGGACTTCAGCTCCAGCTGACCAAAATCTACCACGTGGCTTGGGTCGTGTACGTACTTCTGTAACTGAGAGACGAAGAAGACATTGTGTACACCTTCTAGCGCTGACGACAGGGCAATTTGATAGGCCATTGGGGTGACTCACTTGAGTATTTCAAATGGCCCAATGAATCTTGAACCCAACTTTCCCTTTGCACCAAACCGGATAACTCCTTGCACATGCGACACTTTAAGAAATACATGATCGCCTTCTTGAAACTCGAGGGGTCGACAATGAACATCCGTGTAACTTTTTTGTTGACTATGTGCGGTCTTTAATCTTTCCTGAACGAGTCAAACTTTTTGCACAGTCTGTTCCACCAGTTCCGGGCCGAGAATCTGTCGCTTTTCGACTTTGTCCCAGCAAATGGGTGACCGGCACTTTCGTCCATACAAGGCTTCATACGGTGCCATTTGGATGCTGGATTGATAGCTATTGTTGTATACAAATTCGGCCAGAGGTAGATGAACGTCCCAACTCGACTTGAAGTCAATTGCGCAGAGCCGTAACATATCTTCGAGAATCTGATTTACATGCTCCGTTTGGCCGTCGATCTGGGATGGTAAGCTGAGCTGAACTACAACTTGGTATCTAGAGCTGACTGAAGGCTACTCCAGAAGCGCGATAGAAATCGTGCATCCCGATTAGAGACGATGGATACCGGGACTCTGTGCAGCCGTACTATCTCATCAAAATAAATCTGAGCCAGGCGATCGATGCTCCAAGCAACTTTAATGGCATTAAAGTGCACTAACTTGGTTAGTCGATTGACGATGACCCAGATGGCATCATTTCTCGACGGCGTCTTCGACAGAACAATAATGAAATCCATGCATATGTGCTGCCACTTCTATTTCGGAATCACCAGATTCTACATCTCTCCGCCCGGTCTCTGATGCTCAGCTTTCACCTGCTGACTGGCCATGCATTGTGACACGAAGAGTGTTACATCTCTTTTCATTCCGTGCCACCAGAAGTTTGTGCGGAGGTCCTTGTACATCTTTGTGCTACCAGGATGTAAGGTGTACTTCGCATAGTGCGCCTCCGATAATATCTCCTTTCTAAGTTCTGAGTTATCCGGAATGCATAGCCTACCCTTCAATTGAAGTGTGCCGGTTTCATCTTCCGTAAAGTCGATCGTCCTACCCGTCGAGACTACATCCCGTATTTTCTTTAGGTACGGATCGTCCTTCTGAGCGGTCTTGATCTTTTCTTGCAAGCTCGGCTCTAACTGCAACTTTGCCAACGGTACATTCCTAAATCTAATTCAGAGTTCGATGTCCATCACTTCTAGGTCACGTAACAATCTGCGGTTGATGGATAGCGAGGCAATATACTTTCGACTCAGAGCGTCCGCCACAATATTTCTTTTTTCCGGCGTATAGTCAATGGTTAAGTCATAATCTTTGATCAGTTCAAGCCAACGCCTTTGCCGCAAGTTCAGTTCCTTTTGCGTGAATAGATACTTGAGGCTCTTGTGATCGGTATAGATCATGCACGCTATGCCATAAAGATAGTGACACCATAATTTTAATGCGAACACAATCGTCGCTAACTCCAGGTCATGAGTAGGATAGTTCTTCTCGTGCGGCTTTAGCTGTCGGGAAGCAAAAGATATCACCTTGTTCCGCTGCATCAGTACATGCCCCAAGTCCTAATCGGACGCATCGCTGAATATCTGGAAACCCTCAGTCCCTTCTGGAAGTACGAGTATCGGGGCCGAGACGAGCCATTGCTTTAATTCCTGGAAGGAAGCTTTACCGTCGTCTGACCATTCAAATACGACTCCTTTCTGGGTGAGGCGAGTCAGAGGCGATGCGATCTTTGTAACGCTCCAGTCCCAAAATACAAAGGACTAGGAACGTAGACATGCCAGCTATATTCTTACGAAGTACATAGGCCTCGTATGAATACATAAGCTGTAAAATGCAGTAAACCACAACTAACAATTCTCATCCACACAAAATAAATAAATAAAAGATATCATATAATGAGAATGAATTGTCTTGATACAATATATTGGGCGGAGACAAATCCACTACCAACAAGTAAGAGAAAAATACATGGAAAATGAAATAAGTTTGGCGAGCGAAGCGAAGACGATCAAAGTGCAATCATCCTCGAAGAAATAGAGACGATCATGGCCATGACTAGAACACCTGCAAAAGACAAGAGCACACACCTGACGAGATAACCAGGTCCTTAGAGGGACGTAACAAGACACATAATATCATGCCATATAATCTGAATAAATATTGCTTAAATAAATAAGTCAATTGAATTATAACATCGTCCAATACACACCTATTGAACTAGCTTACCCTCTCCCCAACCAAACAAGGACAGGAGATGGTAAACTAATTCACGATGACGTATCTTTCCATGCTATGAATCCAATATGGTATCCGGACCCCAACAAGGTTCAATACCTTCTCATCAGAGTAGTAAGCCACACCTACAACCAAATAAGGACAAGATGTGATGAACTAATCCGTGACAAGTTATTGTTCCAAGCCACGGTCAGAAACAAGTACCCAAACCTAAAGTACTCATACCTAACGGATAAGGTAGCCTAAACCGTCTAAGTGAAATGTAGTTAAGAACAATCCTTCCTACGCATGGGCCCTGGCTAAAATAGGATCGGCATAGTCCCCCTTGGGGCACCAGAGGCCCAATCAATAAGAGGATAACGTTCCGCAGAACGCCATTGGCCGTCAGTAATCATGGGTCATCAACCCCGTATCTCCAGTGGAGCTTCCGTGTCACAAGAAAAAGTGCATCGAAGCCAATACGCTAAGGAATTGTCCTCCCCGCCCAATGCCTACTATGTTGTATCCACAACAGTAAACCTCTATAACCGCTAAGTCAAACTAGCATGCAATTCTATTAGCGGTTAATCCTATCGCACGGCTTGTACATACTGGTGGCCATCCAATCATGCACGTCCATGTTCTACATACGACACACAACTTCGTGGTACGACGTGTCAAGGCCAAATGAATGCAACACACAAGGTGGTCCCTTAAATCTAGGTTTAATGTGTAAGAAAACTAATACATAGCAGGAAATATAAATGAACAGTAAGTTCTAACAGGTTATGCCATGTATCACAGTTTATTTTACATAAAAAAAATAATAAATAATGCATGAAATATGAGCTAAATAAATAAACAGCAAATGGCAAGGTATCTTGCCTGGTAGGACGTCTGGTGTGCCGCGATGATCAAGGTAGCATGAACTGCGAGTTCGGTGTAACAACTATGCAAGATGACCTCGGATAATGGCACAGACGCTTCCATCGGGTCCAGAATGGTCGAATTAGTTAGGGTCGATAGGAGGAAGTACAGATTTGGCGAAGGAATAGGAATAATAGGATTGGTTACGGACAGGAGAAAAATCAAAGAAATAATGGATCAATATTATATATATGAGTTTTAGAAAATATTTATAATTCCTAAAAACTAGTTTTCATGAGTCAAAATATTTATAGAAAAAATACTCAAAGTCAAGAAAATCATTTTCGGCCAAAAACTCTAAGTTTGTAAAAATAAGACTTTAGATATATATATATATATATATATATATATATATATATATATATATATATATATATATATATATATATATATATATATATATATTTTTGATATATATATATATATATATATATATATATATATATATATATATATATATATATATATATTAGATAACTACCTTAAAAATCTAGAAAGAAAATAGTTTTAGGCTACATTATAATTTATAAGTCCAAAAAAAAACTATTTCTTAATTAAATAGAAAATCTGCAATAATATTTAAAAATATTTTTATGAGCCAAAAATATTTATAGATAAATACCTTGAAAATCTAGAAAATCAGTTTAGGGCTAAGAACCTAATTTGAAATTATATGTATGGTTAAGTTACTACTATATTTTTGTTACAGAAATATATATAACAAAATTACTAAGATAATAATAATAATAATAATAATAATAATAATAATAATAATAATAATAATAATAATAATAAATCAAATAAAAAAACACAATAGCAAAATAACTAAACAAAGCTGCTGCTACTGCTGTACTATATATTTTTTTTAAGAGAAAATAAAATTTTTTAAAAAGAAAATGTCAAAACAATAAAAGAAGGGGAGAGAGAGAGAGAAATAACAAAAGGGGGGGTGAGCCTCTCTTCTCAGTGACGAGACGAGACGAGCGGAGAGAGGGTTTTCGGCGAGGTTTTCGGCGGACGGGCGCGGCAAAGCGCGACGGCGCTGAGGGCGTTCCAGTGGGTCGAGACGGAAAGAGAGGGGAAAGCGCCGGTGGGAAGGAAGTCGAAGGGGCGTGGATGCGCTGCTCAAGATCCGACAGACGGCCACAAGATGGGGCAGCACGACACTGGACGGGCGATGTTCACCGTGGGGGTAGGCGGAGGACTCGGCGGAGCGGTCGACGGTGACGGACGGAGGAAGAGGAGAGCGGGAGAGGAAAGAGGAAGGGGCGGAGCTGCGTACGGCGAAGGGTTCGGATCTATGGTGGGCTGATCGGTGTCGCGCGCACGGGGCGGCACTAAAGGTGTTGTTCGCGGGAGCTCAGCCACGGCGGAGCTCCGGAGAGGGTCGGCCCGGCGTTCGTGCGGTCGCGGCTGGCCAGGAGGCGCTGGGAACTGTTGGGGTCGCCGGATCTGGGCGACCCGGCTCGGCGAGGAGGGCAGGTAAGGTGGTGGTGTAGCACCCAGTTTCTAAAATAAGGGTAATTTTGAAATTTTATAATTATAATCATTTAATAATGATATTTAAACCATGTTATAATTTTTGATGATTTTTAGTTAATTTAAAACTATTTAAAATCACGACTTGTGATTTTGATGATTGATTAGTGTAACCCTAGAGTTTACTGAGCCCAGAGAGTAACCATGACCAAGGGAGCCTGGCTATGTGATTAGGATGACTAATTACTAGTTTTTAGCCTAAGGATATTTTGGTCATTTTGACAATTTTGTGAAATTGTAAATTGTGTAAATTAAATATTGTGCTAATCTATTAGTTAAGACTTGACCTAGAAACTTAGCCTAAATCTAGATTAGTCTTGATTGATTAGGTTAACCTAGTCATGACATGATTATTAATATCTAGATATTTATAAGTAGGATATTTTCTTTTTAGGATATTTGTGAAATGAAAGCTTAGAACCAATAGGAAGGCTTGGAGTTGGGTGGAATGATCCTAGCCACTCACCTATACCTAAACAAACCCTAATTCCCTTAGATGAACAGCCACACATGACCCCCCTCCTATAAGTGTCACACTTAAGAAATAATTGCCTCTTTTACAAAACCTAGAAAAGTCGTACTTGTTCATCCCTAAAATCCTCCCCAAATATCCAAATCAACTCCAAATTGAGCCTAGTCTTTTGCATTGGACTCCCCTACACTAGAGGACACCATTAGTGGGCAGCTAGCAAGGATTCGGAGGCTCGGGATCGTCGCAAGTTGTAGAAGAGCCCTCATTCAAATAGCTTTAAATTGAGGTTTCACCCTCAATAGGTAAAACCCATCAAACCTATTCAAATTCTAGTTTTCTTTCCATGGATGCATTCATTTAGGGTTCCCCTAGGTGTAGCCTAAGTTTGGTAGGAATTCGTGTCCATTATGTGTCCGTATCAGACACGTATCGGTGTGTAGAAATAGGTGTTCGATGAAATGTTTGAATAGAATAAATTTAACTAATTTTGAAAACTAATTAAACAGAGTTATAGCCCTATGCATGTGTTTTAGATTTCGTGAAGACTGAGCCAAATTTTGTGTCGTTTCTGTGTCCAAAATGGACACGAACTCGCTGCACGACAACCCGTTTACATGCCCTGCTACCCGACCCCTATTTCTCCCTACACACGACACGTGGATACGTTAAATTTGACATGGGGGTAGGGGCAATGTCTGTCAAGACTCCCCCAAAGTTTCGTGTCGAGTCGTGTCGTGTCGAGTGAGAAATCGTGAGTGTACAGATTTTACACTACACTGTTGCACGCACACAGGGCTCACTGACACGGGGTTCGTGTCGCTTCTGGACACGTCGTGGTGTCGTATCAGGGACTCGAGCATGTAGCTCTATCCCTGGCGAGTGTCTGGACACGAGCACGTGTCTTGGTTCGACATGTGTTGTGTCCACGAGACACTGGCATGCCCGCACGACGCTGCACTGTATGCACGTGTCTGTGTGTGTGTTCTTTCTATTAGGACACATTTGTGTCTAGTTTCTTGACACTAGGACACACCCATGACATACTTACACCTATACAACTATTTACCACCCATTGGTTTGGGATCTTAGTTGTGTTTTGGACCTCGAATTTAGGTTTCCTCCATTTTTCCTGATACTGAACAGCAGTATTCAGTTCCTGAGTATTTTAATACGTTTTAATCAATTTAAATATAATTTTTGTAATGAAATAACATGTATACATGTCAGGGATATTAGACTTCATGTCTGGGTTCGATGTGGTGAAGTTTTGGCTGAGTTTTAGGTGTTTCAAGTGTGTGTTAGGAGTCACAGTGGGACTTGGCATTTACATTCTGTTAACAGAGTGACATGGCCATTTGGCCATGTTTGAAATTGCAGCAGGGTTATCTCTACATATTGTGTGGATATTAGTTAAGTGTTTATGCAGTAATGTGAGGAGAGTTTATGTTTTGGTTATGTAGATATATATATATATATATATATATATATATATATATATATATATATATATATATATTTATATGCTTATGTATATATATAGATGATAGGTAGATAGAAAATATTAGGATTGGATTTTGGTGTATGTGTGTGTCTAGTAGAGTAGTAGTAGGTGTGGGATTTGCAGTAGCAGCTGCATAGGCACTGGCCTTGGCATGGCCTGCCTTAACTGGCCTTGGCATGGACTGCCTTGGCACGGCCTGTCTTAACTAGCCTTGGCATGGCCTGCCTTAACTGGCCTTGGCATGGACTGCATGGGCATGGCCTGCCTTGACTGGCTTGGCATTTCCAGATAGGTGAGGAGAGGGAGTGCCTGCAGGGTAGTGCAAGGCCTGGCCTCCTCTTTCCTGTGAGTTAGTGTTAGTTGGTTTGAGTGTTAGAAATAAAAACTGGGATTTTATTGCAGAACTGAAAACTGAGATTCGATTTCATGGTTGATTTTTAATTTGTTTTTGAGTTTTGTTCACTCTAATGTTTCCATTCACCCATACATACACACTCTACAGGCCACACGCCCATGTGTGCCACACCCTTTCACATTATACACACACACCCTCTCTTTCCCCCACTCTCTTTCACTACACACACAACCTTCTTAATTTCCTTTCCTTCTCTCTATATATAGCTATCAATATATATTTGTGTATTGTATATTAGAGTTATAGGGGTATGTCAAGTCATATAGGTAAGGGTTAGTGCCTAACTAAGAGTTGGTACCAAGATATCAAGTCCTACAGGTAATACCTACTAGATAGTAGGTAATGAAATCACTAAGATAGCAACAAGATGCAAGGTACCATGTAAAGTGTGTGTATATATATATATATATATATATATATATATATATATATATATATATATATATATATATATATATATATATATATATATATACAATTGATTAGGAATATGAGATACCTTAGAGTTGTGTCATGCTAGGGCATAGGGTATGAGCATGTGAATAGACAAATCACCTAGGGATAAGTAAAGGAGTTAGATATCTACAATTGGTAATGGGTTATTCTAGTGTCCTATATGACTAATATAGCCTAGAAGCATAGAGTATGGTTCCATAACCCAAAATTGACTTGTTGACCTAGAGTTGACCAAAGTTGACCAATAGTTGACCCAGAGTTGACCAAAGTTGACCAATATAGCCTAGAAGCATAGAGTATGGTTCCTAGACAGTTGACCCAGAGTTGACCAAAGTTGACCAATAGTTGACTTTGACCTAGTTGACTTAGAATCATGTAGTTTGCATTGCAGATTTCCATTATTTCATTTTGAGTACTTAAATAACCTGTTTTACTCTAAATAGGACTTTGTGACACCAATTCGGACATCCATTCATATCAGTCATACAGGGTGACAGGCGAGTACATTCTCTGACCGTTTCATACTTGTCTGGATTTACATTTTTGCTCTAGATTACTGTGCTTGATACTGGCACGATCGTTATCACGGATTGGTACTATATGGATCTTCTCTTGCGATGTTATCTCTATTGTGTTCAACAGATACATATTATTATGTGCGTTTCACAAACATATTGTATTTATTGTACACCCCTATTCATGTATACTCATTGTGCATATTGTACTCTCATTATCACATGAGCTTCATGGAGACTATTGTACAAGGTAGCATAACTGGATTGGATCCTTGTGTATTGATTGGGGAGGGTGAGTAGGAATGGTTATGTAATCAAATCCTATGGTACGACTATTGTGCGCTTCCATTGTGCACTCACGTTATGATGGATTTGACCTATTGTTATTGTGCAACCTAAACCGTTTACATAACCATATTGTGCTCTAAATCACTAGTATTGCAGTTTTACTTATCTTGTATATATTTCAGTTATAAATTCTCTCTTATTTTCATATACATCTTCTTACAGTTCATATATCTTACTCTTTTGTATGCTTATATTTCCTAACATGTTATGAACTGCGTGAGATGTATCGTGCTCGCTCCTGTCCTGACTGGACCTGTTGAAAATATTACAGATGATGATGATGACTGCCCTACCTTCTATGGGACACATGAGGGTGACATTCAGGAGCCCGAGGAGCATCTAGCTCAGTAGAGGGTGCCTAGTCTAGTCTTGTCTAGTATTTACAGCTTTCAGTTTGTATCAGATTGTTCCAATTGTTAGTTGTGGCTTAGTTATATTTCAGGACTTGTATTTATTTGTGTTGGATATCTACTTTGTGTGGTGTGATAACTCTATTTATATTTCAGTTCCTTTCTTTTATCTGATTCCATATCGTGCTCTATCTTTCCTAGACTTGTGATTGAGATATAGAGTTGAGATGTTATATTATACCTCCGTGCAGAGATGATATATTTATATCATATTGTTGTTAGATGTTAGATGTTATAGACGAACTATATAGCGTTCTACCGCCAACACTGCGGCGTAGGCTGGACGTACCCACGTTCTCGTACCCTTCCTCAGGGTGCGGGTCGTGACACATTTTTGTGGTGGCCCATGCAGGTCAGAGTCGCAACTAGTGCAATTTCGTAGTGGTGCTCGACTTAGAGTGCTGCTACGAGCCTGCTGTTAGGATATAGGATTAGGCAGTATAAAGAGTTACTCAATCACATTTTAGAAAAAACTCTGATCTTTTGATTACCATGACAACTCTTCTTCTAACTGAATTTAATTGTCCTTCCTTGATTTTCCTTATTATGTGCCATATTGATCTTCTTGTTTCAATCTGTCCTCAGGATGCCGCTTACTCGTTCTCAGGCAGCAGGGCCTAGTACAGTTCCAGATAGGTCAGATCCGGGAGGTCTTTCGCCTCCGGCTACGGGAGTAGCAGTCGAGAGAGCAGTGGCCTCAGTTCCTACCCTTCAGGCAGGAGTAGCAGCGGCAGTTCCCGGAGGTCTTCCACCTCCAGCAGCGGGATCGTCCATAGTTATTCCCGAGACTTTTCTATCGCCACCTCCGCTACCGACAGATGCGCAGCAGATGATGGCCCTTCTGCAGTAGATGATGCAGACCCAGAGGGCCCAGACAGAGGCACAGCAGCATCAGGCTGACGCATCCTACCGTCAGATAGAGGTTCTACGACAGAGTATAGAGAACTCCTACCAGTTGGCGATGACAACAGTTGAGAGGATAGTTCCGGGTACAGATCAGGGTGCCCCAGTTCAGCAGCAGCAGAGTCAGAGGAGGCCTGGTACATGTTTGGATTTCAGGAAGATGAACCCGAAGGATTTCAAGGGTACCGAGGGTATCCTGTATGCTGATGACTGGTTGGAGGACTTCCAGAGGAGCCTAGAGTTAGCAGAGGTTCCGAGGGAACTTTGGGTGACGTCTGCGGCCAGCCAGTTCTTTGACATCGCTTTGACGTGGTTCCGGACAGACCCTCAGGTGTCAGTGAAGGGTATATCATGGGAGAACTTTAGACGGCTCTTCAAAGAGAAGTTCTTTCCAGACGTGGCTCTCACAGCGTTGGAGGGCCAGTTTGTGGGTCTAGTGTAGGGGAACTCGTCGGTGGACGAGTATGCAGCAGAGTTCTTCCGCCTTAGCAGGTTCGCTCCTGATCTGATCCAGGATAAGGGACAGAAGGCTCGTAAGTTTCGTAGGGGACTTATTCATGCAGTGCGCACCTGCACCTCAGGTCGTCGTGACGCGATGTTCGATCAGATATTGATGGACGCGCAGATTGCAGAGGAGGACTTCGGCCTCAAGCCGAAGAGGGGCAGTGATGCCTTAGGGGTTAGTTCTAGTGCAGGGCCAGCCAAGCGCCCTCACATCCAGCAGAGGCCAGTTCAACAGCCATTTCAGGGCCAGGGACATGTACTTCATCAGCAGGCACCCAGGCAGCAACAACCCTCTACATGTGACTTCTGCAAGAGGCAAGGTTACCGATGGAGCGACTGCAGGAAGAGGCAGGGCCTGTGTTTACTTTGTGGTTCAGCAGAGCACCAGTGTAGGGATTGTCCCAGGAACAAGGCACCAGTGACTCAGGCAGTAGCAGGAGCTAGAGCTCCGACAGGGCAGCAGACGGGACCACCGTTGTAGACTCAGCAGCAGAGATTTTTCCAGCATCAGCAACAGGCCAAGGGAGGCCAGCAGGGGCGAGCTATCGCCATGACAGTCGAGGATGCACAGGCAGAAGGAGAGCTGATTGCAGGTTCCAATCTTTTCGATTCCATTTCTACGTTTGCCCCCTTATAACTGTCTTAAAATTCGATTCTATCCGTACTTGGTAGTTGATAAATTTTGTTCAGATGTTTATTATGATTTATTTTCTTCTAAGATAAGTCGTATGGGCTAGGTCGCCTCGATTATGGGATCTAGAGTCTTCTATAGTCATGTTAGCTGGCATAGTGAGGACACATAGTCAGATTTTGGACGTATTTCTCGGGTGTGGGAATTTAAGGTTTTCGCGGCCAAGTATGCGGCAATGCAAAATTTTTAAATACCATGATTCTAGAGGTATGTACCTTAGTCAAGGACTCTGTGAATATCGTAGCCTTGCTCACTAGCATGACGAAGATTCCGAGTATCATGATTTGGACAGACGCATATGATTATCGGACTGTATGTTGAGACTGTGATTATTGGGGTGTTTGACCTAGAAGGAGTATGACCATCTTAATTTCGAGGACGAAATTCTTCTAAGGAGGGTAGACTTGTAGCACCCAGTTTCTAAAATAAGGGTAATTTTGAAATTTTATAATTATAATCATTTAATAATGATATTTAAACCATGTTATGATTTTTAGTTAATTTAAAACTATTTAAAATCACGACTTGTGATTTTGATGATTGACTAGTGTAACCCTAGAGTTTGCTGAGCCCAGAGACTAACCATGACCAAGGGAGCCTAGCTATGTGATTAGGATGACTAATTACTAGTTTTTAGCCTAAGGGTATTTTGGTCATTTTGACAATTTTGTGAAATTGTAAATTGTGTAAATTAAATATTGTGCTAATCTATTAGTTAAGACTTGACCTAGAAACTTAGCCTAAATCTAGATTAGCCTTGATTGATTAGGTTAACCTAGTCATGACATGATTATTAATATCTAGATATTTATAAGTAGGATATTTTCTTTTTAGGATATTTGTGAAATGAAAGCTTAGAACCAATAGGAAGGCTTGGAGTTGGGTGGAATGATCCTAGCCACTCACCTATACCTAAACAAACCCTAATTCCCGTAGATGAACAGCCACACATGACCCCCCCTCCTATAAGTGTCACACTTAAGAAATAATTGCCTCTTTTACAAAACCTAGAAAAGCCCCACTTGTTCTTCCCCAAAATCGTCCCCAAATATCCAAATCAACTCCAAATTGAGCCTAGTCTTTTGCATTGGACTCCCCTACACTAGAGGATACCATTAGTGGGCAGCTAGCAAGGATTGTCGCAAGTTGTAGAAGAGCCCTCATTCAAATAGCTTTAAATTGAGGTTTCACCCTCAATAGGTAAAACCCATCAAACCTATTCAAATTCTAGTTTTCTTTCCATGGATGCATCCATTTAGGGTTCCCCTAGGTGTAGCCTAAGTTTGGTAGGAATTTGTGTCCATTACGTGTCCGTATCGGACACGTATCGGTGTGTAGAAATAGGTGTTCGATGAAATGTTTGAATAGAATAAATTTAGCTAATTTCGAAAACTAATTAAACAGAGTTGTAGCCCTATGCATGTGTTTTAGATTTCGTGAAGACTGAGCCAACTTTCGTGTCGTGTCCATGTCCAAAACGGACACGAACTCGCTGTACGATAACCCGTTTACATGTCCTGCTACCCGACCCCTATTTCTCCCTACACATGACACGTGGACACGCTAAATTTGACATGGGGGTAGGGGCAATGTCTGTCAAGACTCCTTCAAAGTTTCGTGTCGAGTCGTGTCGTATCGAGTGAAAAATCGTGAGTGTACGGATTTTACACTACACTGTTGCACGCGCACAGGGCTCACTGACACAGGGTTCGTATCACTTCTGGACACGTCGTGGTGTCGTATCAGGGACTCGAGCATGTAGCTCTATCCCTGGCGAGTGTCTGGACACAAGCACGTGTCTTGGTTCGACCTGTGTCGTGTCCACGAGACACTGGCATGCCCGCACGATGCTGCATTGTATGCACGTGTCTGTGTGTGTGTTCTTTCTGTTAGGACACGTTTGTGTCCAGTTTTTTGACACTAGGACACACCCACGACACACTTACACCTATACAACTATTTACCAACCATTGGTTTGGGATCTTAGTTGTGTTTTGGACCTCGAATTTAGGTTTCCTCCATTTTTCCTGATACTGAACAGCAGTATTCAGTTCCTGAGTATTTTAATACGTTTTAATCAATTTAAATATAATTTTTGTAATAAAATAACATGTATACATGTCAGGGATATTGGACTTCATGTCTGGGTTCGATGTGGTGAAGTTTTGGTTGAGTTTTAGGTGTTTCAAGTGTGTGTTAGGAGTCACAGTGGGACTTGGCATTTACATTCTGTTAACAGAGTGACATGGCCATTTGGCCATGTTTGAAATTGCAGCAGGGTTATCTCTACATATTGTGTGGATATTAGTTAAGTATTTATGCAGTAATGTGAGGAGAGTTTATGTTTTGGTAATGTAGATATATATATATATATATATATATATATATATATATATATATATATATATATATATATATTTATATGCTTATGTATATATATAGATGATAGGTAGATGGAAAATATTAGGATTGGATTTTGGTGTATGTGTGTGTCTAGTAGAGTAGTAGTAGGTGTGGGATTTGCAGTAGCAGCTGCATAGGCACTGGCCTTGGCATGGCCTGCCTTAACTGGCCTTGGCATGGACTGCCTTGGCATGGCCTGTCTTAACTGGCCTTGGCATGGCCTGCCTTAACTGGCCTTGGCATAGACTGCCTTGTTATGGCCTGCCTTGACTGGCTTGGCATTTCCAGATAGGTGAGGAGAGGGAGTGCCTGCAGGGCAGTGCAAGGCCTGGCCTCCTCTTTCCTATGAGTTAGTGTTAGTTGGTTTGAGTGTTAGAAATGAAAACTGGGATTTCATTGTAGAACTGAAAACTGAGATTCGATTTCATGGTTGATTTTCAATTTGTTTTTGAGTTTTGTTCACTCTAATGTTTCCATTCACCCATACATACACACTCTACAGGCCACACTCCCATGTATGCCACACCCTTTCACATTATACACACACACCCTCTCTTTCCCTCACTCTCTTTCACCACACACACAACCTTCTTAATTTCCTTTCCTTCTCTCTCTATATATAGCTATCTATATATATTTGTGTATTGTATATTAGAGTTATAGGGGTATGTCAAGTCATATAGGTAAGGGTTAGTGCCTAACTAAGAGTTGGTACCAAGATATCAAGTCCTATAGGTAATACCTACTAGATAGTAGGTAATGAAATCACTAAGATAGCAACAAGATGCAAGGTACCATGTAAAGTGTATATATATACAATTGATATAGGAATATGAGATACCTTAGAGTTGTGTCATGCTAGGGCATAGGGTATGAGCATGTGAATAGACAAATCACCTAGGGATAAGTAAAGGAGTTAGATATCTACAATTGGTAATGGGTTGTTCTAGTGTCCTATATGACTAATATAGCCTAGAAGCATAGAGTATGGTTCCATAACCCAAAATTGACTTGTTGACCTAGTTTGACCTAGACAGTTGACCCAGAGTTGACCAAAGTTGACCAATAGTTGACTTTGACCTAGTTGACTTAGAATCATGTAGTTTGTATTGCAGATTTCCATTATTTCATTGTGAGTACTTAAATAACCTGTTTTACTCTAAATAGGACTTTATGACAGCAGTTCGGACATCCATTCATATCAGTCATACATGGTGACATACGAGTACATTCTCTGACCGCTTTATACTTGTTTGGATTTACATTTTTGCTCTAGATTACTGTACTTGATACTGGCACGATTGTTATCACGGATTGGTACTATATGGATCTTCTCTTGCGATGTTATCTCTATTGTGTTCAACAGATACATATTGTTATGTGCGTTTCATGAACATATTGTATTTATTGTATACCCATATTCATGTATACTCATTGTGCATATTGTACTCTCATTATCACATGAGCTTCATGGAGACTATTGTACAAGGTAGCGTAACTGGATCGGATCCTTGTGTATTGATTGGAGAGGGTGAGTAGGAATGGTTATGTAATCAAATCCTATGGTACGACTATTGTGCACTTCCATTGTGCACTCACGTTATGATGGATTTGACCTATTGTTATTGTGCAACCTAAACCGTTTACATAACCTTATTGTGCTCTAAATCACTAATATTGCAGTTTTACTTATCCTGTATATATTTCAGTTATAAATTCTCTCTCGTTTTCATATACATCTTCTTACAGTTCATGTATTTTACACTTTTGCATGCTTATATTTCCTAACATGTTATGAACTGCGTGAGATATATTGTGCTCGCTCCTGTCCTGACTGGACCTGTTGAAAATATTACAGATGATGATGATGACTGCCCTACATTCTATGGGACACATGAGGGTGACCTTCAGGAGCCCGAGGAGCATCTAGCTCAGTAGAGGGTGCCTAGTCTAGTCTAGTCTAGTATTTACAGCTTTCAGTTTGTATCGGATTGTTCCGATTGTTAGTTGTGGCTTAGTTATATTTTAGGACTTATATTTATTTGTGTTGGACATCTACTTTGTGTGGTGTGATAACTCTATTTATATTTTAGTTCCTTTCTTTTATCTGATTCCATATCGTGCTATATCTTTCCTATACTTGTGATTGAGATATAGAGTTGAGATGTTATATTATACCTCCGTGCGGAGATGATATGTTTATATCATATTGTTGTTAGATGTTAGATGTTATAGACGAACTATACAGCATTCTACCGCCGACACTGCGGCGTAGGCTGGACGTACCTACGTTCTCATGCCCTTCCTCAGGGTGCGGGTCGTGACAGGTGGTGGTTCTCTGATTTTTTTGGGTGTTGGCTGGGCGGCCGGTCGTGGTGGCGATGGTGGGTGTTGAGTTAGTGGTAGACGGGGCTACGGCCGGAGGTGGTCGGAGGGATGATGGGGAGACCTGGTCGGTGCTGGTAATCATCGACGGGTTAGGTTTTCGGTGTGTGACTGATGGTGAAGGTGGCGGTCGGTGACTGGGTTTGGCCGGAAGGAGAGGCTGGGCTTCGATATGTTGGCCGGTGAATAGGGGTGGCGGGTTTGGCAAGGCTGCGGGTGGTAAGATGGTGACGACGGCGGAATGGTGGTGGTGGTGCCCGACGTCGACGGTGATGATGATGGTGTAGGCAGTGGACGTCGAGGATGGCGACGGTTTCTGGTGATTGGGGTTCGATACTGAGGCAAGTGGACGGGATGGTTGCAAAGATGGTAGTGGGGTGGTGATGCCGGTGGTGGAAGACTATATCGGGATCACGGGTGGTTAGCGGGGGAAGAGGCTGTAACGCCCCAGAACCAGAATACTGGAGAGCGGGGGCGGACATAGCCAGCTACGTATATTGAAGTACA
Source organism: Iris pallida (assembly GCA_029216955.1). Lineage (NCBI taxonomy): Eukaryota > Viridiplantae > Streptophyta > Magnoliopsida > Asparagales > Iridaceae > Iris > Iris pallida. Next base: position 6,794,867 of record JANAVB010039017.1, read on the forward strand.
ACCCACCTCGCTATACGGTCATGGCTGTCTAGATACATGAGGGTTTAACAATAAGCCATCAGTCTCTTATGGTCATGAACAAGCCTATTGTCTCAATCTCAAGCAAGTAATAACAGTTACAAGATGTCAGAGCATCAAATATACAATAGTAAGGCGTCCCATACATTACATATTTGGATGATCATGAAGCTAGTCATAAAAAAATATGAAGACTAGCAAGAGTTTCAGTCATACATGATCAACCCTAGGATTTGTTCATCATGCTACAGCCCGTAGGCAGACAGTAAGTAAAGTGCAATCGAGCTAACACATGCTTGTCGGCTAAACGCCTCAAAAGAATATTTTTACAATAGAGTGGGAGAGCAAAATAAAACCCACTCTTTGCCAGGATTACGCCTGGTGGTCACCATCTGGCTGGAAGGTAGGGAGATCCTTTGGAGCCGCTCCGATATCTGGCCATACAAAACCAGCTGGGTTAGATCCCAGAAAGAGCAAGTGCAACAAAGGAGGCTTCACTTAAGAACTAAACCAGCAATTAGCACAAAACATAATTATATAATAAGTGACTGGAAATATGGAAAATCATGATGATATACGATAAGATAACCATGGGACTATTCAGATAACCAAGTTACAACCCATAAACCAAACAAGGACCGGGGTTGTAACCCTTCATCTGAACGAAACTTGGTTTCATTTATCGATAAAGTAAGCACAAGCATTTAGGTCAAGCTAACGATCTTGTACAGGATCAGGACAAGACTAGACTGGGTTCGACTCCATCCAATCAATCACGGCCAAGCAATGAGTACGGCTTGATACTTTAACTAACTAAGGTTATCACATGCCTAATTACTAGCAAGATGCGATGAGATTCACTACAAGAAATCGGGATTTCCGTGACAAGTAATCTGTGACAAGTGTACAATTTGTCACTGAAAGGGATATTTTTGTGACGAATAATTTTTGTTGTCACTCATAATTTGATTTTGTGACGACAGTTGTTTTTCGTCACATAGTTAAATCATTTAGTGACCATGTTTTTATTGGTCGTCACTTAATGTTGTCACTGAAATAAAATTTAGATTTTAGAGACAATTTATGTGTGATAAGGAAAATACTTGTCACTTAAAATATTTTTTATAGTTACAAGAAAATATTATTGTCACATAAAAGTATTAGCCACAATATTAAAATTTTATTCTTGTCACTTAAAAGTTGCTTTTAGTTACCAAATAATTCGTCGTCACAATAAAGTATTAGTCACAAAAAAGAAATTTATTTCTTGTAACAAAAACTTAAAATATTTTTTTAAAAAATTAAATAAACAAAATATTATGATTATAATAGTATTTGACATTAATATTTAAATTATAACCGAATTGATCGTACCAAAAATATTTATATCAAATATCATAATACTAGTTATAATACTAGTTATATCATAATCCTCTGTTGTCCCACTTCCCTTCAGAAAATTTCTTTCCCCCTTTTAATGTCCCTCTCCTTGTTTTGAAAAACTTTTATTCTCTCATTCTTCTCTTCTTCATGTTGATCTCCTCCGCGTCCCATTTCCTCTCTGTCGTTCACTCAACTTTTAGAGGTGAGTCGAGGAGGAACCTCGATGCCTTCCCGAGAAGGACGAGCTCGTAAAGGCTTGGAGGAAGGCCCTGGGGAGGTGATCGCCAGAAACGACCGCTGGCTTGCCCTCGACTGGGACTCCAAGGACCCGACCTCTTCTTCCTCTTCGTGAGTGTAAGAAATTAGGGTTTGTTTGGTTGTTTTCTTTCCGCTTTTAGCCAATCATTTATGGATTTTGAAGAAAGGAGGAAGTTGAGGTCGAGGAGGAGGCTTCTCCTTCTTCTGGTACCGGTAGATAACTATGAGTTGGTGAATTAGAAATTAGGGTTTTTTTCCGAGAAAAAGAGGAACTTTGTTACTTCTTCTTCTTACACCTAAAGAACGCTTGAGTCAATCTTTCCTGTCACATAAAACATTCTTCTTCTTCTTCTCATAAGCATTGGAGAAGGAAGCCCATCCACTCCATGCTAACAAAAGCTTACTCTCTATTGTGTTCTATTTATTAGCTTGAGGTTTTTTGGATTGACAGTGTTTGTCGAAATGCCTCTGTAGTTATATATGAGGCTTTTGCTTACCCATTGCATCTCTATAGAACTTTATGACTCTAGGTGATCCAGGTGGTGGACGTGAGCCCGGTCGGGTCGGATCGGTTATGGATCCTGGTCTCCGATGTATTAGAGACCCAGTATGCGTTGCTCGTGTCCCAGCTCAATGGGTTCGTTAATGGGGGTCGACTCAAGAAGGTTTCCATCGTATAGCTGCTGGAGTACATCGATAGCACCCTACAGAACCGTAGGTAAGAAAAAGTTTCCTTTATTCCTTGAAATTTTCTGAGTCATTTTTTATTTGATTGAATTATTAAAGGAAGCTTCTTGATGTGGAAATTATCGTTGGGAAAGTCGACCAAGGAAATCGAGTTCCATTGATTTCATAGTCAAAACCTTTAATTGAGCTATCAGAATATCTTAGTTCTAGCTATGTGTTCTTCATGACAGGTTTTAGTCATTTTAGATTTGGTGAATTGGTGTTCAGTATATTGGTCCAATTTGTTATATTTAGTTAAATGACTTTGGGGATTGGAAATCACTAAGAAATGGACACTACGACAAGGACAAAACAGCTGTGGCATTCCTTAATGTGTTTGGAGTATATGTGTTGTGTCGGATACATGTTTGACACGTTGTGGCATGAACACGACACAAATTTTATGGACATGACACAAGTATTATATTCAAAATCTCACTCTGAAAGTTATTCTGCTGCAGGATAATTATGGTTTAAACATGGAAATTATTGTCTCTGAGGATGTGGTTATTTGGAATCCAAACATACTTCTAAAAGTAGCATCATATGCTAGCCTTTCCGGATGCCCAAGAGCTGAATCACGAAATGGGGCATCTGGGTCTTCTTCCCCTTCAAGATTCAGTAACAACTCATTTCTCAAGGTATTAATTATTACTCAATACTTTGAACACAAAAAGAAAATGGAAAATCAAGTATGTAGTCTTACATTTTAACAAGTTATTACAATATTCACTTGGAATTAACTTGGTTAAATTCCTACCGACTCAGAATATTGCCTTCCCTATGATGCTCAGCACTGGAGTCACAACTTTGGTAAGATGCCACAATCGTTGCCGACTCACTAGAGAGGGAAATACTGCTATTTTTCTATCTTGCGAACGAGTAATACTTTTTCAATAATATTTCTTTGTAGGAGGTTTAATGGAAGGTCAATTGATATATGCATCATTTAAGTGTTAGAAAGGGTTTATGGACGATTAATATGTTGAATAAATTATTGCTTAATTTGATTATGTTTAGTCGATTAATCAAAAATTCCAAGTGGCCAGGTATACCTTATATATCAGCCGGTATATAAACTTGTATGGTTCAATTGCCGATTTTTTCAAATCGGTTAGGCAAAGCGTATTGATGCCTTTGAAACCTTTATACCAGCCGATATATACCCATCATATCGGGAGGGAGATATCCCGAACACAGGGTGGTGGAGGACAAGAAAAGGCAGAGATGGAGGAAAGTCTTCATGCCTTTGTTATCCAGGTTGCACATCAATCTTGCATGATACAATCATATTGATGGAGAAGAAAGTCTCTCTGGATTAAGACAAGCCAATCCATGGAGAAAAAGTTTTTCCTTTCAGAAGGATATCCGTCATGGGATGTGAATAGGATTGACTTTTGTTAAATCATACCTCATTATCATGTTGGTAGGTTGAGAATTTTGTACATGAGGTTAGATGGAGGTTCATGTTTAAAAGATGGAGGTCACTGCAGTGGAGTGAGGTAAGCTTGTTAGTTCTGAACTAGAGGGCCAAGACTATAAGCCTTAGGTTCTGATAATTTTTAAAAGATGGAGGTCACTGCAGTGGAGCTCGGAAAGTCCGGGTTCCGAGCCGGAGCAGAGGCGGATGAGCAGGTCAGGTCTTGAGATGATCGAGATCTCTTTTCGTTATGGAAATTGTGTCATTCTACATTGTTGGTACTTGATTTAGTAGTGTAGTAGATTGGAACAGTGATTTTTTTTGGTGTGTTACATATCGATAGGGAAATCTCATTTTTGAGTAAGTTTGTGGGTTTGGAATCCTAATCTCGATCCGACATCTGTAGGTCGGTCGTCGTTTTCTTGATTGTAACGATGGATGCGTATTAATGTCAGGTTGTTGGCATGGGTACATGCTGCACATGTCACTATCGGGGTTCTTTCTTTCTATATAGGGGGTTAGACGATCAGGATTTCGGAATCACATGGGGTGTTTCGGGGATCGAGTGGTTTGGAAGTGCGACTACAAAAAGAAAGATGGCAGAATGGGTTGATATAAAGATGACTAGGTCAGAGCAATGGGTTTGGACTAAGTTTCAATGGCGATGATTCATATGCTCAGTGTCGTTTGGTTTCACAATACCAGTGGCACGGATGAACTTCACAGCGTTTTGCTTCAAATTGAAATCACTCCCACACCGTGTTTCTGGAGTCCGGACTGATTAAAATCCCAGTGGAACAAAAAATGGACTAGTAGGTGGGGTTTGTATTTGCTTTATAGTCATCTAGTGAAGTAAAGTGCGGAAGGAGTTCCAGTTACAGGTTCCTAAATAGATTTATTTGATTTTAGGCTTATTTAATCTTTTCTGTCATTTAGGTATTACCTGTTCTTTCCTGGAAGAGAAATCTCAGTTAAGAACCATGAAACATAATTAGGTTTAAGTGGAAATGTTTGGGTCAAAATAACAAAGAGGTAACATTCTTTCGAGGGAATATCTAAGCTTATAAATCATAGAATTACATAATTACATAAAGTCTTTCACAATTTTTATTTGGTGCTATCTTGGTTTCGTTGGAAAATCCTAGTTGTAGAATAGGATTGGGATTGGCTTCTTTTTTATTTATAATTTTTTGAGAGAAGATGAGATTAAGGTAAACATGATTACCATGTGTCATTCGGGCTTAATTATATAGTTTATATTAGAAATTTTGCTTAACTCGTGGTTTGGATGGTGCTTGATATTGAAGTGCTGGCAAATTAAATTTGGGCGGAGAAACCTTCTACTATGTATTATTATCGAACTAAAAAGAGAAAAATATAACATAAACTTCAATAAGTTTTTTACATACTCATTTTTAAGATCTTAAGTTTATACTTATTAAATAAACTATCAAGTTAAAGTATTTTCCTATCAGTGATGAATATTTTCCTTTCTCACGATAAACGCAAATGATAGGCATACATAAGTTTTTTTTGATGGTGGCAAGATTCCTCATATCGGATACCAGCCCATACCGGTCGGGGGATTCTCATATTGGGAAGCGGATATCGGATATATCGTGAGATATGATGCCGTGAGGTATATGATAATAATTCATATCATGTATGAAGTCTTTAACAAGAATCAGAATATATATATATATATATATATATATATATATATATATATATATATATATATATATATATATATGTTGAAGGAGTTCCAGTTAATATGTTGAATAAATTATTGCTTAATTTGATTATGTTTAGTCGATTAATACATTAGAGTGAGATTTATACAAACGTTATGAATACACATGACTTTCTAGTATCCCCTGGGTTATTGCATATTGTTAGCCAGAACCTTGATGCTTGTTGACTCATTCCTTTTTCTTTTTCTTTGGCTGATGCAACTGTTTCTAATGAATCCTTCTAATTTGTGATTTTATTTCAGCAGAAGTGATTCCTTCTCAATTTTATTTTGGTCAGACAGATGTAAACAATTAAAAATGAGACAATTATTTTCAAAGTACAGAGAATTCCAAATTTTATTGTATACATCTTTCTGCCCAATTCATTGATATCCCTTGATGTTCTAATGCATCTTGAGATATAAGTCATCATTGTGTTCCTTCACACTCTCTTGGGATTAAATAATTCTGAAGGCTGTTGTTGTGAAAATTTTGTGAGCGGTGGTCATCAATGTTGCTAACTTTGGTAATATGGAAGTCAAGATTGAATTGGTTATGTTGGTGCAGGAAATGCTATCGCAGTAGCTGTTTGTCCTGGAGAGGCGATTGCTGAGAAAAGAACAAGTCCTACGAAAGAAAGGAGGGTTGTCGTGACTGGGATGGGAGTTGAGACTACATTAGGCAATGACCCTGATACCTTCTACAACAATCTTCTTGAGGGTGTCAGTGGCATTAGCGAAATAGAAGCATTTGACTGCACTGCCTATCCAACAGTAGATTTTCTTCTGAGCACACGGGTACAAAATTAAGTAGGTTTTGGAGCTACTCTCAAGTATTTGACTATTCTTAATTTCTGTAGAGGTATGTAAGAGCAACCCACACTATGCAGAATCTGGTGTTTACTTGGTCAAGTTCAGGCAATTGCAGGTCTATAACATAATTGAACCATACATTCTATATACATATAAACAATTTGTACTACTAAAGTATTGGAATTCTCATGCGGTTTCTCTAATTTTTTTTGTTCTACAGTCTTGAGCATTAGGTATGATCCAATCCCATAAGCTTTCAGTCCTAAAGGATGCTTCTTCCCAGGTAAGTTTCTACATATTTTGATATGCATCGTGAAAGAGGAAAAGTTCTTTCATGCCTTCACATATAGAAAATTGCATTCCATTGTTTCCTTTTAGTGCAATCTGCTATCCGAGGCAGTGGTTCAAGCAAAACCTTTGTTTCAGAAGAGGTGGAAGCATCGATTACCTATGTTCGCTTCAAAGCTGCAACCAGTGAGGTGCACATTATGTTATTTTCTTGATTCATTCTAATATTGGTTACGGATATTATGTTAGAAAAGCTTAATGCTTTCCTTTTTTTTATTAAGAAAACATATTGTTGACATTGCTATTATCTTTTTCACACTTTAATAATTCATGGTTAGATTTTGGGATAGGCTTTTTAGTAAGACCAAAATATTCCTTCCCTTGTTACTAAATTTAAGAATCTAAAAAAAACTGCACTCTCTCTCTCTCTCTCTCTCTCTCTCTCTCTCTCTCTCTTCCCTACTGGTGTAGTGCTCATAGGTAGCTTTGGTAGGGAGGGAGGTCCTCGAGATTATGGAGCTGTAGAGAGATGTCATTGGAGGAGTCAGTTGCTAGGGTGACCGGTATTTTGGGCGCATAACAGTGGTGGGGAAAGAGGAAGGGAGAAGAGAGGGAATAAATACTTTGTAAAAAGTCGAGTAGCTATATCGAGTGAGGATGTCTCATTTTTATGTTCCTTTACCCCGTTCAGTATAACTTTTTAGGCAAAAAAACATGGTTGTAAATGAGCAAAAGTATCTTGGAGTTTCTTCATAAATGGGAAGATTGGGGGTGGTGTCTTTTCCTAATACTTACTTTGTTTTCATGATGAGCTCAGAACCCATGGAATGTTCATAGTTAACTACACTCAAGCCTATTCACATATAAAATTTACATTAAGAACTTTGTACGCCCAGATGTTGTAGTCCCTAAATTGTTTTATAAATTGAACAAAATCTTATATTCAAGCCAAATTCTATATGCTTCTGATTATAGTATATATAATTACATAATAATTATACAATTCATTGTTTTGAGTTGGCCTTTCAAACCATAATCGATAGAGGTTGTAATTTTGGAAAACCGCCATAACCGAACAGACTACATCAAAGGGAACCAGTCTAATTTTCAGTTAATCTTGAAGACCCTGATGCCAAGAAATGCATCTTTCTTAGCCTGGGAAACATCAAGTCAACAATGCATGTTAAGCTGATAGTGGTTTTCAAGTTTGTATTTGGCAATTTTGATGGGTACTGGCCACCACTTATTGCTTGAGATGTCTGATTTATTTTAGATCTCAAAGCTATTTTGTTCTTAAACAAAGTCGTTTTTTATTTCATTTCAGTATTGTCTGTAACTCACTTCACTGCTTAGAGGTTTCTGTGTAAAACTTTTGTAGATGCTTTCCCAATTTTGAGATGCCACAAACTTTTCTAAGTTGCCAGCAAAATGTTTATATTGACCGTAATTTAGTTGCTGCGTTCATTATAACACAACTATTGCCTAATTTTTTTCGACTGATCTATTATTTTTATTTTACAGAACGCAGTTATTTGTAAATTATCTTCAGCCACTAGGTACTCTCTAATAAATTTCTAGCATACTGGTCGGAAATATATAGTAAATTAGTAATTATGGTCCTTGTCCATGTCTGTTCAGTCGATGGTGCCTTTTGTTTTACTCCAACTCCATCTTCATATTTGGTTAGAAATGTAGATACTTTGCTTGAATTTAAAGTTCAATGATAGAATTTCCTTGGATTCCTAATCATTTTGCTTGCTTCACTGTGATATCTTTTCACTTTCCATTAATTATTTTAATGCTTAAGAAAAATAAAAGCAACACAGAAAATGGTTGTATGGTCAATTTACCTTGTTAATTGCTATCATTTATTTTTGACAAACTTTACTGTACTTTTTGTAGTGGAATTCGACTTCAGCGGTAGTTGCCTTGCTATTGCAGGTTCTGATGTAAGGTATATTTTTAGTACCCTTCTTGAATATTTCATAGACATGAGATGGGTTATGATCTTAATATCAGTTTGTCATGTATATATGTTCGTTCACATTAATTGATGCCGCTCTTAACAAATTTGAGAGCTAGAAGCCAAATCAGATTTTCTTTTCCCAGTAATTCAGTGGATACAAGAACATATGATCCTGGAGCAAAACTATAAAGATAGAAACTCAACCCAACATTTCTTGATACAGCTTCATCATAAGCAGTTTGTTAATTATTTCCAACGGCCTCTCGTTTAGACACAAGGATCAAATATTCTGTTTTCTCCATTTATGCTATTCAATTTTCAAGCTAATTATTGCAGAGTCTACCAAGTTGCTAACGTAAAGCTGGAATGGAATATTGTCAAAACTTTTCCAGATTTATCAGGCACAGGTGAATAGAGAACTACGTTTTCATACTCAAATGTCTCTGACTTCACGTGTTATGTTATGTTGTCTTTTTGTACTTGATGTCTCCAACTTCCTGTGTTGTGTTGTTATCCTTTCCTTTGTCCATCCATGGCCTTTTCTATTTCTTTTGTGGCCAGGGAAAGTCACATGCGCAAAATTCGGTGGGGATGCAAAATACATGGCAGTCGGTTCCATGGATCGTAACCGTCGCATCTTTGGACTTCCAGGGGTAGAATCAGAAGATTCGTGATTCCTATTTCGGTGAGAAATTTGAAATATGATAGCATTAATCAAGAGAAGTGAGATGAACATTGCATCGTCATGAACCTTCCTCTCGGTAAATGGAGATTACAATTGAGAAAGAAGTAGAGAACACTTTGATATGCTGCACTCCACTGGATTTTTGTCAGAGCAAGCATTCGGACACGAACCAAATTGAGAGGGGTTTAGTGATGGGTAAATGCCCTTGCAACAATGTATTGTAGTTTTGACGAGTAAAAATACTTCAATGCTTGTTCCAGTTGCTGTTCAGATATAATTTCAATATTGAGGGAGAATAGTACAGAACAAATTGTTTTAGTAAAGAATATGAGGGCAGAATGTAATTGTTCATACCTTTGATGTATTAAAACCTTAGTAGAGGACAACAGCATTTGATTGAATATTAGCTGAACAACTCTAGAACCAGTCTTTGTACTAGCATGTTTGTGGCCGCATTCCAATATTTGCAACATATCCATTTGATGACAGATTTTGATACATTGGCAGGTGTTGTGTTCAATGGTGATCCTTGATACATTGACTGGTGTTGTGTTCTTGTGGTTTTAATATACCCTCTTCTACAGGAATTGTGTGATATTATATTGTGTTCTTGTGTTTTTAATATATAATGACAATGACAAAAAAAAATACTCGTGACAATTGATTTCCATCAAACGTATAAACTGTACACTATGGTGACAATAATAAATGTGTTACTGCAAGTGTTTACAATGATGACATGTACTTGTCACTAAACATATACGTTTATTGTGACAACAATAAAAGTGTTACTAAAGTTGTTTTGTGATAGCAAATGTCGTCACGAACATAATTTTTATTTTTGTCAAAAAAAATTAATTTATTTTTAGTTACAATAAAAAGCTATTTTGTGACAATATTGTGCGCCACTTATAATATTTTTAGTGATAAATTTTGTTGTCACGGAAAGTTTACTATCACTGACAACATATTCTTGTCACAGTAGAGAACTTTCTGTGACAACGACTTTTGGTCGTCACCTATACTTTTAGCTACGGAGGTATAGGCTACGAAAATAAGTCGTCACTGTACTCGTCACAGAAGATGTATTGTGACGACTTTCATAATTTCTGTGACAACTTTACATGTCACAGAAACCATGTTTTCTTGTAGTGATTGTTCCACAGCCACAAGCCCTGCAGACCATCCAGGCTATCCGGATGCAATTTAGGGGTTGAATTCATGTGGGTAGGTTGTCCAAAGAACACATGTACCCTTAGGTAGCTTGAAGAGTGCAACACATGACAGTGTGCTGGAAATGTGCCCTACTCGATGGCAGGCTACAGATCCCATGATGGGGCGCCTAGATAACGGGATTGCCTATAGCTGGGAAATCTCTTCATGACTAATGGATTATTCTAGTTATTAGCCTTAGTCAGTTTAAGTAGGTACCCCTGACCGTGGTATTCAGGGGTCCCTATCCTAGACATGATGCAAGACGATACTGGTTCACTTGTACAAACACAATCGTCCACGGTATCCAGGCCATTTATTCTTGTTATGTCATGCCAGCCGTCGCAACAGCTTTTAATAGTTCCCATCAGGCTTACTTGTCATGTCTCGTCATGTCACGTCATGTCAGTTACTTGCCATACCATGTCATGTACAATTATCATTCCAGTCATATTAAGTAAATTCGTGATTATCAAGTTCATAAAAAAAGGCGTAAGGATATAATAGGGTAATGGTGTACGCCATAGGGACTCAAAGTCTCTACGCAAGCAAGACTACGCTAGGCCTAAGAGATCCCGAGCGTAAAACAGCTCTACGCGGGCAAGACCTAAGGACATGCAGCTCTACGCGAGCAAGAGAGCAGGTGGGTGGGATTCTACGCGAGCAAGTGCTTTACGCTAGCAAAGCCGCATGCGGGTGAGAGTTTATGCGAGAAAATACTCTACGCGAGCGGAGCTCTACGCGAGCGGAGTAGCCCCTGCGTAGAGTTCGAATGAACTCGGCGTAGAAGCGAATACGCTGGCACGCAAATGCGTGTGCGTAAAGGGTAATTAATACGCGGGCACGTAAAACGTGTGCGTAAAAATTAAATACTACGCTAGCACTTAAGAACGTGAGGTAAAACTGCATCTTCTCCCCAAGGCCGGTACAAGCAGGCATAAAAGCTCAAGAAAGCCTTATCTCGGTCGAGACTTGGTAAAATCTAGCCATTCAAGAGCCAAACTTGCGTAAAATCGAAATTCCTACCACATGGAACTCTCTATTTCGAAAACAACCAAGTCTAGTAGATCAAAACCATGAAGATCAATAATACTAAAACTCAGATCTACATGAAATGTGCAGCAAAAATCAAAAATGCTAAGTACTAAAGTGTCTTAGAATCTCGTGAGGAAGACAATGGAACAACAAAATTTGAGTTCCTCCATGAAGCAAGTTGCACTTGCCTACTGCGGGTAGTCGGTGGAGAAATAAAAAAGGAAGAAGAGTAGTAATGGGAAATGAATGAAGAGAGAGAAGGGTTGTTGGGTTAATAAATAGGGGATGGTGGTAGGTAGGGGTTTGCATACTAACTCAAACCAAATCCAACCAGACTGAACCCAACCGAACCTGAACCAAGCAATTGAAATACCAAAATAAACCATACAATGAGATACGCTATATGAGTCAAAATATATACACGTATATCAAAAATACGTAATACGACCTATGGGCGTTACAGAGGCTGCAGTGGATGGTCGGGGGACGGCCCGTGGTGGAGGTGGGCAGATGGCTCAGGTAGGATTAGGTTAGGTTTAGGGATTTGATTTGGGTTGTATCGTGTCGGGATTGTCGACACGGAGAGGAATACAATGTATGTGTAAAAGAAGGAATATAGTGGATGGAAGGGGCACGGACACGGACACGATGCACATATTTTTGGTTGTGGTAGAAAATTTATGGATGAGTACCTCTCCTTATATAGGAGGTGGAAATTCCCAGTTGGATAAGGATTATGATTTATTTAAACCTAATTAGATAATTCAATTATTAAATTTAAATCAATAAAATCAAATCTTAAATTCAAATTCAATTCCAATTTAAATCTAGATAATCTAAACTCAATATAAATTCTATCTTTAAATTTAAACTATTGAAATCAAATCCATAAAATCTAATCAAAGATTTAAATTGCCACAATAATTTCAAAATATATTTTCTAAAATACTAATAATAATAATTTTGAAAATTATATTATTATTTAAAAATAATTCTAATAAAATATTTATGGAATATATATGTATGCACAAAGAATATGATTTATTATTAATAAATGTTATAAACGAAAGACTTTTTATAAATAAAATAATGGACTTGAAAATGTTGGTATGATAGCTAAAATAATTATTACATATATTATTTTGAAACTATAAAAATAGAAAAATGTTTTTCTAAAAATATGTACGCTCGCACATATTCGCGCTCGTCGAGCAATTACGAAAAATGAAATTTCGTGCGCGACGTACAATACAACTACACGACGTACAAATACAAAATAAAATAAAAAAAATCAGTACCAAATTTATATAAAAATAGTAGAAATTTAGGGGTTTTACATCCTACCCAACTTAAAAGAATTTCGTCATCGAAATTAAGAATTTCTAGGGGTGAGAAGGCACAAGGGGGTATTGGTGAGGAACAATCATTCATTAGGAATTCGCGATTTCAATAATGGTGAAGATAATCATGGATTAACGCAAGAAGGAAAATGGTTAAGATAACGCACAATAAAGAATTGTATGGGTTCAAGAAAAATAAAATAATTTAGAGACCTTAAGGATGTGGTTTCTTGAGAGTAGGTTGAGGGCACGATTAAGAGAACGAATTAAATTCACTCCTAAATTAAGCGATTAGAAGGTCATGATAGGGCCGAGAAAAGGACGAGTAGTTTAGTATGAAGATATAGAAACATCGAGTGATAATGGTCATAACCGATAGGAAGGCTAGAGAAAGTTCTAGTACAACGCCTTCGTCCTTCTAAAATAGGTGAAGACGAAAGCAATAAGGAGTTCAAAGACGATGATATCGAATACGAATACATGGTTCAAAGGCGACCGAATAATTTCAAAAGAATTTTCAAGGCAGTCGTGGAGGAGACTCTAGAGGCCACGTCTAACTATGTCTCCATCCACGTAGAACGATATATAAAAAGAGAATCAAGGTGCACTCGGTTGATCAGACCATCATGCACCGGTTCTGATTAGACAATATGTTAGTGAGCGCGCTCAATAGCATAAGTCATGAACAAGCTCGATAAATCGATGAGCTTGCAAAACTAGATTATAGTAGCAATATTAGTCAAGATGGTAAAAACATAGGCATACGAGATTTAAATTGAGAGAAAGTAGACTTAGTTTGAACTTCTTAAGACTCTAAGTCATATCCTGTATTGGTCTCTATACAGTCATCCTATAGTCTTCTTGTCCAAGTCCTTGGTTGGCTGGATGGGTTAGGGTCCTCTAAATTCTAGAATCTAAGTAAACTTGCTAATATAGGTCACCAGGACAAAGGGATTTCTAGGTCATAAGGCATTCTACACAACTTAAAAGAATTAAACTTAAGGTATTTTGGGACAATTGAAACATGTCTATCTAGTAGGGATCACATGTCTAACCTCTAGCAAGCACGAAGGGAAGCTAAGATTTATGATAGAAGGAATCAAGCAAGATGCAATCGATGAGTTGAACGGTAGTCGAATATGGAATCGAGGAAAGGGGTCAAGTATGTGGATGAGATCCTAGACTTCTAATCCTATTCGCAGGCTTGCTTGGTACGGTAAAGTAACCAAAAAATTTATCTTGACCTGCATGGGCCACCACAAAAACATGTAACGCCCCAGTCCCAAAATACAAAGGACTAGGAACGTAGACATACCAGCTATATTCATACGAAGTACATGGGCCTTGTATGAATACATAAGCTGTAAAATGCAGTAAACCACAACTAATAATTCTCATCCACACAAAATAAATGAATAAAAGATATCATATAATGAGAATGAATTATCTTGATACAATATGTTGGGCGGAGACAAATCCACTACCAACAAGTAAGAGAAAAATACATGAAAAATGAAATGAGTTTGGCGAGCGAAGCGAAGACGATCAAAGTGCAATCATCCTCGAAGAAATAGAGACGATCATGGCCAAGACTAGAACACCTGCGAAAGACAAGAGCACACACCTGGCGAGATAACCAGGTCCTTAGAGGGACGTAACAAGACACATAATATCATGTCATATAAACTGAATAAATATTGCTCAAATAAATAAGTCAATTGAATTATAACATCGTCCAATACACACCTATTGAACTAGAATACCCTCCCCCCAACCAAACAAGGACAGGAGATGGTAAACTAATTCACGATGATGTATCTTTCCATGCTATGAATCCAATATGGTATCCGGACCCCAACAAGGTTCAATACCTTCTCATCGGAGTAGTAAGCCACACCTACAACCAAATAAGGACAATATGTGACGAACTAATCCGCAACAAGTTATTGTTCCAAGCCACGGTCAGATACAAGTACCCAAACCAAAAGTACTCATACCTAACGGATAAGGTAGCCTAACCAGTCTAAGTGAAATATAGTTAAGAACAATCCTTCCAACGCATGGGCCTTGGCTAAAATAGGATCGGCATAGTCCCCCTTGGGGCACCAGAGGCCCAATCAATAAGAGGATAACGTTTTGCAGAACGCCAGTGGCCGTCAGTAATCATGGGTCCTCAACCCCGTATCTCCAGCGGAGCTTTCGGGTCACAAGGGAAAGTGCATCGAAGCCCATACGCTAAGGAATTGTCCTCCACGCCCAATGCCTACTATGTTGTATCCATAACAGTAAACCTCTATAACTGCTAAGTCAAACTAGCATGCAATTCTATTAGCGGTTAATCCTATCGCACGGCTTGTACATACTGGTGGCCAGCTAATCACGCACGTTCGTGTTCTACATGCGACATACAACTTCGTGGTACGACGTGTCAAGTCTAAATGAATGCAACACACAAGGTGGTCCCTTAAATCTAGGTTTAATGTATAAGAAAAATAATATATAGCAGGAAATATAAATGAACAGTAAGTTCTAACAGGTTATGCCATATATTACAGTTTATTTTGCATAAAGAAAATAATGAATAATGTATGAAATATGAGCTAAATAAATAAACAGCAAATGACAAGGTATCTTGCCTGGTAGGATGCCTGGTGTGCCACGATGATTAAGGTGGCACGAACTGCGACTTCGGTGTAACAACTATACAAGGTGACCTCGGATAATGGCACGGACGGTTCCATCGGGTCCAGAATGGTCGAATTAGTTAGGGTCGATAGGAGGAAGTACAGATTTGGTGAGGGAATAGGAATAACATGATTGGTTACGGACAGGAGAAAAATCAAAGAAATAATGGATCAATATTATATATATGAGTTTTAGAAAATATTTATAATTCCAAAAAACTAGTTTTCATGAGTCAAAATATTTATAGGAAAAATACTTAAAGTCAAGAAAATCGTTTTCGGCCAAAAACTCTAAGTTTGTAAAAATAAGACTATAGATAGTAATATATATATATTTTAGAAACTACCTTGAAAATCTAGAAAGAAAATAGTTTTAGGCTACATTATAATTTATAAGTCCAAAAAAAAAAACTATTTCTTAATTAAATAGAAAATCTGCAACAATATTTAAAAATATTTTTATGAGCCAAAAATATTTATAGATAAATACCTCGACAGCAGTTAACTGAGCCCGACTAAGGGCCTCACGTTACGCAGCCTATCAAATGAATGTGTTTATACTATAAGATTTACCTAAGTTGTAATCTAAATCCTATGTTTCACTAAGTTAAGTGTGAATCCTAAGTTTACCTAAGTTATAGTCTGAATACTTTTAATTCTAACATAAATCTCATAAACATAAGTACTTACATCCGTATCCTTCGCCCTCTCGTCGACGAAGCTCCCGTGCTTCCGCCTCTTGTGCGTATGCTGGAACACATCGTGCATGGTGATCGATTCTGGCGCCCTTCCCTCCTTTACCGCCCGTTGGGTCTGCATACGAAATTTCCGTAGAATTTAATTAACTTCGTATATTAATAATACCTAATTCGATAGTGAAATAAATTTACGGTATCTCACCAGATCTGCAAGCGCCGCTGCGTGGGGCCTTGATCCCCCCGTATGAAGCCCTGCGGCCCGTCGGTTCGCCTTCGCCTTCTTCGATTTCTCCTTGTACACAGGAGTATCCATCATATCTAAGAGCTCCTCATAATAGTCCTGCCGGATCCAATTCGGCCTCGTCTGCCCCATTTTCAGGTCATGAATCATATCCCGTATCTTCTTCGAGGCAGCGCTTCTGTAGGTCCTGCGGATCGCGTCCTCGCGATGGGGGGGCCACCAGAATGTCGTCTAACATACAAATTCAATTATCACATAATATAAAAAATGGCTGATTAAAGAGTAACTAATAATTAACCAGAAGATATAGATATACCCTCAACTCGTCGAGCCAGACGTACTTCAAGTTTGGGGGCACCGACGAAAAGTTGAGGTAGGGACCATGGAAGTTAGCCTTGATAATTTCTCCAAGAGCCCTTGCAACATTAAACGAAAAAAAACCAACAAAGAAGCAACGACTGGATTATTAACTTGAATAAATGAAAGAAATTTAATAAATTATCTTAAATTTACTTACGAGGTCCCCGCGGGCCATAGCTCTCGTCGGAACTCGCCTCTCGGTCTCTCTGGTGCCGTCGGAGGATCCGCAGGTCCACACATGTACTCCCCAGTAACCGGATGGAACCGAGTATGGGGGTACTCCGGGGCCCACTGTGCAGTAACTGGTGGATCCACTGGTGGGTCCGCTAGCAGAACGGATCCGCTACCGGATAGAGACTCATACCTCGATGAAGTTGTCGATCAACGGCAGGATGCGTCTGTGCCCGGGGTACTCTCTGGGTCGGGTTCGCTGGATGGGGTCACATCTCAGGAAGATTGAATGCGACCATGACCACCAGCACCACCACGACCACGACCACGACCACTACCACCACCACCAGCACGACCACCACCAGCAGCACGACCACGGCCAGCCATTATGACCTGTAAATAGAATACATAAATATAATTAACAATATAGAAGTGTAAATGAATTTAAAATTCTAAACTAAAATATACATACCACCAGCAGGAAGACGAGTGCCGCCGTGACGAAAAAGACTAGGACTGCCATCTGCAAAAAGAAAATCATATAATAAGTAAATGATCGAACGAAAAAACATGAATTCACATAATTGCTTTTATGAGGTCAAACTTAATTCATGTAATTGGAAGTATTTTTAATATACAACAATATTTAACCTAATCATCGTCATCGTCTTCGTTCTCATCCTCGGCCTCATCTTCATCATCATCCTCATCCTCATCCTTATCCTCATCGTCGATTTCATCTGTATCCTCATCCCCATCAAATTCTTCTTCTTCTTCTTCTTCTTCCTTTTCTTCTTCGTCTTCTTTTTCTTCTTCTTCTTCTTCTTCTTCTTCTTCTTCTTCTTCTTCTGCCTCAATATTTGGGACAAGAGCCTCTTTCTCCCCTGGTTGACAGCTAAGTCTTGTGTATCAACCTCTTCCTTTCCTTTATTTTATTCAATAATATCTTCAACATCTATTGTATCCGACTGTTGTCCCAAGTATTGGGACTTTTCGATCTGGTCCTCTTGGTATGCTGGGTCTCCAACGTTGAATGTATTTCTAGATTTAATCTTGCATACTGCCCACCAGTCAAATCGATCTCTATGACGCCTTAGGTAGCTTGTATAGTAGACTTGAACAGCCTGACTTGCTATCGCAAATGTATCGGACCCTCTATACCTCCTGCGATGATTTATATCGACAAATCCAAATTGTTTATCGATTCTCCAACCGATATTTGGTGTCGTATCGAACCACTCACATTTGAACATCACAATATGTATATCATATGGGGCAGTATATTATAAATCTACAATATCCCGAAGCACTCCATAATAGTCAAAGTTCGGCTCGTCGTCATAGATGGTGCCTCTTATGCAAATACCGGAATCCTTGGTACTGATGCCGTCATTGATAAATTCGACATTTATAGCATTCTGAGTTGCCTTAAACCTGAAGCCATTAACGACATAGCCTGGCCAAGTCTTTGTTTGCTTCTTCGGTCCTAATGCCAGATAACGAACACTCTCATTAGTGAGTATTGTTTCAGGCAATAAAACCTGTAAACAAATATTTATAATTTAAATGTTTTAGATGCCTATATTTTAATGGTAACCGTATAACATATTATCTCAGTTACTTACGTATTTACGAAACCATAACGGAAATGTACAATCAACCTCTCTTTGAAGTCCCTCATCGGTAATATCGGGTGTCCTTATTTTGACTTCATCTCTAAATATACTGTTAGAGAGAATAAGAATATATAAGTGTAGTCCCTTACTTTCTCAAATTAGAGATTATAACGAGTGAAAGTGTAATGACTTACTTCTCCAAATCTCTCACTTCTTGTATGTCACAGTTTAACAAGACATATCGGTGAGCAGCATCATACTCGTCGTCAGTCAACCACCATTTTTTACTAGCCCCAACAGGCTTGCCCCTTACATTGAATATACCTCCATCCTCAACGTCCTCGTCATTCCTTTGAGGTCTATTTCGATTTGTCTTAACATGAGTATCGAAATAAATGGAGCAGAAGTTTGACACCTCCTCGATAAGATATGCTTCGCATATCGAAGCCTCTATATGAGCCTTGTTGCCAACTTTCTTCTTTAGATGGTGTAGGTATCTAGAGAGACAAATTATCTTGAGAATTAAGAATAAATTTTAAAACCCACTAAAATTTAACTTAAATTATATCAATTTTTATGTACCTTTTAAATGGGTACATCCATCGATAATGAACAGATGCACCGACACGGGCTTCGTATGCTAGATGAATCGGTAGATGCTCCATGCTATCGAAGAAGCCAGGAGGAAATATTTTCTCCAACTTGCAAATTGTTAAGATAATCTTCTCCTTAAGTTCAACCATGTGTTGCACCGTCAACTTAGTTGAACAAATATCTCTGAAGAATGTAGATAGTTCGGCCAACGGAACCCATACAGCAGAAGGCAACAACTCTTTCAAAGCAATGGGCAGTAATCTTTCCATAAACACGTGGCAGTCGTGACTCTTCATTCCCGTTAGCTTGCGTTCATTGAGATCAACGCATCTAGACAAATTCGACACATAGCCGTCGGGAAATCTTAAAGTAGATACCCATTTTCAGATTATTAATCTATCTTCCTTGCTCAATGTGAATTGTGCTATCGGCTTAGTTAATTGTCCACCAGCTCCCCTTTGTATCAAGTTTAGATAAGGATGCTTGCATATCTCAGCAATGTCTTGTCTTACTTTTGGATTGTCCTTCGTCTTTCCTTTAATATCCATGACGGTATTGAAGACATTATCGAACACATTCTTTTTGATATGCATAACATCAAGATTATGCCTTATAAGATTATCTTTTCAATAAGGCAAGTCCCAGAAGATACTCCGTTTGGTCCAATTATGGCTTTGTCCGAACCCATCGACACGATTGTTCGATGGATCTTCCAATACAGTGGGCAAGTCCTTTACATCTTCCCAAATATCGTATCCCGACATTCTGGTAGGCGGATGAGAAAATTCTTGTTTTTCAGCTCTGAACGCGTCCTTGTTCTTTCTCCAAGGATGACTCACGGGCAGAAATTGACGGTGACAATCAAAGAAAGAAGATTTTTCTCCATGCTTAAGGCGGAACGCCTTACTATTTTCCATGCATATCGGATAAGACATGGTGCTGTAAGTACTCTATCTCGACAGCATACCGTATGTAGGAAAATCATTGATTGTCCACATCAGTGAAGCTCTCATCTGAAAGTTCTGTTTCCTGGAAATATCATAGGTCGCAACGCCGATCTCCCACAGCTGTTTCAGCTCATCCACCAACCGCTGTAAATATATATCGATGTTCTTCGTCGGATTTTTGGGACCCGGTATGATAGCTGTCAAGAACATATAAGGAGTCTTCATACACATCCATGGTGGCAGATTGTAAGGGGTAAGAATAATCGGCCAGCAGGAGTATTGAGATCCCGACTGCCTAAAAGGGGCAAAGCCATCAGAACATAGCGCCAGACGTACATTTCTAGGCTCTGCAGCAAAATCTGGATGACGTAAATCGAAATATTTCTACGTCTCTCAATCCGAAGGATGTGACAATTCTCCATCGTCCTTTGTGCATTCTTCGTTGTGCCACGTCATGTGTTCTGCTGTATTTTGAGACATATACATCCTCTGCAAGCGCTTCGTGATCGACAAGTAATACATATACTTGTAAGGACGTTATTTTCTAGTTGACTTTTCTTTTTCCCTGACTGGCTTGTAACGATCCGCATTACAGAAGCTGCAACTTTCTATGTCCTCGTTCTCCATGTAGTACAACATGCATCCGTTACGAAAACAATCTATCTTCTCATACCCCAGTCCTAGTTGTCGGACCATCATCTTCGACTTGTAGAAGTTTTTTGGAAGCTCTTTTGATTCCTTCGGTAACACCTCCTTGATTAGTTGTATATTCCGATCATAGCAAGTTTGTGGCAAGTTAAAATCAGACTTTATGTTCAACAACCGCATCGTCACTGACAGTACGGAATGAGGCCCACAACCAGGATATAGAGAAGTTTCTGCATCCTGAAACGTATCACAGAACTCCTTTACCTCGGAATTAGGATCCTCCGGATCAAAATTAGGCCCTGTCGTGTCGTACACCATATCTCGTGCAAGGTTCTGCAGGTCTCCATAATCAACAGAGCATTCGTCGTCTTCGATGACAAAATCCGTTACAGCATTATCATCAAAAGCATAAGTAGCAGCATTCGTAACCTGTCTTTCCGTATATAGTTCACCTTACGATGACCACAGGCCGTAATCACGTACGAAACCCTTACGGGTCAAATGATCTCTCACAGTCACCACTTCTTCACAACGTCTATTGCGACAATTATGACATGGACACTTGATTTTGTTATCATCCATGTACTGAGCTTTGCTCATGGCATACTTAAGAAATACTTCCACGCCTGCCTAAAAATCGTCACTCACACCTATTCTGCTCTCGTATTGTCGTTTGTACATCCATGTACGATCAACGAAATAACGATCCATCACAGATTGGATGTGAAAATCTGTATCGTAAGACAAACTAAGCAGAATTAGTATATAATCATGTAACTAGTGGATCCGCTGGTATCTAGGTCGGATGTACTTAGTATCGACCGCATCAGATTAGTATCGGTCTATAGGTTTGGTATAGGCCGTATCAAATTGGTATTGGCTTTAGCGAATTGGTAGATACATATCCGATATGTATCGGCCATATAGCTAGGATTCGTATTGGCCTTATCGATTCGGTATCGGCCATATCCGATAGGTATCGACCGTATCGGATATGTATCTGCAGTATCAAATTAGCATGGTGGAAGGTTTAGTAACAATTGTACTTGGATTTCTCTCTTCTCGAGCTAGAATACCATTGTAAGAGAGTCACGAGAGAGTAAAAAATCTCTTACATATTGATGTTTACGAGAGTGATTGGCCAATTATAGTAACATACATGCTGCATTTTCTATCAGGAAAGGAGAGATTGAAAGCAATAACATATAGAGTTGTATTTCGGGAGAAGAACTCATATAAACTCTTTGTTCACAAAACAAGTAGAGAATACAGAACAAGTATCGAGTTCATAACCTACTTCGCAAGAGAAGTATCTTAATGTTCTCAGTTATCTCAGGCTGATCTGACATAAATAGTAAGATACTTCTCTTGTGAAGTAGGTTATGAACTCGATACTTGTTCTGTATTCTCTATAGCTTGCTTTATGAACAAAGAGTTTATAGGAGTTCGTCTTCTTCCGAAATACAACTCTGTATGTTATTGCCTTCAATCTCTCCTTTCATGATGGAAAATACGGCATGTATGTTACTGTAATTGGCTAATCACTCTCGTAAACATCAATATCTATAAGGTTTTCTACTCTCTCGTGACTCTCTTGCAATGGTATTCTAGCTCGAGAAGAGAAAAATCTAAGTACAGTTGTTACTAAACCTTCCACCATGCTAATCTGATACGGTCGATACATATTCGATACGGCCGATACCTATCGGATATGGCCGATACCGAATCGATAAGGCCAATACGAATCCTAGCTATACGACCGATACATATTGGATAGGACGATACCAATTCGTTAAGGTCAATACCATCCGATACGACCTATACCAAACCGATATACCAATACTAATCTGCTACAATTGATACTAAGTACATACGGTCGAGGAGGTGGATCCGCTACCGATAGTTCGATACCGATACCGATAGTCCGATACCGAAAAAAATCGACGCTAAATAGCCGTAGCTAAATATTCGACGGTAATCGTCGGTGAATTGTCGAAAGTCCGTCGCTAATTTCGACGAAAAAAATCCGTCGCTAAATAGCCGTAGCTAAAAATCCATCGCTAAAATAAAAATCCTTCGCTAACATATACATACAACTCATATGGCCATAGCCTATAACACACAACTCATATGGCCATAGCCATTAACACACAACCACTACCTACATATATCATATATGCATACATACATACCGATACCGATAGTGCGATACCGATAGTTCGATACCGATACCGATACCGATAGTCCAATAGTCCGCTACCGATAGTTCGATACCGATACCGATAGTTCGATACCGATACCGATATCGATACCGATAGTTCGATACCGATACCGATAGTCCGATAGTCCGATACCGATAGTCCGATAGTCCGCTACCGATAGTTCGATACCGATATCGATAGTTCGATACCGATACCGATATTCCGATACCGATAGTTCGATACCGGAAAAAATCCGATGCTAAATAGCCGTAGCTAAATATTCGACAGTAATCCGTCGGTAATCCTATACCAATACAACACTCGGGGTAATAGATATATACAACTCATATGGCACATCTACACCAGCTAGTATAGGACACATAGCTTATAACCAAAACACATAGTTATGTGCAAGCCACACATCTATGTCACATAGCTAACACCCAAAACCAATGTACATCCTACAAAAGCACATAAACACAATCTGCATATAAATATATATAAATGATAGCTATATATAAATATATATATATATATATATATAGAGAGAGAGAGAGAGAGAGAGAGAGAGGGAAGAGGGAACAAATGTGAGTGAAAGAGTGAAGGGGGCTGGACAGTGTTATCTCAGGGTTGTGTGTGTGTGTGGCAGTAAAGTGTGAAAGAGAGGGAGTGAGTGTCAACATACAATGTATAGGTGTGTGAGTGTGGTGTATAGATATGAGTGTGACAGATCATTAGGATGTGTATGTGTGTGTGTTGATGTGTACAAGGGTCAAACCCCTGCAGCCCCTGTCGCCCCCCGCAGCCCCCGCCGGCAGCCCCGTCGCCCCCGCAGCCCCCGCCACCCACAATCCCCTCGTCGCCCCTTGCAGCCCCGCCACCCACAACCCCTCGTCGCCCCCCACCCCCCGCTGCCCCCTACACTCCCTGCCCCGACCAGCTGCCCCCCACGCCACCCACAACCCCCGCAGCCCCCGCCACCCATAACCCCCCGTCGCCCCCCGCCACCCACAACCCCCCCGCTGCCCTCCGCAGCCCCGCCACTCACAACCCCTCGCCGCCCCCACCCTCCGCCACCCCCACCCCCGCCTCCCCTGCTGCCCTCCAGCCCCCGACGCCCCAGCCGCCCCCGCAGTCACCGCCGCCCCCGACGCCCCCGCTGGCCAACCGACCACCGAGAGAGAGAGAGAGAGAGAGAGAGAGAGAGAGAGAGAGAGAGAGAGGATTACCTTCGGGAGAGAGAGAGGAGAGGACGTCGATCACCGAGAGCCGTGGGAGAGAGAGAAGAGAGAGTAAAATTTGGAGGGAATGAAAAGTTCCTTCTGTCATTTTAATTTAAGTCTGGGGCATATATTTAGCGACGGACTAGCGACGGATAATATCCGTCGCTCCGCAGACGCTATATTGGAAAACTGGCGACGTCCAATCCGTCGCTACGTAGTCTGCAATTTGTCCCGCCACTTCTCCCAACATTTCTCGCCAAATAGTCGACAGCATAGCGACGGATATAAATCCGTCGCTATATCTCCGACGCTTAGCGACGGACTGGCGACCTTTTCTCACCCTTAAAATAAAAATAAAAAATTATCGGTTTATCGTCGGTACTCCGTCGGTGATTTGTCGCAAATCCGTCGCTAATTACGACGAAAAAAATTCGTCGCTAAACAGCCGTCGCTAATTGACTGTATTTTGGTAGCGTGAAATGTAGTTAAGAACAATCCTTCCTACGCATGGGCCCTGGCTAAAATAGGATCGGCATAGTCCCCCTTGGGGCACCAGAGGCCCAATCAATAAGAGGATAACGTTTCGCAGAACGCCAGTGGCCGTCAGTAATCATGGGTCGTCAATCCCGTATCTCCAGCGGAGCTTCCGGGTCACAAGAAAAAGTGCATCGAAGCCCATACGCTAAGGAATTGTCCTCCCCGCCCAATGCCTACTATGTTATATCCACAACAGTAAACCTCTATAACCGCTAAGTCAACCTAGCATACAATTCTATTAGCGGTTAATCCTATCGCATGGCTTGTACATACTGGTGGCCAGCCAATCACGTACGTCTGTGTTCTACATGCGACACACAACTTCGTTGTACGACGTGTCAAGGCCAAATGAATGCAACACACAAGGTGGTCCCTTAAATCTAGGTTTAATGTGTAAGAAAACTAATACATAGCAGAAAATATAAATGAACAGTAAGTTCTAACAGGTTATGCCATGTATCACAGTTTATTTTGCATAAAGAAAATAATGAATAATGCATGAAATATGAGCTAAATAAATAAACAGCAAATGGCAAGGTGTCTTGCCTGGTAGGACGCTCGGTGTGCCACGATGATCATGGTGGCACGAACTGCGACTTCGGTGTAACAACTATGCAAGGTGACCTCGGATAATGGCACGGACGGTTCCATCGGGTCCAGAATGGTCAAATTAGTTAGGGTCGATAGGAGAAAGTACAGATTTGGCGAGATAATAGGAATAATAGGATTGGTTACGGACAGAAGAAAAATCAAAGAAATAATGGATCAATATTATATATATGAGTTTTAGAAAATATTTATAATTCCGAAAAACTAGTTTTCAAAATATTTATAGGAAAAATACTTAAAGTCAAGAAAATCGTTTTAGGCCAAAAACTCTAAGTTTGTAAAAATAAGACTTTAGATAAAAATATATATATATATATATATATATATATATATATATATATATATATATATATATATATATATATATATATATATATATATATATATATTTTAGATAACTACCTTGAAAGTCTAGAAAGAAAATAGTTTTAGGCTACATTATAATTTATAAGTCCAAAAAAAACTATTTCTTAATTAAATAGAAAATCTGCAACAATATTTAAAAATATTTTTATGAGCCAAAAATATTTATAGATAAATACCTAGAAAATCTAGAAAATCAGTTTAGGGCTAAGAACCTAATTTGAAATTATATGTATGGTTAAGTTACTACTATATTTTTGTTACAGAAATATATATAACAAAATTACTAAAATAATAATAATAATAATAATAATAATAATAATAATAATAATAATAATAATAATAATAATAATAATAATAATAATAATAATAAATCAAATAAATAAAACACAACAGCAAAATAACTAAACAAAGTTGCTGCTACTGCTGTACTATATATATTTTTTTTAAGAGCAAAGAAAATTTTTAAAAAGAAAATGTCAAAACAATAAAAGAAGGGGAGAGGGAGAAATAACAAAAGGGGGTGAGCCTCTCTTCTCAGTGACGAGAGGAGATGAGCGGAGAGAGGGTTTTCGGCGAGGTTTTCGTCGGACGGGCACGACAAAGCGCGACGACGCTGAGGGTGTTCCAGTGGGTCAAGACGGAAAGAGAGGGGGAAGCGCCGGTGGGAAGGAAGTCGGAGGGGCGTGGATGCGTGGCTCAAGATCCGACAGACGGCCACGAGAAGGGGCGGCGTGGCGCTGGACGGGCGGTGTTCACCGTGGGGGTAGGCGGAGGACTCGACGGAGCGGTCGACGGTGACGGGCGGAGGAAGAGGAGAGCGGGGGAGGAAAGATGAAGGGGCAGAGCTGCGCGCGGGGAGGGTTCGGATCTATGGTGGGCTGATCGGAGTCACGCGCATGGGGCGACGCTGAAGGTGCTAGTCGCGGGAGCTCAGCTGCGGCGGAGCTCCGGAGAGGGTCGGCTCGGCGTTCGTGCGGTCGCGGCTGGCTAGGTGGCGCTGGGAACTGTTGGGGTCGCCGGATCTCGGCGACCCGGCTCGACGAGGAGGGCAGGTAAGGTGGTGGTGGTTCTCTGATTTGATTTTTTTAGGTGTTGGCTGGGCGACCGATCGGTGTGGCGGCCGGTCGTGGTGGCGGCGGTGGGTGTTGAGTTGGTGGTAGACGGGGCTACGGCCGGAGGTGGTCGGAGGGATGATGGGAAGACGTGGTCGGTACTGGTAATCATCGACGGGTTGGGTTTTCGGTGTGTGACTGATGGTGAAGGTGGCAGTCGGTGACTGGGTTTGGCCGGAATAAGAGGCTGGGATTTGACGTGTTGGCCGGTGAACAGGGGTTGCGGGCTTGGCAATGCTGCGGGTGGTGAGATGGTGACGACGGCGGAATGGTGGTGGTGGTGCCCGGCGTCGGCGGTGATGATGATGGTGTGGGCAGTGGACGTCGAGGCTGGCGGCAATTTCTGGTAATTGGGGTTCGATATTGAGGCCAGTGGACGAGATGGTTGCAGAGATGGTAGTGTGGTGGTGATGCCGGTGGTGGAAGACTGTGTCGGGATCACGGGTGGTGAGCGGGGGAAGAGGCTGCGGTGGATGGTCGGGGGACGGACCATGGTGGAGGTGGACAGATAGCTCGGGTAGGATTAGGTTAGGTTTAGGCATTTGATTTGGGTTGTATCGTGTCGGGGTTGTCGACACGGAGAAGAATACAATATATGTGTAAAAGAAAGAATATAGTGGATGGAAGGGGCACGGACACGGACACGATGCACATATTTTTGGTTGTGGTAGAAAATTTATGGATGAGTACCTCTCCTTATATAGGAGGTGGGAATTCCCAGTTGGATAAGGATTAGGATTTATTTAAACCCAATTAGATAATTCAATTATTAAATTTAAATCAATAAAATCAAATCTTAAATTCAAATTCAATTCCAATTTAAATCTAGATAATCTAAACTCAATATAAATTCTATCTTTAAATTTAAACTATTGAAATCAAATCCATAAAATCTAATCAAAGATTTAAATTGCCACAATAATTTCAAAATATATTTTCTAAAATACTAGCAATAATAATTTCAAAAATTACATTATTATTTAAAATAATTCTAATAAAATATTTATGGAATATATATGTATGCACAAAGAATATTATTTATTATTAATAACTGTTATAAACGAACGACTTTTTACAAATAAAATAAATAAAATATTGGACTTGGAAATGTTGGTATGATAGCTAAAATAATTATTACATATATTATTTTGAAACTATAAAAATAGAAAAATATTTTTCTAAAAATATGTACGCTCGCACATATTCGCGCTCGTCGAGCAATTTCGAAAAATAAAATTTTGCGTGCGACGTACAATGCAACTACGCGACGTATAAATACAAAATAAAATAAAAAAATCAGTACCAAATTTATATAAAAATAGTAGAAATTTAGGGGTTTTACAATCTTCGTGAATTCTTTCACGAAGCGTCGGTAGTATCCCGCAAGGCCAAGGAAACTTCGAACCTCGTCGACGGACGCTGGCCGTTTCCAATCGACAACAGCTTCAACTTTTTTTGGGTCGACTGTAATACCTTCAGCTGAAATGATGTGTCCGAGGAATGCAACGCTGCTCAGCCAAAATTCATATTTGCTTTGCTTCGCAGGGTCTGAAGCATGGTCCGTAGATGTTCAGTGTATTACTTCATATCCTTCGAGTAGACGAGTATATCATCGATAAAGACTACTATAAACTTGTCGAAGAATGGTCGGAACACCCGATTCATTAAATCCATGATGGCAGCTGGTTAGGTCGAACGACATTACCAGGAATTCGTAATAGCCGTATCGAGTGCGAAAGGCGGACTTCGGCATATCGTCCGGCTTGATCTTGAGTTGATGGTAACCCGAGCACAGATCAATTTTAGAGAACACCGTAGCTCCTTGCAGCTGATCAAACAGATCGTCTATACGGGACAGTGGGTATTTGTTCCAGACGGTGGCTTTATTCAGCTTGTGATAATCGATACAAAGACACATTGAGCCATCTTTTTTCTTAACGAACAGCACGGGCTCTCCCCATGGCGAGATGCTTGGTCGTATGAATCCCTTGTCGAGCAACTCTTGTAACTGTACTTTGCATTCTTTAAGCTCTATAGGGGCCATTCTGTACGGGGCTTTAGAGATCGGTCGGGTATCGGAGAATGTATAAATAGTGAACTCAATCTCTCGATCAGGTGGCATGCCGGGCAGTTCGTCCGGGAACACATCTGGAAATTCTGCTACAACGTCAGTCTGACCCGTATTTGCACCATCCTGTCGTATGTCTCGAACGGACGTTAGATAGCCTTTGCACCCGGAATACAGCATCCGTCGAACAGATATTGCGGAGATCACCTTGCAGGTCGGCGACGCCTCACTACACGAATAGCAGAATTCAGGCATTCCAGGTATACGAAAGGTGACCTTCTTTTCGGCACAGTCGATGGTTGTATTGCACGAACCGAGCCAATCCATTCCCAGAATGATGTTGTAGTCCTTAATATCTAGAACTATCGTATCAAGACTGACCTTTTGACCACCTATACAGATGATTCCGTCTCCGTAGACTAAATTTACAAGTAGTAGCATGCCCGACGGTACATTAACAGTAAGATCAAGACCTAGCGGTATCAGGGGAAATTTGTGCTCGGCGGTGAAGTCCGCCGATATAAAACTATATATGGCACCTGAATCAAACAGTACACGAGCAGATTTGTTATTAAAATGCAGTATACCTGTCACGACTGTGTCAAAGGCGAACGCTTCATCTCGAGTTATGGCGTAGTTGCGGCCCTGGGTATTGGGGCGACGGTCTTGGCCATTTTGTTGCGCAGTCTGTGGAGCCCAAGGTGCTTGGCCTCAGTTTTATTAGTGTTGTTGGGGGCGCTGGTTCGGCTTCTTCGGACAGTTATATGCAATGTGGTCCGTTCGGCCGCACCCGAATCATGCTCCACTCTTCAATCAGCACTCATTGGCCATGTGCCCCTCATTGTGGCAGAAATTGCAGACTATTCGATCCTTTGCCTGGTTGCCGCCTCCGTTGCCGCAATTTTGATGCATGTGCGCATTGCTGCCTCCTACATTACTTTAGCGTTTGTTTTTAAAGTGAACAACGCCAGTAGTAGCAGGAGGATACTCGGACTCCAGATGGAGGGCACGGTTGAGTGCCTCGTCCATGGTTTTATATTCAGGCACCGAAACATGGGCACGAATAGAGGAACGCAGTCCCACTTCGAATCGTCGAGCTTGACTTGCAGTTGTAGGTAGATATGCTCCAGCAAATTTGGCCAGTTTGTTGAATTCGGCTGCATACTGTCATATTCCCATGCCTTAACTGCATAAATTTGTTTTCTTTTTCCTATCGTACGGCTGCAGAAAGATATTCAGTCTCGAACGCTTTTCTGAATATGGCCCACGAGATCATCGCCGTCTCGTCTTCACGTTGGATTGTCCGCTTCTGTACGGCCCACCAATCGTGCATGTTCATTCGAAGTAGTTGTTGAGCACAAACGACTTTCTCTGATTCTTCGACACCCAGAAGTTTGAATCTGTCTTCCAGCTCCTCTAACCTGTCGATCGCCACGGAGGGATCTTCTGTGCCGTTGAAGGAAGTACGGCAGCTTTTTGTGAATTTTGACACATCGAAGTTAGAACTTCTTGTGCCGCAGGTGAGAGCATGACGCCTCTGGTTCAGCTTCATTGGATCGAACCGCAGGCTCGGTCACGATAGGCGTCATCGTAGATTTGTTGTTGGCCACGACTGATTGTACTATTTGTTGGAGTGTATTCAGCTGCTGCTGCTGCAGCTTGAATTGAGCCTCGAACCGATTCTCAAACTGGGTCTGACGAGCCTCCGCCTGCTGACGATGGAGCTCATTTTGGCGTTGTCGCATTTCGAGCATCTGCAGCATCCGTTGTATCGGGTCATAGCACGATCCAGCTGCGGTAGGCGTCATCCCTGTTGGGTTGACGGAATGCTCGGTTCTGGAACAACTCAAGCTGCTGGAAGCGCTCGTCTCGTCCGCCCGAGGTTCCGTAACTGCAGGGAAAAGACAGGCAAATGTCGTTAGTTTCAGAAAATGTCCTGGGTTTAGCGTATGGAACAACTCATCTCATCGATACGTGGTCTACGGTTTGAGACTAGAAACTCGACACTGGAGGCCAAGGATGTAAAGCCGTGCTCTGATACCATTATGTCACGCCCCGATTCCCTAGAATCGATAGTCGTCTCCCGGGCATGATGCCGTGCGAACCTAATTTATGATCGTACAAGGCATAGTCATAAGGTAATCCGAAACACAGCATCTAAGAGAGTGAGTGCAGACAAATTGAAGAACACATTGAGACAAAGAAACTTTTTTATTTTATTGATAATAGACATCATTTACAGACTCTATTACAATCGTGCCGCATGGGCTTTACAACATGACTCGATTACAAAATGAGTGCCGATGAGATAACTTTTCCATACAGACATCCCTCATGTACAACAAAAGTATACTAGCCACCTGGATGCGAGGGATGTCGAGACATGTTCCTTGGACTTGCGGAGAGTCTTCAAAAGCTCAGCGACGAGATCTTCGACGTGTGGTCGAAGCTTCAAAAGTACGAATTGTCGTCTAGCTAGTTGGCGTGTTCCTCCTGGTTCCTGGCACCTGCAAAGTGCGAGGGTCAGTACTAAAGAACAAATAGGTAACTCTAGAGGGGGATGAATAGAGTTTATGACAATAATGTCCAATTAAAAATTAAACTCTTTCACCAACAGTAAATAATTAGAGTAAATGCGGAAATAGTAAAGGACAAGAAAGCATACGCAAATACAGCCAATTTTAACCTGGTTTCCCTCGTGGAGGACTAGTCCAGGCCTGAGAACTCTAGCTCAGGATTAAATCTACTATTTGTGAAATAGTAGTTACACCCCGTGCATTTTCTTCAGAAGAGCACGTCAACTTCTTACAGAGATCGCAGTGGCGATGTTTGGAATTTTCCAAGCGACTTCTTGAACTCTTGCACAAACTCCTAACTGAAAAGTACTGAGCACTTTGAGGCTTAGGGAGCTTGTGGCTAGTAGATGAGAAGGGTATGGCTTGTATAAGGCTTTAGAGAGAAGAGAAGAGAAGATTGAATGAACGAAAATGAGAGAATTCAAGGCCTATTTATAGGTGTCTAGGTAGGCAGAATTCGGCCAAAATTCTGGGTCAAATTCAAAATTTTGGCCGTTGGACAACTAGCATCCAGCCAACCCTAAAAATTAGGGTCCTGGATTTTAGGGGACAGAGTTCGGTCCGAACTCTGTGTGGAGGCAGAGTTCGGCCCGAACTCTGTCTCCATGAGACAGAACTGGTCCAGAGGGCTAATGGGCTATTTTGAGTTTTGTGGAGCTTTTGGTTTGTGGTATAGGTATAGCTTAAGTCCCAAATTGCTCAGTACGACTCAGTTTACATATGTCTAGACTCAAGAAAAGTGTAAAATACAGACTCAGAACTTTGAGCATTGCAGGTACGAGCCGTCGTCTATCTTGTACTGAGTTTAGTCTTCATGTGTCGTATTGAAATATTAGAAGTATCATATTGTCAATTGTATCAATATTTGGTTGACTGTGATGTTGTGTCAACAATCTCCCCCATATTGATAATTGACAAAATGATATTTGTATATTCAATGTTCATACCTGGACACATTAAAGAGCAGTAGCGTAGCTCCCCCGTAATCAGTGCAGAGCTAGCAATAGCTTCCCCGTAAATATTGCTCGATTCCTGTTGTCCTGATAAATACATTCTTTCCCAAAGCACAGATACACAATACTAGAGAAGATGATATATGATACGAATATGAATATAGCAAAATATTTCTCCCCCTTTTGGCATTTATCAAACAACTAATAATTAGCAAGCACACCAAAAATAATAGAAGAAACGATATTTAAACGGAGAAACTGCATAAACTGTCTCAAGAGTCACACATAAAGAGAATTCTAATACAACCAAAGTGCAGAAAAACAACTACATCAACTAAAAATCCAAAATGCATAAAAATATAAACTAAGATCCTCAGCAGCAGCAGCAAGTAGAAATCTACATCCATTACGGAGCTCGTGAAGGCCCACCGTCGTCGGATTGATCAGTAAAGGAACGACGAGGGTCCACAAAAGCCGCATCCGGATCCAGGTAGCGGATAACCCAAGGGTCATCGATACGGTATCCATCGCGAGCCGGGTCCCGCTCCATAGGAATAGGCATAGAAGGATGCCGGGACATAGAGTATCGAATATCGTGCAGTGAGTTGCTGATGGCACTCATCTGCAGGGTGGTACGATAGTCAAGCTGAGTCCAGCAATCATCCTCTAAAGTGAATCGATCGCGAAGCATAGTCTGTAGTGACTCAAGAGTAGCAGGAGGAGGAGGCGCATCCTGTCCAAGAGGAGGTGCGTCAGGCTCATCGTCAGAGTGCTCAGACGCAGCAGGTGAGCCAATCGCCGTATGAAGCAGTCGTGCCTTAGATAGAAAGGCAGGGGCAGGTAGGAATTGGCACTCATTAAGAGGGACACGAAAGGCACGAAAGTCCATAGGAAGATAAAGAGCATAAACCAAGGATCTTGGCTTCTTCTAGCATTAATCATCCAGTCCATCATGGTACGTGGAAGATTAAAAAGAATATAAAAATATAGGTGTTACAAAGCAGAGATTTCAAAGTATATAACCTCATCAGTCGATCCCGCTTTGGGCAGAATCGTGTTAAAGACAATGCGACGAAGTTCATAGAAGTAAGGATTGAGAAAATTGGCGAGAAGCTTGCGAGGACGTGTGTTAGGGGTACACAAATCGTCCTTAAAGCTTTCTAGGGATGACCCATCGGGGAATTGAAACTTGCGAGCTTCAACAAGTTTCTCCCATGAGTTTGGCTCCGAAATTTTAAGGTATTCGGCCAAGTCAAAATCATCAAAAGAAATATCAATGCCCACAACACGTGAAAATAGATGTGTATCATCATGAGTAAGGTTGCAATAAAACATTTGGATGGCATTGAGATAGATAACGGAATTGGTAGTGACAAGTTCATCAAGACATAGATTATGAAATAATGAGTCATATTGTGAAAAGATGGTAAAATTTATTGGATGACCCGCGTACACGGGACGTGATCGAAAATTACTAAACCATTCATTGGAAGCATCTAGTGACACAAATATTCGATCATCGTACGTGTTGGGGTCGAGTGGACGAGGTGGATTGAACAACGAGTGAATGGGTTGTTGTATAGGTTGTTCAACGGGTTGTTCAACATGTAGAGGAGGATTCGAAGAAGACGTACCCTCGGTTCGAAGCCTCTTTTCTCTATTGAACAACTTGGGAGCCATGAATTAATGAAGAAAATTGAGGAAATTTAGATGGAGAGAAGTGTGAAAATATACCTCAATTGGTTGATGAAAGATGGAAGAGAATAGTGCAAAAATCCTTCTCCTTGAGTTTTGAGAAGAAAGATGCACTAGGATGGAAGAACTAGGGTTAGGGTTTGAAGAGGAGGTGTTTTGAGAAGTTAGGAAGGTGGCAATAGAGGAGAGAGAGGGAGAACCCGGTTATAGTTGTAAGGGTTCGAATGGTCGGAGCAATTTTGGACCATTAGATCAAAATTTGATCAGCGGCTGAGCCCGCTTTCAGTTCTGGAAGGACCCGACCGAATTCGGCCCGAACTCTGGGTTAGGCAGAGTTCGGCCCGAATTCTGGGTTCTGTGACCAGAACAGAAATCAGGCTAAACAATAAAGTTGAAAAAGATGTGAGACTAAAAAGAATAAAATATTGGTTGGATGCATATACAAAATTTAGAAGTCCAAAGAGAATAGCAATAGGTGAAAGCTGAAAAGTGAAGTTTGAAAATTTGAATTTAGCATGTGATAGATAAAAGTATACCATGTAATAAACAAGGAATTATGCTCCAATTCAATATTTTGAAGCTGCCATAGGGTTGCTGCAGGGGCCGGATCCCAGCTAGCGGTAGTCTTGAGGACTAGAGCCCCGTGTCGCTTAGGCTTTTACGCCTTGTTGTCAGAAGGACCCTTTCGGCTTGTACCCATAGCAATTTTATCATAAAGAATCAAGACATAATCAATATTTACGCAGGTTACTTTAATGAATAAAAGCTTCATCCAAAATTCCTAGTTCACGACAAAGAAAATTGAAACACTCTTCGGATAGTAGTTTTGTAAAAAAATCTGCTAGCTGATGATCAGTGTCAATAAATTCTAAGTTAATAGTGCCATTTTGCTGGTGATCATGCAAAAAGTGGTGCCGTATTTCAATGTGTTTCATGCGTGAGTGACATATAGGATTCTTGGTGAGATTGATGGCACTAGTGTTATCACAGAATATAGGAATGTGAATATATGAAAGGTTGTAGTCTTCAAGGGTTTACTTCATCCACATAATTTGTGCACAACAACGACCAGCTGCAATATATTCAGCTTCTGTTGTGGATAGTACGATAGAATTCTGCTTCTTGCTAAACCAAGAGACTAGAGCCTTGCCTAATAAATGATACGTACCGCTTGTACTTTTACGGTCGACTTTGTATCCTGCGAAATCAGCATCCAAATAACCAATAAGGTCAAAGGATGTAGATATGGGATACCATAAGCCCACTGTAACAGTACCCTTAAGGTATCGAAAGATACGCTTAACGACGGACATGTGTGATTCCTTAGGATTGGCTTGATAACGAGCACACAGGCAAACACTAAACATGATATCGAGACGACTAGCAGTTATGTAAAGTAAACTATCAATCATACCTCGATACTTACGTTGGTCAACAGGTTTAACGCTTTCATCAGGTTCCAGCTTGGTCGAAGTAGCCATAGGGGTGCTGATTGGTTTGACGTTGTCAAGATCAAATTTCTTCAGCATATCCTTTGTATATTTAGACTGGCTGATGAAAGTTCCTTGCGAAGTTTATTTGACTTGCAATCCAAGGAAGTAGGTGAGCTCCCCCATCATGCTCATCTCAAATTTGTTCTGCATACACTTAGCAAAACCTTGGCAAAGATTTTCATTAGTAGAACCGAATATGATATTATCTACATAGATTTGCACTAAAAGAATAGTGTTTTAAAAACTTTTGATAAACAATGTAGTGTCAATTTTCCCTTTTGAAAAACCTTTGTCAAGCAAGAAATTGCTTAGGCGTTCATACCAAGCTCGAGGGGCTTGTTTGAGGCCATATAGCGCTTTCTTGAGCTTGAAAACATGGTCGAGAAATTTGTGATTTTCAAAACCAAGGGGTTGTTTTACAAAAACTTCCTCCTTAATAAATCCATTCAAGAAAGCACTTTTAACATCCATTTGAAACAGTTTAAAATTTTGAAAGTTAGCAAATGCGCAAAGGATCCGAATGGATTCCAGTCTTGCAACAAGAGCATACGTCTCATTGTAGTCGATACCTTCCTCTTGGTTGTATCCTTGAGCTACTAGACGAGCTTTGTTGCGTGTAACTGAACCATCTTTATTTACTTTGTTTCGAAAAACCCATTTAGTACCAATAATCGAGTGATTTGTCGGCCTAGGAACAAGTTTCCAGACTTGGCTCATCTTGAATTGGTTGAGTTCCTCTTGCATGGCAAAAATCCAAAATTCATCATTGAAAGCTTCTAAAACATTTTTAGGCTCAATTTGTGAAATAAAGGCAGTACTAGCAATGGAGTCTCTTAATGATGATCGAATACTTACTCCACGTGAAACCTCACCTATGACTAAGTTTTCTGGATGTGACGGCTTGAAAGAGAATTTTTTTGGCAATCCCTCCAGAGAATTGGTTTCAGTGGTAGTATTCATCGGAGTAGAAGTTGATGGCTCAACATCATTATCAAGAGTAGTTGCTGCACTGTTATCCTCATCAAAAGTCACATTGGTAAACTCCTCCACAATTAATGAGCGTTTGTTGAACACTCTATATCCCTTGCTCTTGGCAGCAGAGCCAAGGAAAATACCATCGTCAGCTTTGGCATCAAATTTGCCTAAGTTGTCTTTGGTGTTAAGGATAAAACATCAACAACCAAAAACTCTAAAATATGAAACATTTGGAGTTCTTCCAAACCAAAGCTCATAGGGTGTTTTCTTCGTAATAGGACGAATGAGCACCCTATTTAAAATATGGCACGCTGTACTGACAGCTTCAGCCCAAAAATATTTCGAAAGTAAAAATTTATTCAACATGACTCTAGCCATATCGCCAAGAGTCCTATTCTTCCGCTCTACAACACCATTTTGTTGAGGAGTTCTTGGACAAGAAAACTCATGATCAAAACCATTTGAATCACAAAACTTTTCAAAATCAGTATTTTTGAATTCGCCTCCATGATCACTTCGGATTCGAGTAATCATGTAGCCTTTTTCGTTTTGAACCTTTTTAGTAAAATTTTTGAAAACAGAAATGGCATCACTTTTATTTGTAAGAAAGAAAACCCAAGTAAATCTAGAAAAGTTATCTACTATAACAAAAGCGTAGAGTTTTCCACCAAGACTGGCTACTCTACTAGGACCAAATAAATCCATATGAAGTAATTGCAAGGGTCTAGTAGTACTTACAGAGTTTATGAAATGAAATGAGGACTTGGTTGCCTTATTTAACTCACATTCGGCACATACCGTGTCCTTTTTGAATGTGATATCGGGCAAGCCTCTAACTAGCTTCTTAGTCGATAGCCTGGATATAGTATCCATATTGGCATGACCAAGACGTTGGTGCCACAGTAATATCTCATCCTTGTGAGCATAAAGGCATCTTTCTGCACTGTTAGTGTCTCTAGATAGATAGAAAATGTAAATGTTATCCTCTCTTATCCCTTCAAAAGCGATGTCTCCTGTTGACCTATCATAAATATAGCATTTATTTTGTCCAAAGTTAATATCATATCCATGATCAGCAAGATGACTTATGCTGAGCAGGTTATGCTTTAACTCGGTCACTAGGCAGACATCCTTTATTATAGGAGAAGAAGGATGACCAATAGTACCATTACCTATAATATACCCTTTTAGGTTGTTATCGAAGGATACATATCCTTCTCTCTTCATCGATAGTGATGCAAAAAGTTTTGCGTCTCCCGTCATATGTCGCGAGCATCCACTATCGAAAATCCACTTACTCTTAGTTGAGGAGGGAAGGTCCACCTACATCAAGAGTAGATGTGACCTTTGGTACCCATGTTCTTGAGGGTCCTGAAAAGTTAGTTTTTGGCATCCATACATATATATTAATATCTACCAATCTTCTCACTCTACATTGTGGTGAGATGTGTACATGCAATCCATAATAGGTACAAGTAGCATTCCTATTTATGTTAGGAGCATGTTGATGATGTCTATGTGTAGTATGATAAGAGTGGTGTGGAGCATCATGATAATGACTATGTGTAGCAGCATGATGATGATTATATCTATATGCAGTGTGGTGACGATTTTGTTTATGTACAACATAGTGATAATTATATCTATGTGTAGCATGGTGATTATGTGTCATATTAGAATGATAGTTATGAGAATAATTTCTACGTGTATGTGGTTTGTGTGCTGTATGGAAGTGAGTGTACATGTAAGCATATTTGTGTGCTGTAGGTGGATGACGTGTTTGAGCAGTGTTGTACTTTGTGTGTGTCTCATGTGATTGGGTTTGAGGTTGAGCAACCTGTTTTCCCAGTCTAGTCTCTAATTTCTTAGATGTAACTTAAAGTTCACTAATCTTACCATTTAAACCATAAATCTTAGTAATAGAGATCTTGTGCCTATTCTTTTCTTCAGCAAGCTCGGTATTGAGTGCTGTGATCTCTTGTGTTTGCTTTTCAATACATGCTTCGGCATCATGTAGGCTTAATTTAAGTTCATTTGTGACTTCTGTGGGTGAAGTGTCTCTAATATTATCAAGCAAAGAAGAGAGTCTTTGAATTTTGACTTCATAACTTTTGATCTTCTCCTTGGCATATTTATATTTACTAATGACTTTCTTGTGGTCATTGAGTAAATCATTGAATGCATCGCCAAGCTCATCAAAAGTGAAATCATCGAGAGTTTCGCTAGTTACCTTATCGGATGTTGCCATTAGGCATACATTGGCAGTGTCTTGAGGAGAGTCCTTTTCTTCCTCGGAGTCACTAGCTTCGCTTTTATGCCAAATGCTTGTGTTGGCATATTTTCTTGAGGAAGCTTTCTTGTATGGTTTCTCATATCGGTTGCTCTTCTTTGCGAATGGACAGTCTTTTCGGACGTGTCCAGTCTTCTTGCAGCCGTAGCATGTTGGCTCTTCTTCGTCATCTTCTTGTGGTTCCTTCCTACTTCGATTGAAGCGAAGGAATTTCTTGAAGTTGCGGACAAGGTGAGCTTGATCATCACCTTCCGAGTTGTCATCATCCGTCTCTTCAGGATCAGCCCTTCGACGGTGAGCTTTAAGGGCAATCTCCTTTGCCTTAGGAGCAGGCTCTTCGAAGTCTTTGAGGTCAAGCTCATGAGTCATCAGCTTTTCCATCAAAGTCTCCATGGACATAGTCGTGAGATCACTTCCTTCTATGATGGCTGTCACCTTAGGGTTCCAAATCTTTGGTAGCCCCCTAAGTAGCTTGCGGATCTTCTCGTAATTTGTATATTGCTTGCCGAGAGAAGACAATGGGTTGATGATGTCGAGGAATCTTGTAAACATTTATGTGATCGTCTCATTTGGCTTCATCTTCAATACCTCATATTCTTGAGTGAGACGACTTATTTTTGACTCCTTGACTTGGGTGGTTCCTTCATGCGTCACTTCTAGAAGTCTCTATACTTCGTGAGAGGTGGTGCATGTTGAGACCCTGTTAAACTCATTCCTATCTATCGTACAAAATAAAGCATTAATAGCTCTCGCGTCTAGACTTGCCTGTTTCTTCTCCTCGTCAGAATAATTTTTGTGGGGTTTCTCAACGAGATCACCATTGACAACTATCCTGGCGGGCTTTTTGTAACCATCGGTAACAATGGTCCACAGGTCGAAGTCTAGCGACTTGAGATAAAAACTCATCCTTATTTTCCAATAGGTGGAGTTTGTTCCATCAAATATGGGAGGCCTATGAGTGGACTGCCCTTCACCATGATTAGAAATCATGGATTGTGTGGTTGCCATGGATCAGCTCTAGGATGTTAGTCCTTGTTGAAAGAACAGAGCTCTGATACCAATTGAAGAACAAATAGACAACTCTAGAGGGGAGTGAATAGAGTTTATGACAATAATGTCCAATTAAAAATTAAACTCTTTCACCAACAGTAAATAATCAGAGTAAATACGGAAATAGTAAATAGCAAGAAAGCATACGCAAACACAGCCGATTTTAACCTGGTTTCCCTCGTGGAGGACTAGTCCAGGCCTGAGAACTCTAGCTCAGGATTAAATCCACTATTTGTGAAATAGTAGTTACACCCCATGCCTTTTCTTCAGAAGAGCACGTCAACTTCTTATAGAGATCGCAGTGGCGATGCTTGGAATTTTCCAAGCGACTTCTTAAACTCTTGCACAAACTCCTAACTGAAAAGTACTGAGCACTTTGAGGCTTAGGAAGCTTGTGGCTAGTAGATGAGAAGGGTATGGCTTGTATAAGGCTTTAGAGAGAAGAGAAGAGAAGATTAGATGAATGAAAAAAAGAGAATTCAAGGCCTATTTATAGGTGTCTAGGTAGGCAGAATTCGGCCAGAATTCTGGGTCAAATTCAAAATTTTGGCCGTTGGACAACTAGCATCCAGCCAACCCTAAAAATTAGGGTCCTGGATTTTAGGGGACAGAGTTCGGTCCGAACTCTGTGTGGAGGCAGAGTTCAGCCCGAACTCTGTCTCCATGAGACAGAACTCGTCCAGAGGGCTAATGGGCTATTTTGAGTTTTGTGGAGCTTTTGGTTTGTGGTATAGGTATAGCTTAAGTCCCAAATTGCTCAGTACGACTCAATTTACATATGTCTAGACTCAAGAAAAGTGTAAAATACAGACTCAAAACTTTGAGCATTACAGGTACGAGCCGTCGTCTGTCTTGTACTGAGTTTAGTCTTCATGTGTCGTATTGAAATATTACAAGTATCATATTATCAATTGTATCAATATTTGGTTGACTGTGATGTTGTGTCAACAAGTACGATCACATGTAGTGGCGAGTGGCTAATTAAACCCAAGCTCTGTATTTGGTTCAAACAGTGTTATAAAATATGTTAGCTATATTTGTGATCTTTCTAACCATCCTGTTTGCTTTGCATATTAACATGTTTGAGGCAAGCATATAAAATTGTATACATTGAGCAGGTATCATATTCATCCCGTGTCACGTGCATTAGTCAAGTAGTAAAAGGGTGTGAAGGTCACTGGCAATGTCAAGCCATCACGGACTATAGCTGGGTTAGACGGCGACCCTTTCGTGACGGGTAGCGAGCCCTGTGTAAAAGTTCCCGAATAACCCACGCCGATGTAAGGCTGGCGCTTGCTATACTCGTTCCTCCCGGGCCGAATTAATTTTTTGTCCTAGAAAACCGTTCAAGGAAACTACACCTTGTCGACAAGTTGTCCAATGACCGTTTTGCAGAGTCTTAAAAAATGCTATCTCTTTTCTAGAACCTTATCCTTCTCTTTTATGTGCGAAACTTAGCCTTTCTTTTGAACTTAGTCAATTTATTCACCTTAGCCGTACCATTGCGATAAACGTTAATCGATTCATTCTTCTGTTTGCATAGGCTAAGTAAATGGGACATAAGAAAGCATGCATCAGTTTTCGTGTATAACAGTTCTATAGCAAGAGTGTTGTAATGAATCGTGCCATGATTTCTTTGATTATACACTATGTTGACAAGCATTTCTTTTGTGTTTCATGTTGATTTTGTAACAGAGGGTTGAGGCGAAGAAGGTCAGCCACTCACCTTTGACTTCGCTTCAGGCGAGGGACTGGTTGGCTACGTAAACATCGCCTACGCGATCACCTGCAATCGCACAAGCAACTGATTAGAACACTATATTATTCAAGAAGTTTCGATACGAATGCGAAGTTCGAAAATGCAAGCCATAAAAACCCATCGAAAACATTTACGAAAACCAAAGCCAAAGCCAAAGCAAGTGCGGCATGAAAACCAGAGCAACGGGAGGTCTCCCACGACTCAGCTGCAGAGCCAATCCTTGAGGTGCAACCTGCTGAATGTGGGAATTGATTCTGAAAAAGCCTTTCTATAACGAGAAAAGGATCTTAATTCAATCATTCCCATTCGACCGATTCGGCCGATTCCGACCTATCGGTTCCGACCGAATCGATAGCGGTAGTGTTCCTTTCTCACGTACCCTATAGACGAAAATAGAGCACGATGTTGGAACGGGGCACTACAGTATTCGAGCAAGCAAATCGGTAGGCGCCACGTGTCACCTCCTTCGGTTATGTTGATAACTACCAGAGATCTCGATTGAGGGAAATCTCGATGTTCGCCACGTGTCAGCGCCGTAGAAGCCTGCACCGTGCAATGACGGCAGATTCTTTCATATCTCAGGAACCCTAATATATATCGCATATGTGCTCGGTTCTCTACAAATAGAAGGAGTTCTCCTTCAACTTAAAGAGAGCGACAACCTTCATCTAAGAAGAAACAATCCACCAACCAACCAACCAACAGAAGAACAACCCCCTCCAAGGGATCTTCTCCTTCAGACAGCCTCTTGATTAGTGACCTCAGAGTTCCATCAAAGGTGTCATAGAGCCAGAGTAAGGTTGATTCATCATCAGATCATCAACGGAGTAAAGGAGCCGCTGCAGTGCTCGATCTCCACCGTCACACTTTTCAGAAACCTCTTCTCCATGTACATAGAATATCCTATTTAGGAATTCCTTCTTTGTACACAGATACCTTATACGTTCAATAATGCAAAAAGTTCATTCAACCTTTTGTTATGTAGAAGTATGAAAAATCTCAGCTGATGACATCTCTTCGCCACAGAGCAGATGATACAAAGGCTCAGCCCAGTGCTAAAAAGACAAAACAGAAGATATGGAAAGAAGTCCCTAATGTGTCACGTCTACCAAAGTCTAGTACAGACACATCGAGACTACATAAAAGGACTAATTTGGTTCGTCTACAAAGGATCTGGTACATATTCGACAGAGCCTAGAAGGGTGTACAAGGGATTCGGTCTTCGTCAAAGCGCAGCCCTTCTTCTTCATGCCAGAAGATTGACCTCTATCGAGGCGTATTCTGACCTTTTTATGGGCGCAGCCTCCCAGAAGCATATCAGCCACTCGCCAAAGAAAGCAGCTTTCTGAAGCAGTCATTGGCCCGAGCCTTCAAAGAGCGCAGCATGTCGCGAAGCCCTGAATGGAAAGGACATAGCATGACCTGTGGCTCTTCGGGTTGGCTATCCACCCATGACCTAGATCATCAGGACCTCAAAGATCCTCGAGACGTTGCCCAAAGTTGAACTCCCTAAGGAGGACATTACGTACTTCTTAAGGGCAGCGATGTCTCCTTCTACACAGAGTTCTTCTATAAGAACATGGCTCCTATGAACAAGAAAAGCCTCAACCAGCAGCCAACTTATACAAGGCCGATCACCGCTTAAAGTTAAGTTTGGATCTCGCATGGTAGTGAAGGATGCCAAGAAGAAGACAACAACTCTTCAGAGGAGAACTTCCCCTTTTTAGGACCGAGAATGGCCTATAGTGCACGCCACATGGTCGACGGTCAGAATTCTCACATTAATGGGATGAACCTAAGACTCAACTTGACGTATGTCAGTCTTAGACCCTTAGAATTTCTTATATTATGGTGGCAATTAAGAGGGAAGTCCTTAATGAGCGGGTATTTATCGTTCTTTACTCCATAAGCCAAAGCCTTCAGGACAGAGGTGCAGCTACTCGCCTGCGCCAACCTCAGAAGCAAGATGGTGGCAGGCCTTGCCTTTTTCTTTACTTCAGAAACTAGTGTCTTCACTCCAAAGGTGCAGCTACCTGCCTGCGGCAACCCTAGACACACAAGGGTGTTATACCCTTTCCTCAAAAGCCAACGCCTTCAAAGTTCAGAAGCACAGCTACTTACATGCGTCCACATGAGGCACAAGATGGTAATATATTCACACCATCTCCATTCCCACGGTGCAGTTATCTATTCCGATCCAGAGGCTTAAGTCACTTCTCTACAAGAGACTTGGGAACTCCCACTACAACCAATACAAGTAGCCCGTCGCTCCAAAAGCATAGTAACCTCGCCAGCCTGAAGCACATGCCTACTCGTCGCCTACAGTACAGTGACTATGTTTCTCCGAAACACAGCTTCATCGTTGCTCTAAATGCACAGAAGTCTTGTCGTCATTCGAAGCCAAGTTTACTCGTCGCCTGAAAGCACAGAGGCTCCGTCGTCTCCAGAAGCACGGTCTATTCGTCGCTCCAGAAGCACAACAGTACTTAGTCTTCACTAGAAGCATAGGAAGCATGGGTCTACCCTAATTGGTTTGTTTAATCCGCCTTTTGTAGAAACGATTGGGATTAAATCATGATTGATATCATATCAGATTGATTTAAATCTTAGACGAGGATCAATTAGACTCCAAATCTAGGATAAAATCCTAAGATTTACTCGGCTATATCTGAGCAAGCAAATTGGCACGCGCCACGTGTCACCTCCTTCGGTTATGATGATAACCACCTGAAATCTTGATTGAAGGGAATCTCGATGTCCGCCACGTGTCATCACCGCGGAAGTCCGCACAGTGCAATGATGGCAGATTCTTTCATATCTCAGGAACCCTAATGCACATCGCATATGTGCTCAATTCTCTATAAATAGAAGGAGTTCTCCTTCAACTTAAAGAGAGCAACAACCTTCATCTAAAAGAAAAAATCCACCAACCAACCAATAGAAGAACAACCACCTCCAAGGGATCTTCTCCTTCAGGCAACCTCTTGATCGGTGACCCCAGAGTTCTATCAAAGGCGCTAGAGAGCCAGAGTGTTACGATCCGCTACCCAAATTGTTGGGCCGGGCTGAGTC
The DNA here is from genome assembly GCA_029216955.1 of Iris pallida. Classification (NCBI taxonomy): domain Eukaryota; kingdom Viridiplantae; phylum Streptophyta; class Magnoliopsida; order Asparagales; family Iridaceae; genus Iris; species Iris pallida. The sequence continues at coordinate 6,839,681 of JANAVB010039017.1, forward strand.
AAGTCCAGCCTACGCTTAAGATAAAGCATAGTAAGCTGTTCTAAAGATAACAAGATAAGACTAAAATGTGCTAACAGTTCTTTATGTAATAAAGAGTCATAAATGTTGCAAACACAAAAGTCATCTCATATAATAGTAAGTTCCAAGTACAAGTTCAAAATGTAAAGCTGGATACAGGTCCAGACACAAAATACATAGTCTAACAATATGACTACTCTCGGAACCCCGAGCAACTATGCAAACTAGACGAGTTTCCCCGCAGGTACATCCTCGTAAGATAAAGCCTGGTCCTCGGCAGTAACACCATAATATGAATCACAAAGCAACTCCTCCTCAGTAAGTATACCTACAATATTATCCTGTCAGGACGGGACCAAGTACTGATTCTAGCAAACTAATATACGAAACATGAGATGAACATAAGAGGAATAAACAGGAAACATGGCATCTCGTAATCTATCATGGCAAGGACACATGTCATAGAGACAGATGTATATGTAATTTTAAAAATGTAGCAGGTAACGTGATCGTCAATAGGTATATAATGTGCAGGGGCACATAATAAATAGTACTTCCGTACAAGTGATATGGCGATAGATGTACATACGCACAAATTCGCTTTGAAATAAAGCCTACGGCGCAGTAATCATATAAAATAAAACTTTGCTTGGTAAATACATACGGAGAAGGAGACATGATCACGTACTCTACTAACAGTTTCCCCATAACCCAGATTCTAATCATGTGAGAGATATATAAAGACTGTTCTAAGCATGGTAGGGACTGAAAATAAATACAACATGTGAAGATTTAACTTGCTACCCCAAGGATCAGCATTTAACATGGTTGGAATTGAAGTTTATTGTTGTAACAGTATGTAAAGTTTGTAGAAGTACTTGCCTTTAGTAAAGCAAAGCAGTGATAGAAATGCTATAGAAGCCTGGTGACTCGTCACTGTAGAAATAACACATAAACTTAGTTTTTATACTAAGTTAAACACTAAGACATTTGTTGTGTGATACGACTTTCTGACTGGACACCTAGCCAAATGGTGACTTTAGCATAGGAAGACCAATATGGGGTGACACAATACCCTAACTAACTTTCTAGGACGTTTACACTAGTGCGGGGTGAGGTCCAATACTATAATAACTCAAAACTGACACCAATCAATGCAAGTCGTAACTATTTAATAAATAAATCAAACTGTACACTGTATTCCAACAATTTTTGAGATAAACAAAAGGCTCAATTTTATATAAAATAAAGTACCAAAATGATCCTTGTTAATTATAGAAATTTATAATAATTTTTTTGGAATTTATAAACCTTCATAGATATTTATTAAAAATCAGCAAACATATGTATCCTGAAAATGAGTTCTGTTTTCCTATTTTTATAAAATACCAAAAGTACTTATTAAATGCTGGAACAATTATAATAAATTAGCTAAATTAACATAGTATTTCAATACAATTTTTCCCAGATTTTTACAGCACTTAAAATATATATTAAATTTCACAAACAACAAGTAACAATTTCTGGAAAATAATTAATTAATTATTTACTATTTTGTCCATGTATTCGAAATTGAACCGAAGTCCAGATACAGGATCCAGAGCCATGAATCAAGTCCTAATATGACTTGTACAGACTCTGAATGTATTAGACACAATTGGGCCCAAAAACCCATGCTAGGTTTGGACATCAATTGGCCATGATTTATAAAATACAGAAATTTAAATATAAATAATATATTTTAAAGTGGTAAAATATACAAGTCACAAAATTATATAATAAAATAACTTGTGAAATTTTACATAATAATAATTAGCACTAAAACTTTGTATTTGAAAATATATACATAATTATACAACAAACACAATTATATATATACATAAATATATAGGAATTTATATATATATATATATATATATATATATATATATATATATATATATATATATATATATATATATATATATATATATATATTATAATGATATATATGTATATATAATGGATATATATATATATATAATAAATATACATATATATTAAACACTAAATATAAATTATATATATATATATACTTAAATACAGTATATATTTTATATATATATATATATATATATATATATATATATATATATAACAGTATATATAATAATATATATATACAAATACATATACATATATGTACATATATATAAATACATATATACATATATATAATAATAAAACTAAAACAAAACAAAGCAAATCAAAATGAAACAGGAAAGAGGGGCTCGAACTTGGCCAGGAGCAAGGGGGTGTTTAGCGCGCTCGGACTGGCCAGGTGGTCAGCCCGAGTCATTTGTTAGGGAAAGGGTTTGGGTTTTATTTATTATGGTTTAAGGTTAACGGGTTGTAAACCCGATAGCACAAAACTAAACCCCTATAACCCTATAACCTGTTCTTCGTGTCCTGACAGTTAAGGACACGAAGAACAGTCGAGTCCAAGTGTCCTGGTCATGTACGACACGTACGACTCAAGTCAGCCGTGTCCTGACTTACTACTAGACTCGTCGAGACGCGGCGAGTCGCATATGTTAAAACGAGACACAGAATCGACACGAAAGAGAGCTGACACGTACGTGTCCGGCAAGCTGGAGGTTGTGGAGGGTGCTGGACGGCGGAGGAAGCATCGTGGTGGTCGATGAGGGGCGGCTCTGGGTTTGTCTCGACGAGGCGAACTTGGTAGTGGTGGTCGATGGTGGTGGAGGTAGCTGTGGAGGTTGTGCTAGGGGGTCGTCGGAGTTAGGGTTTCGGTGGGGTCTCATCGGGGAAGAAGGAGTGGAGGCTTGCTGTGGGGGGGTCGTGGTGGTGTGCTAGGGTTAGGGTTTGGTCTGGGGGGTACTTAAAGGGAGGAGGAAGTCGGTTTTAGTGGGACTAGGTCGGCCGGGAAAGGCGGGAGAAAGGTCGTGGTCGTCGGTCGTCGGGGACAGCTGGTCAGGAAGAACGTGAGGAAGGAGAGAGAAAGTTGCGTGGGGGGGGGGGGGGTAGGGTAGGTTTGCAGCAAGGCCCCCGAAGTTTGGGGGCTTTACAAAATAACCCTAAAGCTATCGGTTTGCAAATATAATTTGCAAACCGAAATTAAAACAATTCAGTAAATTACAAATTGGTATTAAATCAATTCAATAATTTACATAACTTAATTAAAATATTTCAAATAATTGCAAAACTCAATTAAATCATTTTGTAAAATTGCAAACTTACAATTTTAGTGATTAAAACTCATTTAAAATCATTTAAAAATTCTAAAAAATTCCCAAAAATTATAATAAATCATTTTAAAGCTAAATAGGTCATTAACATCTAATTAACACTAATTAAACCAAATTTGAAAAACAGGGGCTGACAAGTCTTTCCTCCTTGAAAAATTTCGTCCTCGAAATTCACAAGGATTGAAAACTCTACAATCATTCTAATATAACAAGCAATACAAAGAATGTCTATGGCTACTATTAAGATTAACCTCTAAGGTATCAAGCGGGAACAGGTGGTTCCCTCGCAGCTGTTGGGTCAAACAAGTAAGGATATCTCTCCCTCATGTCCGACTCCCTCTTCCAAGTAAATTCACCCGGAGAGTGACGGCTTCAAGCTACTCGTACTAAGGGTATAACTTTGTTCCTCGACCTCTTTTTCCTTCTGTCCAATATCTCCACTGGCTGCTCAGTGACTGCAAGGCTTGGTCCGACCTCCAACTCTGAATGATCTAGCACATAGCTGGGGTCCGAAACATATCTCCTTAGCTGAGATACGTAAAAGACATCGTGAACTCCTGCTAGATTGGGTGAAAGTGCAACCCTGTAAGCTACCTCTCCGATCCTGCCAAGTATCTCGAACGACCCGATGTATCTGGGGCTCAACTTGCCTCATCGTCCAAATCGGATCGTCCCTCTAGTAGGTGATATCTTTACCAGCACCATATCTCCGTCGGCGAACTCCATCGGTCTGCGACTAGCATCGGCCCAGTATTTCAGCCTGTCCTAAGTGACTCTGAGGCTGTCTCTGATCATCCCGACCTTCTCTGCTGCATCCGTGATCATCTCTGGCCCAAGCATAATTTTGTCCCCAACATCATCCCAAAAGAGCGGTATACGGCATCGTCGTCCATATAGTGCCTCGAAAGGAGACATACCGATGCTGGCTTGGTAGCTGTTGTTGTATGAGAACTCTACCAAGTACAGATGGCTCTCCCATGATCTGCCAAAGTCCAGCACACAAGTCCTCAACATGTCCTCTAGCATCTGTATCGTCCTCTCGGACTGCCCATCTGTCTGTGGGTGGTACGCTGTACTGAACTTGAGCCGACTGCCCAACTCCTCCTGCAAGCTCCTCTAGTAGTGGGACATGAATCAGCTGTCTCGGTCCGACACGATGCTCACTGGTACTCCGTGCAAGCAAACTATCTGCTGCATGTATAGCTCTGCCAACTTCTCGGTGGAAAGCCCCACCTTGAAGGGTATAAAGTGCGCACACTTTGTCAGCCTGTCCACGATGACCCAAATATGGCATTCTTTCCTCCTTGGGAACGAGGAAGCCCTGAGACGAAGTCCATCGTAATGTGTTTCCACTTCCACTCGGGAATGGGTAACGGCTGTAATAGACCAGCTGGCCTCTGGCGCTCCGCCTTGACTTGCTAGCAAACTAGGCATCTCGAAATAAAATGTGATACATCCCTCATCATCCCGTGCCACCAAAGATGTTCCCGTAAGTTACGGTACATTTTGTTGGCACCAGGGTGAATAGAATATCTCGATCGGTGCACCTCCTACAAGACTGCCTCTATCCGCTCTCCCTTCGGCACGCATAATCGGCTGCCATGCCTCAAGGATCCATCCTCTGCTACGGTGAAGTCATCCAGCAATCTCGCTAAAGCCTGGACTCGAAGTCTGTGAAGGCTCTCATCTGTAGACTGTGCCTCCTTGATCTGCTCCATCAATCCTGATTGAATGTCAAGCGCCATCATCTGTATCACTGGTCCTGGCCGAACTATCTCGATACCGAGCTTCTCTAGATCTTTCCGCAAATGCCGATCTATCATCAGATACCATGCCATCGGATGCCTGCTCAGCGCATCCGCCACCACATTTGCCTTTCGGGGTGATACTGTAAATCGATGTCGAAGTCCTTCATCAACTCCAACCATCGTCTTTGCCTCATGTTCATCTTTTCTGTGTGAACACATACTTCAAGCTCTTGTGGTCAGTAAAGATTTCCACACGCTCTCCGTATAAGTAATGTTTCCATAACTTGAGTGCAAAGATCAACGCAGCTAACTCTAGGTCGTGGGTAGGATAGTTTCGCTCATGAGTCCGTAATTGCCTAGATGCATAAGCAATCACTTTCCCATGTTGCTGTAGGACACATCCTAGCCCCTTTCCCGAAGCATCGCTGTATATGGTGAAACCTCCAGACCCTGAAGGTAATGTCAGAACTGGAGCGGTCGTCAGCCTCCTCTTCAGCTCCTCAAACGCTGCCTGGCAGTCCTCTGACCAGATGTACTCTATATCCTTCCGCTTTAGTTTTGTTATGGGTTCAGCTATCCTAGCAAAGTCCTGGACGAACTTCCTATAATAGCCAGCTAAACCCAGAAAGCTCCTGATCTCTGAAACTGACAACGGAGCCTTCCATGTCTCAACGGTAGCAATCTTCCTGGGATCTACCGAGATCCCCTCTCCAGTGACTATATGACCGAGAAACTCCACTCGGTCCAAAAAGAACTCGCACTTCGACAATTTGGCAAACAACCTTTCCTGCCTCAGAATCTCCAAAATTATCCGCAAGTGCTCTGCCTGCTCCTCCGGCGTCTTCGAGTATATCAGGATATCGTCGATAATTACTACGATGAACTTATCCAGATACTGGTGAAATATCTTATTCATCAAATTCATAAAGACAGCTGGCGCATTTGTGAGACCAAATGGCATCACGAAAAACTTGTACTGCCCATACTTCGTGTTGAACGCCGTCTTCTGGATGTCTGCAGCCCTGACTTTCACCTGGTGGTAACCGGATCTCAGATCTATCCTAGAAAACACCTTCACCCCATTCAACTGGTCGAACAAATCATCTATCCTGGGCATAGGATATTTGTTCTTAATGGTGATGGTATTCAATGCCCGGTAGTCAATACACAACCGGACTATACCATCCTTCTTAGGCACAAAGAGCACTGGCACTCCCCATGGAGAAGTACTAGATCGAATGAAACCCTTTTTCAACAGGTCATCAATCTGCTCCTTCATCTCTACGGCCTCCTTGGGGTTCACTCTATAGCAAGCCCGAGATACTGGTGATGAACCCGGCTATAGTAAACTCCACATCTCTGTCAGGCGGAAGTCCTGGAAGATCCTCTGGGAATACATCCATAAACTCCCTAATGATAGGGTGTGGCAGTGCTATCTCCCCAACTGTTGCACAACAGTTCGACTCTAGGCTGATCTCCGGCCCTGTCCTCCTGACACTGAATGGTGCCGTGCCTGGGGGACTGAACAGAATACTACCCTCATGACAGTCTATAGCTGCATGGGCATAGCTAAGCCAGTCCATCCCCAATATGATATCATACCCGAGGAGTGGCATCACAAAGAATCGTCCCCTAAACTCTCTTCCAGCTATAGTAATAGAGCATCGATAGATAGCTCTAATAGGCACTGGTCCGCCTTCCGTCATTACTCTACTCATCTCCTCGGTAGGTGTAGCTACTAAGTGGTGTTTATACAAAAACTCTAATGACAAGAAGCTATGTGATGCACCGGAATCAAACAAGCATAGAGCTAGAAAAGTATGCAAATAAACATGACTGTGATGATGTAAGCCAAATAATCTGGCTCCGAAATCTGCTCTGGCTCTGGCTCAAGGGCTAGGCTATAAGCCTTCCGCTGGGGTCCCTTCTGCTGCTGCAGATGTTGCCCAAACCTCTGCTGCTGAGTCGGAAGCGGCGGTCCTCTAGACGGTGGTCCGGCACCTGGTACCCTGGCTACTGGGCACTTCCGAAGCTGGTGGGTGGCAGACTCGCAAGCTAAGCACTGCTTCAACCTCTTTCTGCAGACGGAGTAATCATGCCCTGGTCTTCGACAAAATATACACAGAGCTCCCTTCTGCGGCTGAGGTCCTGGGGCTCTAACTGGTGGGGTTGGGTGATGTGATGTAGGGGGACGGTAAGTCTGCTGGTACGGCGTCGGTGCTCTCGGCTGGAAAGCCTGACGCTTGGAGGGTCCTTCAAGGTGTACATAAGCTGGCCTCTTGTAAGACAGAAGACGCTCCTCTATGCTCCGGGCCAACTCTAGGCTCTGGTAGTAGTCAGTCGTACCGTTCGCCACTATAAGAATGCTAATGTCTGGAACTAGACCATGGCAAAACCTACGTGTCATCTCCTCTGGGTCTGCAACTAGACTAGGAGCGAAACAGCTCAGGCGACTAAACTCTGCTGCATACTCGTCAACAGAACAATTTTCCTGCTGGATGTTCTGGAATCGTAGCCCCATGGCTACCCTAGCGGTGGTCGAGAAGAATTTCTTCTTGAACTGGGTCTTGAACTGATCCCAAGTGGCCTTCCCTCTCGCGAATAGCGGCTCATTTCGGAACCAAACTCCTGCTAAGTCTATCAGCAAAAATTCTGCTGCCTCGACTTGGAGGTCATTCGGCAACCTAGCTCCAAGGAGCTTCCTCTCTAACGAGTCTAGCCAGTCATCTGCTACTATGATGCCCTCGGACCCTAAGAACTCTTTGGGGTTCAGACCCATGAAGTCCTTGATTGTCCCTGCTCTCTGCCGTGGCTCTACAAGTGGTGGGACCACGCTACGTTCCTCAGAACGCTCCATGCTCTGACGGAGTAGGGTGGTCTGCTCCTGATGGGTCGTTAGGAATCCCTGGATCAGAGTGAGCAGTTGGTTCCCGTCGAGTGTGATGGAAACCTGGACAGGTATAGTGATAGGTGGTGGTGGGAGTATCGGGTCCTGCTGGGACTGTGATGTGGAAGGTGGTAGAGGCATTTGGGTTGGTGGATTTGTGGAATAGGGGAGTATAGTAGGTGGAGGTGTATCAGTCAACTGGTCAACCGACTGGGTAGGGAGTGTACCATTCTCAGATGTGGTAAACTGGGATGAGCGGGTGAGCACCATCTAAATAAATAAAAAGGACTTATAAGGACTCTTTTTAAGTAAACAATCATAAATAACAAGAAAATCTAATTTTTTGTAATAACGAACATGTGATGCGTTTCCTATGTTGCAGTCCTAGTATTCCTCTAGGTGTTCTAAGCGTCATTCCTAATGTTGTCTATTTACCTTAAGTTCTTAATTGCAGGCATGCTTGGTACAATGACGTAACCAAACAATTTAGTTAGGACCTGCGTGGGCCACCACTAAAAACATGTCACAATCCGCGACCCAAATTGTTGGGCCGGGCCGAGTCATATCCAGCCTACGCTTGAGATAAAGCGTAGTAAGCTGTTCTAAAGATAACAAGATAAGACTAAAATGTGCTAACAGTTCTATATGTAATAAAGAGTCATAAATGTTCCAAACACAAAAGTCATCTCGTATAATAGTAAGTTCCAAGTACAAGTCCAAAATGTAAAGCTGGATACAGGTCCAGACACAAAATACATAGTCTAACAATATGACTACTCTCAGAATCTTGAGCAACTACGCAAACTAGACGAGTTTCCCCACAGGTACATCCTCGTAAGATAAAGCCTGGTCCTCGGCAGTAACTCTATAATATGAATCATAAAGCAACTCCTCCTCAGTAAGTATACCTACAATATTATCCTGTCAGGACGGGAGCAAGTACTGATTCTAGCAAACTAATATACGAAACATGATATGAACATAAGAGGAATAAACTGGAAACATGATATCTCGTAATCTATCATGGCAAGGACACATATGTCATAGAGACAGATATATATGTAGTATTTAAAATTGTAGCAGGTACGTGATCGTCAATAGGTGTACAATGTGCAGGGGCACATAATGAAATGTACTTCCGTACAAGTGATACGACGATAGATGTACATACGCACAAATCTGCTTTGAGATAAAGCCTACGGTGCAGTAATAATATAAAATAAAACTTTGCTCGGTAAATACATACGGAGAAGGGGGCATGATCACGTACTCTACTAACAGTTTCCCCATAACCCAGATTCTAATCATGTGAAAGATATATAAAGACTGTTCTAAGCATGGTAGGGACTAAAAATAAATACAACATGTGAAGATTTAACTTGCTACCCCAAGGATCAGCATTTAACATGGTTGGAATCGTAGTTCATTGTTGTAACAGTATATAAAGTTTGTAGAAGTACTTGCCTTTAGCAAAGCAAAGCAGTGATAGAAATGCTATAGAAGCCTGGTGACTCGTCACTGTAGAAAAAAACACATAAACTTAGTTTTTATACTAAGTTAAACACTAAGACATTTGTTGTGTGATACGACTTTCTGACTGGACACCTAGCCAAATGGTGACTTTAGCATAGGAGACCAATGTGGGGTGACACAATACCCTAACTAACTTTCTAGGGCCTTTACACTAGTGCGGGGTGAGGTCCAATACTATAATAACTCAAAACGACACCAATCATTGCAAGTCATAACTATTCAATAAATAAATCAAACTGTACACTCTGTTCCAATAATTTTTGAGATAAACAAAAGCTCAGTTTTATATAAAATAAAGTACCAAAATGATCCTTGTTATTTATAGAAATTTATACTAATTTTTCTGGAATTTATAAACCTTCATAGATATTTATTAAAAATCAGCAAACATATGTATCCTGAAAATGAGTTCTGTTTTCCTATTTTTATAAAATACCAAAATACTTATTAAATGCTAGAACAATTATAATAAATTAGCTAAATTAACAAAGTATTTAAATACAATTTTTTCCAGATTTTTACAGCACTTAAAATATATATTAAATTTCAAAAACAGCAAGTAACAATTTCTGGAAAATAATTAATTAATTATTTACAATTTTGTCCATGTATTCGAAATTGAACCGAAGTCCAGATACAGGACCCAGAGCCATGAATCAAGTCCAATATGACTTGTATAAACTTGAATATATTAGACACAATTGGGCCCAAAAACCCATGTTAGGTTTGGACATCAATTGGCCATGATTTATAAAATACAGGAATTTTAATATAAATAATATATTTTAAAGTGGTAAAATATACAAGTCACAAAATTATATAATAAAATAACTTGTGAAATTTTACATAATAATAATTAGCACTAAAATTTGTATTTGAAAATATATACATAATTATACAACAAACACAATTATATATATACATAAATATATAGGAATTTATATATATATATATATATATATATATATATATATATATATATATATATATATATATATATATATATATATATATAATATATATATATATATATATATATATATATATATATATATATATATATATATATATATATATATATATATATATATATATATATATATATATATATATATATATATATATATATATATATATATAATAAATATACATATATATATAAATACTAATATAAATTTATATATATATATATATATATATATATATATATATATATATATATAATATATATATATATATATATATATATAATAATAATAATAATAATAATAATAATAATAATAATAATATATATATATATATACAAATACATATACATATATGTACATATATATAAATACATATATACATATATACATATATATAATAATAAAACTAAAACAAAACAAAACAAATCAAAATAAAACAGGAAAGGGGGGCTCGAACTTGGCCAGGAGCAAGGGGTGTTTAGCGCGCTCGGGCTGGCCAGGGGGTCAGCCCGAGTCATTTGTTAGGGAAAGGGTTTGGGTTTTATTTATTATGGTTTAAGGTTAACGGGTTGTAAACCCGATAGCACAAAACTAAACCCTATAACCTGTTCTTCGTGTCCTGACAGTTAAGGACATGAAGAACAGTCGAGTCCAAGTGTCCTGGTCATGCATGACACGCACGACTCAAGTCAGCCGTGTCCTGACTTACCACTAGACTCGTCGAGACGCGGCGAGTCGCATATGTTAAGACGAGACACAGAATCGACACGAAAGAGAGCTGACACGTACGTGTCCGGCAGGCTAGGGGTTGTGGAGGGTGCTGGACGGCGGAGGAAGCGTCGTGGTGGTCGATGAGGGGCGGCGCTGGGTTCGTCTCGGCGAGGCAAACTTGGTAGTGGTGGTCGATGGTGGTGGAGGTAGCTGTGGAGGTTGTGCTAGGGGGTCGTCGGAGTTAGGGTTTCGGTGGGGTCTCATCAGGGAAGAAGGAGTAGAGGCTTGCTGTGGGGGTTCGTGTTGGTGTGCTAGGGTTAGGGTTTGGTCTGGAGGGTACTTATAGGGAGGAGAAAGTCAGTTTTAGTGGGCTAGGTCGGCCGGGAAAGGCGGGGAAAGGTCGTGGTCGTCGGTCGTGGGGGACAGCTGGTCGAGAGAACGTGGGAAGGAGAGAGAAAGTCGTGGGGGAGGGGGGTAGGGTAGGTTTGCAGCAAGGCCCCCGAAGTTTGGGGGCTTTACAAAATAACCCCAAAGCTATCGGTTTGCAAATATAATTTGCAAACCGAAATTAAAACAATTCAGTAAATTACAAATTGGTATTAAATCAATTCAATAATTTACAGAACTTAATTAAAATATTTCAAATAATTGCAAAACTCAATTAAAACATTTTGTAAAATTGCAAACTTACATTTTTAGTACTTAAAACTCATTTAAAATCATTTAAAAATTCTAGAAAAATCCCAAAAAATTATAATAAATCATTTTAATGCTAAATAGGTCATTAACATCTAATTAACACTGATTAAACCAAATTTGAAAAACAGGGGCTGACACAGAGCAAGGTTGATTCGTCGTCATATCATTAACGGAGTAAAGGACCCACTGCAGTGCTCGATCTCCACCATCACACTTTTCCAGAAACCTCTTCTTCTTGTACTTAGAATATCCTATTTAGGACTTCCTTCTTTATACACAGATACCTTATACGTTTAATAAAGCAAAAATTTCGTTTAACTTTTTATTATGTCGAACAAAATGGCGACTCTGCTGGGGACTACCTTCTCCTCCAACGAGAAGGCGGTGATGCAATCTGATGACAACTTGCTGGGATCTTCCCAAGACATGCTGGTCGAACGTTTCGACCGGCAAGCTTTTGAAGATCTCCTCTCGGATGAAAAGTCAAAAACTTTAAAGTGGTTCGTACAACCGAAGAAGACTCGACGTGTCTGGAGGCCTAAGGCGGCTGCAGCTAGCAGCACGATGGCAGAAACTGTGTCTCAGGACCCCCTTAATGCCGAAGCCACGGAGAAGATTCCAGCTGCTACAACATTATCCCCTCGCCCGATTCCCGTCATGGGAAAGCATGGCAAGGAAGATGTAACACCCAGTTTTTCCAGAAGAGGGTAATTTTGAAATTTTGTAATTATAATTATTATTTAATGACATTATTTCATATTATGATTTTTAGTGATTTTTAATTATTTTTAAACTATTTAAATTCATGACTTATGATTTGGTGTTGTGCTAGTGAACAGTAGAGACTGCCTACCCTAGAGCATAGCCATGTGATTAGGGTATTTTTTACATTTTTAGGGTTATTTGGATTTATTATAATTTATTTGAATTTATGGGAATTTTTAGAATTTATTTTGGAATTGTTTGAATGAGGGTTGACTAGGTTGACTTTGACTAGCAATGACCTTGGTAGGCTAACCTAGAAGCTAACCCTAGTTGTGTTTGGACTTGGTTAAGTCATATAACCCTAGTTAGACTAGAGTTGACCCATGGTATGGTTATTTGACTTAAGTTAGATTTAAGTCATAAGCCATGACTTGTGATTAAAACTTAAATCAATAACTAGCCCTAAAGCCCATAGGCCCACACCATGTAGCCAAACCCTAACCCTAATCAGCCCATGGCAGCCAACCTAGGGTTCCACACCCTATTTAATGGCTCTTCCAATTGTTCTTCCCCCTTTTATTAATTCCTCCAAGTTTTTGAAGAAAGAGGTAAGAGCCATCTTCCCCAATCCATAACTTTCCCATTTTAACTCCTTTTTGGCTCAAACCACTTGCATTAGAATCTAATTGTCTCCCTCTTGCTGTTCATGGAGGATAATCCCAGCTTTGGGACAATTTGGAGAGTTTGGCTAACAAGGAGAAAACCCCTTTTGGAGCTTTTCATTGGAATTTCAACACATAGGTAAATCCCTATTCCCTCCACCAAATTTTGTTTTCTTTGCATGGATAGGAAGCCCTAGGTGTCCCCTAGCAGTAGTATTGGTTTTGTGTCAATTCGTGTCCGTTTGGTGTCCGTATCGGACACGTATCAATGTATCTATATAGGTATTTGATGAAATGCCACACTCATATTTATTTCTTTATTTTGAAAAGTGTTTGAAGGGTTTTGTAGATGTTTATGAGTGCTTTAATTTTCGTAAAGGAGTGATAGTGTTTTTGTGTCTGTGTCGGGTGCACGAGGGGTCGGACACGCTGCGTACTGACTCGGTTCAGTGTCCTGCATCTCGGGCACGATATTTCTCTGTATGGGACACGTCGGGACACAAAAATTTGTGGGAAGGTTGGGTCTATTACTGACACTATGCTCCCAAAATTTGGGAGCATATGGTTCACTACACGCGGAGATATCACACGCGCACGGGTCACGCACTGTGTGTACCCGCACGACAGCGGCTCACTGATACGCATTAGTATCAGATACGAAACGTGTCGTGGATACTGTGCAGGCGGTCCTAGGGGTAGACCTACCCCTGGCGCACGTATATGCAAGGACATGTGTCACCACGTGGCCTGTGTCACGCGCGAGACATGTGTGCACGTGTACACGATGATTGTTCGTGCACAGTCAGTGTCTGTGTTTGTGTTTTGATTGGGACATGATTGTGTCCAATTCTTGGACACGAGGACACCCCTAGACACATGAACACATGGTTAACATACCTACATGCCTGTTTGTAAATTTCTATAGTTTAATTTTAGTTTTCAAAATATGACAGTTCACGTATCAGTGTTTTTCTGAAATCAGTTAGGTTATTGAACTGACACATTAATTATTACATACATTATAAACTAAGATTTTCTTCTTTTAAACTGAATTGGTTTTCCTATTCAATAACCTGAGAATGTACATTGTTGAACTATTTTTTTTGGGGTTCATTGAACAGAGTTTGTTTCCCTAAATTCCTGAAAATAGATAACTGAGAATTAAATTATAGGGCTATTTTGAACTCCTTGTTTGGGTTTATGTCAATATTGTGAACTGAATTATGTATCCTTTTCAATATATTGATACCTGAGTTTGTTGAAATCTGGGATTCCTACTTAGAGGACTGTTTTGTAAAATCTGAAATGTTATAAGTGTAAATCTGAAATGTTATATGAGAGTTAAATCTGAGACCATGCCACTGATTTGTTCCTTCTAAATGTGATAACTGAGTTGTATAAACTGAGATTTGAATGGGTGATATCTGAAATTGTTTGGACTGTTTTAATGGTTTTCATTGTTATTAAAACTGAATTCATGGACTGATTTTTCCTTTGAGTATTAAACCTGAGCATAGGCTGATATTTCCCCACACACACATGCACAAACTCACATTCTCACATTTCCCTCACCCTCTCATGATACACACAACCACAATGACACTTTACTGTTTTTCCTATATTAATGTAACACACCCTTGTATGCATTCCTACCACCTTAGAGCTAACACACTCATTCCTGCCACCTGAGACACACCCATATAAACTGTTCTTCCTAAGGATACATGTGTTAATGCATTGTTAAACTGAGTTTTTCCCTAAAGACTTAAACCTGAGAACACACTTGTGACACTCCCCATTTCCTGTCATTATGACACATCACTCACACACACAATTTGTTGAATGAACTGTCACACCTTGACATGTACACACACTTGGACTGATATTTCCTGAGAACCCCTTTAAAACCTGAGATTCTACTCTCACACACACCTGTGTTATTCCTTGTTTTCCCACATTGAACTCCTCTAAGTTTATACACATACACATATGAATTTACCCCATTCTCTGTTTTCTAAAACATAGACACACACACACACACTGTTCTGATTCTTTCCCTCACTGGGACACTGCACACAGGTACACCCTCCTATGGACACCATGTATCAGCTATACTTAGCCCCTTGTTAGCCTATATATTCAGTCCTATACACAGCCCTCTAAGACATCAAAACCTGTCCCATAGCTCTCCTTAACCATTCCCAAATTCCCCCCAAGGTGCAGTCCACATTTGCCCACAAATACCTGTCCCCAAGCAGTCCCTTTGCACCCTTAAACCTGTCCTAAAAGTCCCCATATCAGTCCATGGTACAGCTCCAAAACCTGCCCTTTGAACCACCATAAATCAGTCCCAATCCAGCCTCAGAACAGCCCCTTGTTCACTACATTCCAGCCCATATCAGGCCCCCCATTTGACAGTAAATACAAGTCCCCTTTTGGCCTATATTGGCTGTCCCATTTCATTCATACACACCCCTCTTTCTACCATTCTATATACACACATATGTAAGTTTCATATATATAATTTCCATATATTTTATGTATATATATATATGATTAGTGAATGTGATATTTATATGTACTTAATATATATGGGTGATACAATGTAGAATACAATGAATATAGGCTTGTATGATTTGTAAAATAGGTAATACACTATATGTATGAATAATGTAGTATAAAATTGTAGGCTTGAGTTGGCTTGTATATCCTTGTGATTGGTGTGTGATTGCTAGATTAGGCTTAATTAGGCTTGGTGAGACTTGTTAGACTTGTTTGGGCTAGGGATTGACTTAGTTGACCTAGTTTGACTAGTGTAGTTGACTAGGGTTGACCAAAGGTTGACTTTAGTCTAGTTTGACCTAGACAGCATGCAGATGCATTATAGATTACTATTATCATCCCCTGTATACATCTTGACTTGTGTTGCTCTAACTAGGAGTCAGGTATCATATGCTTAGAATTATTTTTCCAGAAGAGGATAATTTTAAAATTTGACTAGTGTAGTTTGACCCAGTTTTTTCAGAAGAGGATAATTTTAAAATTTTGTAATTATAATTATTATTTAATGATATTATTTTATATTATTATTTTTAGTAATTTTTAATTATTTTTAAACTATTTAAATTCATGACTTATGATTTGGTATTGTGCTAGTGAACAGTAGAGACTGCCTACCCTAGAGCCTAGCCATGTGATTAGGGTATTTTTGACATTTTTAGGGTTATTTGGATTTATTATAATTTATTTGAATTTATGGGAATTTTTAGAATTTATTTTGGAATTGTTTGAATGAGGGTTGACTAGGTTGACTTTGACTAGCAATGACCTTGGTAGGCTAACCTAGAAGCTAACCCTAGTTGTGTTTGGACTTGGTTAAGTCATATAACCCTAGTTAGACTAGAGTTGACCCATGGTATGGTTATTTGACTTAAGTTAGATTTAAGTCATAAGCCATGACT